>JAFIDM010009631.1:139100453-139215018 GCA_023159025.1 Thereuonema tuberculata | reverse complement strand
TTTATTTATTTATTTATTTATTTATTTATTTATTTATTTATTTATTTTTATCCATGCTAAACTTTTTGCTTATGAAATACTTTCAAAGAATGATTGGAATGTCTTTTATTGTCTATTCAGAAGTCTTGATTATCTATGGGTAGAACTAATGATTAAAATTGAATTGAACTGACTCACTTGCGTTATAGTAGTTTCCTGTGAAACGCTGTCGGACTTCCCACTTTTCACTGATTCTGCATCAATCCCAGTGGTAGATGTTGCCTTTTCCTCTACCTGTCGATTTAGTTGAAAGGCTTGATGGCCACATGGATCTACGTTTTCCCGCTGTCTTAAAATGTCACACTGATCAAATCTAACTGCTTGGTGTCGAATACAGTCAGCGTTACAGCTACAGGAACCAGAACTTTCAGATTGAGTGCCACATTCTCTTACTTGTCGCTCGGGACTTTGATGTGTTCGTTGTAATATCTTGACCTCCGAAGGGTTACGAAGTATTGCCTTTTTTCTTGAAAAACACATTTCGTTATCTTCTCTTCGAGGTAGCTCAGGGTGACAGTGATGTGCCATTTCTTGTTTATTAGTTCTACACTGGTAATTGTCGGATCCCGCCAAAGAACAGAGACGGGCATTTGCCTGTCTGAAAAATAAAAATAAACATCAATGTAGCTATTGCAAGACATTCTCCTTAATTATTGATTCCAGTTAATTTCAGAATATACACTGACATACCACTTTATTAGGTACATCTATACAGCAGCGTGTTGCACCTACTTTGCACTTCGAAACAGTCAAAATTCGTCTTGGCATGGATTCATGTATTGTGCAGGAATATTGTGTGCGCAGCTGCGAGAAATTGGACGGAGACACAGTCTTGAGACGAACAGCCATTGCTACTTCATCCGAAAGATGTTCAATGCGGTTGAGATGAGGGGACTATGCAGGCCATTGAAACAAACGCTCCATGGGGATTCGGGCCTTGTGAGAAGGCGCATTATCCTTCTAGAAGTGTTCATGCTGGTGAATATCAACTGAAGCCATGAAGGGATGAACTTGGTAAGTAACGATGTTCAGATTAACTTCAGACATGATTCTATGGGTATCAAGGGACTTAATGTGTGCCTGAGAAACACTCCTCACACTCAGTACATTCGTCACCAGTTTGTATTGTTAACATCAGATACGATGAGTCCATGGCTCTCACGTTGTTTTCACCAAATTAAGAGCCTTTTCATCAGGATGATTCAAAGGGAACCTTGATTCGTCAGCCTTTTTTCCAGTCATCAATGGTTCAGTGTTGATGTGCTTACAGGAGACACAATATGCTTTCTTGTTCTTCGTAGATAACATCAGCATCATATTATAGCCCATTCCAACAAGATATGATGCGTAGTGGATCCCCGATAATGTTCTGCATGCCATGGTTGAATTCTAATGTGATTTACCTGGTTGTCCGTTAGATTTCACGATCGTCGCCATCCTCCTGTGAGCCTTTTGATCTACAAGCGGTTTTCTACCACAGGATCGCCGATTAATGGAAGTATTTTTCCATTTTTTCGTATTAAATATCCGTTTGAAACTATCATGCGTGAAAAGCCCAGGACGACAACCATTTGAGAAATGCTCATCCAGCATATCTAGCAAGTTCAAAATCACTCAGATCACTCGCTTTCTTCACTAAGGCGATTTTTCTACACCTAGCTGATGCTAGAAGAGCTGTTCTATCTTATATTTACCGTCGTCACCTGTCATGGAACATACTATTTATATGAGAAGGTGTGATGTACCTAATAAAGTGAAATCTCAGTGTAAATCTGAATTATTCAAATACTCCTGTATCATAAAGTGAAGTAAAGTATTATTATTTATAAATCTGAATTCTTCTGCCCACACTGCTCAGACCTCTAAGCAGAGAAGCTCTTAAAATAAACTAAGTAAAAAAAAAGTATTCAAGCTTAATCACTTCCATTTGAAGCCTGACGTAGATATTTACGTCAGGTTATTATTCTATGTTCCACATCAATAAAAAATATCACAATGAGCAACTGTAAAAAAATACAGTAAAAAAGAATTTTGCTTCTTTATTGTACTTCACGATTACTCTGCTTTCTCATTAAAGTATACAGATAGTAAAAACTTACTGTAATATGAGTATAAAAATGAACAAGCAGAACTATAAATGCATACATTTTTATTACAATCAATCTTCATCATCATAAGGGGTATAAGATTAAAAATGTTGACACAGAGTAGCCTAAATTTGGTAATGTTTCAGAAATCTTACAACAGTAAGAAATCAAACAAAGTATATATACAATTTGGTCAAAACAATTAGGAGATGTTACAAAATAATACGAAGGGACAGATAACATAATCCTTTTATTAATGAACATTGTAGAATAAGCATATGCAAGAAGAATTAAAGTCATTGGAATATGCAAGTTAGCAGAGCATGCCCATTATCACGAGGGAGGCCACTACAGTGTAATATGGCTAAAAATATTGCATTCATTCGATGATTGTCGTTTAGCAAAAAGTTCAGTGATTTGTCTGAACAAACAGCTTGGAGAGAATAGTTGACTGGAAGCTAGACAGATACAGACGACAGTGACGGTGACATTTGGAACATCCCAAAGCGTCGTAAACTTACTGAAGAGATGATATGTGTAACTGTTTTACACGTAGACAAATGCAATTTCACCCCAACCTCTCGTCGCATAGTGGTCCCTGGTGATAATGGGTATGCTCTGCTAATTTGCATATTCCGATTACTTGTTGCTTGTCCTGCATTGCCGAAGAATGGTGATTTTAAATGTCTCTTCCTATTGTTTTCGCAATATCCCTTAATTGTTTTGACCTTGTACACACACACACACACACACACACACACATATATATATATACACGCAGGGTGGGCATAAAAGAATGGTGGGGTTTCAAAGACGTGTATTTTCTGCAATGCTTAACATATACAGTCATGACATCTCTCAATTGGAAGTGCAACTGTCCAATTTGATGTGCGTCAAATGATGATATAGTGGTTGAAATTCTACCAATTATTGTGAGAAATATTAGTCTTCGGCAATACAAATTACGTGTAAGCCTTATTTACTCTTATTGAAGAAAAGAAGTTTCAACTGATTTGTTACTTATCACCTATATTCGTAATGTCGTCTCCAAGTGATTACTTTGAATAAAGTCTGTCTTCTAGTGTGGAACGTTAAAAAGCCAAAACATCTTGGATAATTTTGTACAATCCACAGATGCAAGATTCATTGCAAATAAAGAGATTACAAAGGGACTGTATGCTTAAATTGCTATCGTTTCTTCTGTACGCTCTTTTTGTCACTGAATGACCCTCATAAATTTCAGATATTTATCTAGATCGATTCTGCTTTTAAAGAAATGTTAAAAAGTAACAAACTTATTCAAAGAACAAATAAATAAGGTAAAGTCGCCAAATACCGCACCCCACTTTGTTTTTTCATCGTAATTTTTCTAAATTTTCATATAAAGCTTAAAAAAAACATCATTTGATTACTTATTTATTAGTGTATTAATAAAAAGAAACAATATTACGCTTTTTAAGCAAATAATTGTAACGATGAGCTCGAAACCTAAATAATAGTTTTCTCAAATTTATAATTGTATGTTCCTAATGTCGCCTCCGGGTACGGTATTAGGAACACATAAGTAATGTACTAAGAACAAATTTTGTACTGCAAATGTTTTTAATTATTTTCTATATTAAAGTTACAAAATCAAGTTTTATCACAAAGTAAAGTTTTATTCTTCTATATTAATTCTCCAAGCATGTAGCACAAATGAACATAGGATTTTCGCCTTCTTCTGCACAGTCTTCATGGCATCAAGTAAAACATTTCGTACATCTTATCCTAGGTTCTCCACCTCGATCTTCCGAAAAGTTCTTCTCACAGAAAGGGCTTGCTAACTTAGCATCGTTGTCATCGCTGTCTTCGTCGCCTGTGGAAACCAATGGAGGTTCCTCATCTGTCTCGTATTCCGACGAAGACTGTCTTTTCGAACATGTCTTTTTTTTGGCAGCTGAGCTTTATCTTTACCATCAAGTTCGATTCTTTCTTGTACTTTTTTGTTTTTGAGCTGTCTTATTTATTTTCTCTCGCTTCTTCTATTTGTTTTTTATGAGGAGATCTTTTAACAAGCATAGTACGTCCATGTCTAGTTGACGTTGAAGGCTCGATATTTGGGACTGGTCTTGATTGTGCTGTAGGGTCAGTATCTCCTACAGTTGGGGAATCATCTATGGTCGATGGCTGATCTTCAGTAGTTTGTGCTTGTTGATCTTCTGCTAGGAAATCAGCATCCGTAATTTTTTTTTTTTTTTTTGGAATGGAAATATTCCAGTGGCTTTACAGCCATTAATGGCAGTTTCTCAGGTTCTCAATAAGCTTTACCCAAAAGTTCATTTCGCTTTTTTTAACATAGTCCTTTAAAGTGGATTTAGGCACATTGAATTTTTTTACCGCCCTTTTTTAACCCATCTCCTTCTTTCTCACTGCGTTCACTGCTGTAATCATAGCATCTGATTCCTATGTTATCTTCTTTTGCATCTCAAGTAGAAAAAATTAAAAAAATAAAAAAATAAAAAAAATGTGTTATTGAAAACACATGAATCATTCCTAATGTTGTGTCTAATACCGCATCCGGGGCGATATTAGGGACACCACTGGGTAAGATATTAGGCTGTTTGACATTTTTCCGTGACCAACCAAAAAAAAAAAAGTTTACAAAATGTAACCTAAAATTTTGATGAATCCGTTTAAATCTTTGACAAAAACGTTCTAAAAATGTAGGTAACTATATTGTATTATAGACAAACCCTTTCACTATACGTTACTGCAAAGATTTTGGAGAAAAATTACATTTTCGATATAATTTTATTTTTCTTCTGCTGGCGACAATTTCTGTAGCTCCTTCCTTCACAAGTCAAAATGGCCGAATCACGTGACCTGTTAATTGGTTTCGCAACTGGATTTCATAGGGCACTGCCTGTTTTCAAGAAACCAAGGGGTACGGAAATAGGGCCGGGTGCGGTATTTGGCGACTTTACCTTACTGAACTTTGTAAATCGTAAATCCAGGTTTGTTCTATGGGTCATCATTGTTCATGTTTCAATTATTAAGAATGGAAAAAATAATGTGAAAGTCAAACCAAAATTTACAATTGTCTTAGTTGTCAAAAAAAAAATAGGCTTCTGAAAGAACTCGAACCTACTTTCTTGCAAAGTCACAAATGAATTCTAAAAGTAAAATTGATTTAATCTTCATATTGTGTAGCAAATAATGAGAAAAGGACCATAGACACAAGAGCTTCAAAAATAATAATGTATAATAACATAACATGTTTCAAGGTTTTCCTAATCATCAGATGTACAAATTGAAATAAAAGATCTTAAAAAGGTACAAATCATAAACCTAAACAACAATAAGAATACTAGCAATGTAAGGAATATCATTAACCAATCTTGGTTTAAGTTTATGATTTGTACCTTTTTAAGATGTTTTATTTCAATTTTTACATCTGATGACGAGGAAAACCTCAAAACATGTTATGGCATAGTAATTATACATTATTATTTTTGAAGCTCTTGTGTCTATGGTCCGTTTCTCATTAAAATTGATTTAATAAAAAATATTAATTAACTTACTAAGATTTTACTAAAATCAAACAACTGCCCTATTAATAAACCAATTGCATTGTTTATTGACAGTTTGACCAATTACACTTCTATTATTAAAAGCTCAACACAATTTATCTGTTACCACTTGTTCAGTCATCTCACGATCTCATTTTGTTACAATTCAAATACAAAAGAGGAAATAGTTTTTTGTCTATGCATTCCCAAGAAGATCTGTTGAATGGATCATATATACACAAACACAGACAGGTTGTTCTTGTAATCCTTATTGTCCTTCGGAAAATAGGTTACAAACTTCAAAGATTTGAAGCGGGAAATAATATATATGGAGAAAAGTAATGGATAGTTTATTCTAGAAACCAATAATCTAACTAAAAAGTAAGTCCTACCTTAGTTTATGTAGCTCACACATGGCTTGTTCATGCTGATTATTTAGACAGTCAATTGCCTTTACAACTTGCTCCAACTGATCGATATATTCCGCTTCACTTTCACTGTAACCCAGTCTTTCCGCTGCAATTACTATCATTTTCGTATGTTTACGCAAATTTTGTACTTCTCTACGAATCGGCTCTAATTCCACGTTTTTTTCTATCTGAAACAACAGGAATTCCTATTAATTAACTTTTACAACAGAGTCCTTCAGTAGGATTTTCTTCATTTTGAAAATCGAAAAACTAAAGGATTTTGTTTGTAATTATAGTAATAATATAAAACTCAGATAAACGCTGGTCATTTATCAATAAGTTTTAAGAAAAGAATAATTGTTAAAAGAATAATTCCATTTTTTTATGTTTTTTTTTAACTCAAAGTTTGGCATCTATCACATTAAAATAATTTATTACAGTATAGTTACATTCTACTCCTTCTCATTGTAATGTGGGTAAAAAAAAAACACCCCAAAATACACTTTTTTTTAGTAGTTTAAGCATTTTTTAACTGTAATTTACATATCAGGGTAATGCGTATTATTACCTTTACAATGTTACCTCAAACCACATGTATAGGTTTGGAAAAAAATACAGTCGAAAACTGTAATTAATTTTAATTAATTTTAAAGAAATAAGATTACAACAAGTGAATATAATTTTGTGCTAAAGCATAAATTTAAGGGCGACCCACAATAATAAAAAATAATTAAAAGTAATAATAAGAAAAGGAAGTACAATAATGTAAGGAAAAATAAAAAAAAAGTTAGGAAAAAAATAAAAAAATGTTACGAAAATAAGAAGGTAGATGCACAGATTTGAACCGATAACCTTCAGTGTATGAATCCAAAACCTTAAGCATTAAGCTATAGCTGACAAGTGAAATGAGATTGTTGCATTTATAACATTTAAGCTAATAGCGGAAATCCAATGACAACAATGAAATATCTCGAATATGGGGGGGGGGAGGCGTTGGCCCCTGAAAATACCCTATTCCTACATTGTTTGGGCCTCTAAATACGATGGTGAAATCCGTTTGTCGATCTGACCTACCGTTCGGGAGTTGTTAGGGTGGGACAAACATGAACGCACGGACAGGACAAACGCAATCGCTATTGTGAAAATCGGTAGATCCCAAATGGGTCGCTAACAAACAAATTCATTCTAATTTGATTAGATGTTCTTCAACATTTAAATTATTACTTTTAGGCTTCTGATACCGTGAAGCCTTATATCCCCGGTTTGTCTGTCTGTCTGTGGACAAGTATCAACTCAGCTACCACGAGGGCTAGAGACTTGATTAGGGTGTCGTTGAAAAGGTCTTGCCAAGAGTAGTTCAGAGCCGTAGAGTTTGTGTCTCTAGCTGGTCGGGCTCTAAGGTAGCGATAGCGTTCCACCAGGTATGGAACGTGTCTCGACGCAGTCTATTCTAACGTAAAGGTGACTCAATCTGTACTCTACTCATCCTTCTTCAGTGTTCATGAGTCTATTGTAGTGGATTTTGAATTGTAAAGTTTTCAATAAAAACAGCTTGTTAGCTTATTGTAACTGTTGAATAATTTTCTTCATTCACATATCAGAAGCCGTTGCGAAGCATTGTGATTGGTTTACTAATCGCTATCGCTACCTTGTTTAAAATTACAAGAACTTCCTCAGAAATATTCAGTTCGTGCATTTAGATTACATTGAAGTGAATGTCAGTGGCATGAAAGCCAAGCACTGAGAACTTAGGTCTATTGTATTATACCTACAGAAAGAAGGACAGACGGAGAGAATGATGGAAGTAGTGCAGGGAATACTGGAGAACCTTGAGAATATCTGCCCAGCGTGGATCGCCCACCACCATGAAACCCTCATTAGAACCGAACCCCGGTAAGAGGTGAGAGGCCAATGTCTTAGTGACACATTAACCGAACTGCCTTTCAGTGCATTTGCTTGAAAAAGGAATGTTTGAATTTTATTATGATTTACGCTCAGGAGAGGTTTGGAAGAACGGACACATAGACATATGAAAAAGTGCTTCTATTATCTAAAATGTCAAATTCAAATAAAAACTGGATTTCCAATATTTTAGAAAAGTGTTTTCTGTCTTAATAACTCTATTCTTCGCTAAGAAAAGTAATTATTTTCCAATGAGTTATTTTCACCATAACTTATTGCTTGATTCGCCCTTGTCTTGTATTCCTGCAATATAATACTTATAGCGTTAATTCTACTCTAGCATTACCTTTCGAATAACTCTTCCAAGTACTTCATAGGCATCGTCCAGCTCTTTTTGAGCTCTTTGCATAATATTCGTTCGTGTAGTTAGTTTTCCATCTACCACATTGCGATAATATTTCGTTACTTTGGCACCCATCTGATTAATAAGTTCGTCTCTTTCTAATTCGTCATCTGGGGTGATGCCACTGTCATCTGTCAGGGAAAATATAACCAACAGAAATCATTTTAACAAAAATACAGATCTCCAGAGAATTTTTTTTTTTAATTTACAACTTAGCATAGAAAAAAGTTTGTTCCGCAAGTCAGGCGGAAGAACCATGTTGTCCTAAGTCATCCAAGTAGCGAAAATTTTTTTTTACAGTAGTCTACTAAAATGCAAATATTAACTCGTGATCTCCTTGATCCTCCAATCTCTCCCCGGATGAAGATCGCTCAGCGAAAAATTATTGGGTCCGACCAAGGGACCACAAGATACTCACCATCTCGCGGATTAGGGAGGCCTCTTAATTGATAATTAAATTAAATTGAGGTAATCTACATTGTATTATTGTAAGAGAGCTCAATGTAGATTAACTCAATTTTATTTCATTCTCAATTCCCAGTTAATGAATTCATCATTCACCCAAAGGAAACATACGAAGTACAATGTTTCAGTCAAGTTCTGGACAAGGCAAGAGTGTGCCTGAGTTGCGTTTTGAAGAACTAGAAAACCACAGAAATCTATTTGATGTTTTGGAAAAATTTCAAGAAATTGAAAGAGAAGTATTTAGGGAGTTATGGAGAACAGCTGTTTGAATGGAACAGCTCACGGCTTCATCCAGAAAGACGAGTTCTTTAATTCTACCGTGGCAACCGATGTCGTTTGCTAGAGGCAGGAATAAAAGCACTGAAGCTAATTCTTTCTACAGTTTGAACTATGGAAAATCTTTAAATTCTACATTTTTTTGCAGGGAACGACAGAAGTGCTGCACTTTCCGAACCAATATATCTGTTAATACAAGTGATTGTTGTTGCAAGGAAGAGAAGTTTTTGTAGACTGAAACTTATAAGAATGTACTTGAGGTCAATATTGATCCAAAACAAACTTGAGTTTTGACAATACTATCAATTGAGAGTGAAGAATCAAAACATTTAAATCTCCACGAGATTTTAGAAGAATTTGTAGAACGAAAAGCTCGAAATATTTAATCAGGTAATTGAAGAAATAAGGTGTTTGAATGTATTGATTGATTTGATTGATGGAGAAATGAAGAACTTTTAAAGAATAAATTATATCTTAATGTTCCATTCTCATTTAATATACATATTTAGTTCTTTTCATTCCCACCTTAAAGAAAGACTATATTGTGATTGATCAGCATTGAGTTTTTAATGAAATTACGTTTCCCATCTCTCTCGAGTCCGAAAAGATAATAAATCTGGTTTTGCTTACAACTATTTCTAGGTTCCCGCAGACAGTTTCCAATCGGGCTCCGCGTTTGTTTGGACCGGCCCTGACTGGAGTAAGATATTAGGATGTTTAATAACGACGAGTTTGGAAATCAAAGAAGGAAACATCATTGAAATAAGTAAATTTTGAAGAATTATCAGGGAAATTAATTTTATTAGGTCACAAAATCTGAAACTTTTATCTTTTATCAAAACTTGGAGGCCGAAATAGCTCGAGAATTAAGTAATTATATGAATTAAAGAAAAGAAGGGGATACACGAAAAGGCGTCGATATCCTTTATTTTATTATATTCTTACAAATACAGTATTATTATTCTAGCCTGTAATGATTTTTGGTTTTCATTCATACATAATAATCTGTTGTGATTACTGGTTTTTATAGTTTCATCTATCCACGGAAGTAAAACACCACTATTTACAATTGTGCTGTCAGTAGATCAATCCTAAGACAACTGAAATCAAGTAGCAGCTGCTAACTTACAAATAACGAGCATTTCTTGTCCTTCAGATTAGTAAGTTTCGTACTGAAGAAGACCTAGTAAATTTATTATTTTGTTATTTGCCTTTGAGAAGCTTCAAATTGTCTCCTTAAAAATCAGCTCGATCTTTCACAAGGTTTTGTTGTTTATGTTCTTCTTTTCGAATTGTTGGATTTAATTCTTGCTTTTGTTTTATACTGAATACATTTTTCTGTTTTTCTAATATTTTTTCTTGCACTCTTTGAACACGGAATGACTAAAATTAGTTTTCTTTCCATAAAAGAGGAAAACTTTCCATAAAAGAGAAGATAAAAAAAGGTGGTTTATGGCGATTTCTCTCTCTATTTCAACACTGAAATTGGGGGTGCTTAGGCTTACTTTCGTAAGTGAAAGGATACCGAAAAGGTTCAGATAATATTATGGATCGAATACCCGTAGAAAGACTAATTTTAGTAATTTAACTTAGCTTGTTTCAACAAACACTTCATATTTAAGAAGAACGCCTTTAAATTTAAGAAAAGAGTTGAGATTAGTAGGATTTACATCCAAAAACTTTAAACCAAAATAGAAGAAACTTTGTTATAGAACAGAAGAAATGCACGAAATTAATATACGATGTAAGAACCAAAAATGTCAGCTGCTCCATTCTTGATGTATCTCACGATCTCAGTTCGAAGAAGGACTGCAGATAGAAGAATTACATTCTTGATGTATTACTGTGATGATTGGTAAGAAGATGTTGAGGGAAGTAGTTTGTGATTAGAAGCGGTTGTAATTTTTGTGAAGCCTTAAGAAAGCGTTTATTTGCAAAGCTTCTTTTACATAAGTTAAAAGCCTTATTTGTGTAATTTACATAAAAACTGGAGACCCTAAGCAGAAGCGTACATTACCTATGTCTAAAACCCTTATTATCTCAGGACTTCTTTATATCTGCAGCACTCCCTACTGTTATACCACTGGTATGCTTTTAATCAGTGCTAAATAGCTCCAATACATTACATATATTTACTATTCCTATTAAAAGTAATTATTTTAAAAGTGGTTCCAAGAAAAAGTCAGTCCTTTATGAATAGGACGGTAACACTCTTGCTCTTTATTCCCCTATAGGGATGATCTCAATAACTTAGTTTAAAATTATTATGCATCTAAGTATTACTGTTTATCTAGATAACTACTACAAATCAAACAAAGCGTATAAATATTTGCTTACCGTTTTGTTCCCCATTTTCTATTCTGCACAACATTTGATGACGTACGAGACTTGAATAACTCTGTGCTTCATTCATAGCCTTATTGACCAGTGGTAAGTCACTGGAAGCTTCGGATGAATTACTTGATTTATCAATTGGACTCCTATCTGTTTCTTCACTTTCTCTTTTATGAAAATTGACAGAAGTTTCGGTATCTTCGTCATCGTCGTCTTCGTCAGCTTCGTCAGCTTCGTCATCTATCTCTGACGTCATTAGTGGTTCTTCCCAAGTTACTCTATTGCGTGTTCTGGCCACTAAAGATAAAGAAATCTGAAGTGTGATTATAAGAAAGAAAAATAAATTAAATAAATTAAACATTCTCTTTAATTCTGAGAGTGAATTATTAATTATCTTCAATATACTCAGATGACAGAAAATAAATTATGTCATCTGTTTGTCTAAATGTTTGTACATTATAAGACCTTGTGACGTTTGCACCAGGCTGCAGGTTTAATCGTGACTACTTATTTTTAAGTTATTGTACTGATATATCGTGGTCAAGCCTTATTTTTCGTGGTGAGCAGTGATCATTTTAATCCCAACAAGAAAAAGCTGTATCAAAAACCTGAAATCAGTCCATGGCTTTCAGAATACTATGAGAACTATTCTGCAGAACTAGAATATCTACGAATGGCAGATAAGTTCAAAAGAGGTAGCAACAGTATTACACATTCAACCAAGACTGTGGCGCAGTTATATGACAACATATTCATCTTCTGAAGACGATGATGACAGATAGTATTAATGAAGTAACAGCCATATTCAAATTAGCCCCACCTCTACCTAGAAATTAATCCAATGTAGTCCCTGAAAAAATTAACACAGAGATATACAGACGTATTCTCTGTCTACTTGTACGTCGGTATAAATAGAAAGCAGTGTGGCCAAGCAAACTTCATCACAAAGACAATGGAAATGGCTGGTTTCGATCAAATCAGGAACTGACTTATAAGAGATACTGAGGGGTGTCTCTTGATGAATGCATATTCAAATAAACAGAAAATGAATTGTAAGTATATTGGCTATTGTCTCATCCTCATATGTTCAGTTGCAGCAAAAAGTAAATTCGAAGGACATAAACAATAAATGCATTCAGTGGACTAGTAGTCCTCAAGAGCATTCCTCAACTTTGTCTGTCTTAGATTAGGCGAAAGGATTCTCTAAAGTTTGTTTTATTTTAATGTTATCCCTATTTTTTTTTTCACCGAAAAGAGTTATTAAAGTTACCTGTCCTCCGCTATGGAGATACTTCTCAAATTAGCCAGCCACAATTCGTTCTCACCACTGACTGACTGTTTAGACTCGAGAAATATAAAAAGAATGTCCGACTTCATGTAGTAACAGTACTGGGAAAATAAATTTGTGCCCTGTAGTAAAGATTATTAAAAAAATAATAATTAGAAAGCAAAAATTTATTTAGAATACTTGAGAACTAGAAGAAAGCATGCTGTTTTTCTTTTTACTTCTAAGAAGTGATCATATTTAATTAACATTGGCTGAATAAACTAAATTTTCTAAGGACGATAGGAGGATTCCTTAAATTGAATTCAAAGTTGTTCAGTTATGAATCATTCTAAATAAAATTATACTTATTGCTTCTTACTCGTTAATTTTGAAAATCCTGTCAACTTCTTGTAAATACAGTTTTACGTCAAAATTTAATATGCTTTTATCCTTGCGAATGAGCAATGGTTCCTCAAAAATAATTCAAATCATAAAAAATTCGTTTGCTGAGAATGGATTACACCGTAATTGCAGCAATCAATTTATTTATCAAAATTGTATTTCAATAATACAACATTAGGAAGTTTTCATAAACGAACTTGTATGTATAGTAAGTTTTGTGAAATGAATCTTAAATACATTAGGATTTTCGTGGTTGAATATATACTTTTAATTTAATACTCTACAAAGACATTTTGCTTTGAACTATTGAAGTTCAGCAATACGAAAATGATAAAAATCGTCCAAAGCTAATAATGATATGTACGTTTCGTTTTTATTTCTAACAAAATATTTACTTTGGTACCAAGAAGTCGAAGTAAACATCCAGTCGTTTCCATTTTATGCCATTACTATATTTCATATTTTATACAAGCATTTCATTAGATGAAGTGATTCATTTTAAGCAATGGGTTTTTGAATAATTGGATGAAAATTGGTGAATATTTGATATGTAAGTGTCATGTAAGTCATTCGCAAATTATGCGATAATGATGGCTTTTAAACAATTTGAATAAAATGAAGAATCAAGTTCAAAATTTACTCTAATTATATACTTTGGAATGTGAAAAAAATTCCACGAGGATCTGCTGGCTCGAGCTGTAGAAGCTTTGTCTACGGTCTTGACTCCCGGTTAAGATATCGAATGGCGTCGGAGATTCTTTCCGAGCAGTTACTTAAGTTTCACCCAATGTCATATACACAGATGTACCTGTTGAAAATCCTTTATGATCTTCATCTGTTAATCTATTAATCGTCAGCTCCTCTACTTCATATAGTTTCTCTTTGATCCAAGGAACCGGTTTGATACTTTAATCTTTTAAGAAATTATACTTATTCGATAATTGAGGCGTTGACATGGGAAAGGTAGTAAGTAAAAAAAAATCATTATTCAGATTTTTCATTGAAAAGGTAGTAAGACAAATCGCCAATGGCGTAGCAATGGCAGTAAGTCAAAATTTTGAGTGATGTAGTTCCTACGAACGATACAAGATAGCACCTCTGGTAAGTATACATGAGGTGGCAAAACTGTTTTTTGCTTCCCCTGGAAAATTTGCTTTTCAGGACTTACTCCCTTTACCCTGTCAACGCCTCAATTGATTAAAAATGACAATTGGATTACCGACATTATTGTTTGCGAAATGAAAGACTACTTAATAAATTCTAAATTGCAACAACAGTACTTTGCTCTCCCATTTGGGAGACCGACGATTCGATATTATTGGACGATTTTTCTCATTTTGGGAATGTTACTTGTCCAAACAGTACTTTTGAATGGAATATTCGATTGAAATTTTCCCAATTGAACTGATCTAAAAGTGAGTATGAATAAGATTATCGAAAATTATTATTGTAAGTACATCTGGAAATTTGACGTCAGATATCTTTCATGTTTACAATTGAAGTGTTAAAAATTTCAAAAAGGTCAACAAATGTGCAAAATCCAAGTTTACTGAATGGGCACGATGATCAGGACAGTGATTGCTAATCTTTTTTCCATGGAGAATTCCTTACAATAATTGTTCTTATCCTGAAGATTTCCTTTCTCAGAGAATATTTACAGATCAAGTTATTTATAGTGGATATTTCAATTCAATTACGGTCTGTACATGAGAAAATTTAAATACTTATTTTTATGCTTTTTTGTTTATTTATTTATGATTTCTTATTTACTTCTATGATTTTTTTTTTGAAGAATCTCTGTCTATGTAGAACTGAAGAGCCCTTGTTGAAAATCGTTATGGTTCATCCGTTAAGAGATGAGGCCTATTTTTCGGTTTGAATGAAACCGAAGTTGAAAAAAATTGTGAGAAATAAGATGAGGACTAGACATTGAAAAGCTTTTTCGGAGTTTTTTTCTTCTAATGGAAACAAGCTTTATATTAAAGAAAATAACAAATTATAAGAAAAACGGAATTTATTCACTAAATAATTTATTTATTTATTCGTTTTTAATTATCAAAAAATCTAGTTTTACCTGAAAAGTATGAATCAGTTGATCGTATTATGAACTTTATCTTATCTGTTATGTATTCAAAAAAATACAAACAAGCAAGAAAACCGCTTAAGTTAAAACGTTAATTGCATAACATATTACTAAATGTTTAATTATCACTTTTTAATTTCTGACGACGTGTAAAAATCATGATAATGAAAGTTTGGCTTAAATTAGTGAAAACCCTTAAGATTCACATTAGGTCCAAAAAAATCTTCATTTATAGCAGCAACAAATATTTAATAAAACTCCTTTGTAAACAAACAAAGGCAACTGCTATGGCGATAACATAAAATATATATACAAATATTAGTAGTTGCTTTCAAAATGTAATAATTCAACATAATAAAAATAGTTGAAACCTACTCATAGGGTCCGAAATAGTTACGAAGAAATATCTCTCGGGATTTTAATTTTTCACATCAATTATATAAGGAATACGACTGTTTTGGCTTTCAGTCAAGGAAGGCTGTTTCAATTTAAGACATGAATCGGGTTTACCGTTTTTATTCCTGTTCTTGCCTGAGACACTGACGTTCACATTCATTGTTAGTAACAATCACGTCATGCTGTATGTGTTGATTATCACAACAGCCACGTTGGGAGCGCGTTTCACAATGAATCAGAAAATGAAACTAGATAAAACAAGAATGATAAAGGAACCGAAAATGATACCAGACGAAGAAGCAACAAATAGATGTGCTCTTTTCAAAGATTGCCTGTTTACAAAAAGATTTTCACGACTGATACATTATTACTGAATAGCAGTGCAACCATTGCAAAACTTCTCCATACATTCGTAATTTTTCAGTTAATCTCCTAACAAAGTTAAGTATTTGTATATTCTTTTACTGTGAATGGAGAAAGTAAAAATAATGAATGCAAATTAGCACTCTTTAATACAGGAATTTTGTTTAGTATTCATTGAGTACAAGACTACTCTTTATCAGGTATTCAGTTGAGGGTCATAGGATTTGATGTTTCTTACATCTGTCTTGGATGTTGATCTCTAATAAGGACTTATTTGGGGAATAATATTTATTTGTAGAAAAACAGTTATTATTACTTATGTAATGAGATACAAGAAGCTAAAAAAAATTAAGAAGATATTAGCATTTTTTATACTAGGAAGCAGCAGATATTTAGGAAAACAAAGTTCTTCAAAGGATTATCCATTAGTTAAAAAGCACTATTCCTTTATATTAATAAATTAATATTTTCTAACTTACAATTACTTTATTACTTCTTAAGTTCATTAAAATTAAACCAAAGAATAAATTAAAGAAAAATTCATTTCTTCATACAAGAAACAGCTGAAAAGCTAATCAATACATAAGGAGTGAAATATTGATGGCGGAGTGCACCAATCCTCAGTTAACTTTGATGACTGCAGTTTGGACGGAGCTAAAATTAGTGGGGGGTGCTGCTACAGAAAAATTTTAGCCTTTGTTTTAAAATTGTGTGAAAGGAAACAAACATGTATAAAAAGAAAATTTATTCAGAAACTTGATAAATTTCTTTTTATAAATTTTTGTTTCCTTTCACACAATTTTAAAACAAACGCTAAAATTTTTCTGGAGCAGCCCCCCCCCCCCCCCACTAATTTTAGCTACGTCCACACTGCAGCCATCAAAGTTAATTGGAGTTTGGTGCACTCCGCCATTAAACTGGCAAATAATTTAAAATTAGCTTTATTTTATAAATATTACTAGGTCCCCGTGCACAGATTGATCGATATAGATGTTTGAAGAAGAGATAAGTTGAGATGGATGTTAGATGAAGTAGAGTTCGGGGACCTAAAGTCTCTGTCTCTCTCTCTGCCGGATGTCGTTCAGCGTCTAACCTCCGTCTCTCTTCTGTCTCTTCCGTTGTCTCCTTAGCTCGTGACCGTCTTTTAAGTTCGGCTTCATTCTTTCGATCCAAATCTGTCAGTTGTGCTGTTTCCAATCGTTTCCTCTCAATATTTTTCACAATATCGTTTATAATATGTGATGTATGAAAATATACAATCAGCCTGTGCTCTTCAATAACAACCAATATACAGTGAAACCTGTCAAGTTGACCACCTTTATAAGTTGACCACCTGTCTAAGTTGACCTAATTGACCAGGAACGGAATGGCTTAATTACTTTAACATTGAGTGAACCCTTTATAAGTTGACCACCTGTCTAACTTGTATGTTGACCAGGTAATTAGGTAAAATTTGTCACAAAGCATAGCTCAAAACCTTTGTAAGTTGACCGCTTCCAGAATGTTTTCTATGTCTTTCTAACAACTTTTATACTGCATTTTTTTTCTAATTTTCTAAAGAAAGAATTGTTAAGGAGCGTTTTAACGTCCATTCCACAGACGAAATGTCGACAACTAGGGGGAAGTACAAATGTACAGTGTGTCTGAAGTACATAACCCTTAATACATACACTAAGTTTATTACACCTAAATGTATTACTGTAATAATAAATTGAGTTTCATAAGTAAATTAACTTGTTTCTGTTCAACTTACTACTGTAGTATATATAGTAGTAACTATGACATTATCCAATAATTAATACATATGTATAATTAATGTTTAACCCTAATAAGCAATATTATTCCGATTTTGTATCATTTTGATTTCATATTTTGTTTAATTTTGTAGTACTATACTATGTACATGTATAGTAGTAGTACGTAGATGAAAAAATATGAAAATCAAAAAGTAAGTGTTGTACCCTTGGTAAGTTGACCACCTGTCTAAGTTGACCACGAAAACGTGGAACCACTGGGTGGTCAACTTAGCAGGTTTCACTGTATATTCCTAACCTTATTTACTGTTAACAATTTGGCTTGGTGATTCTTTGAATTTACAGTAATTTGTTTGCAGTAAATAAGGTTAGGAATTTATATTGGTTGTTATTTAAGAGCACGGGTAATCCAAGAAGAATCGCTGCTTGACAATGCTACTTATTGTATTTTTTATTTTTTTTATTTCTGTATATATTCTTCTCTCATCCATGTAGAAACAACTTCTCTTAATAATTACCGTTTTAGATTTTATTTGTTCCTGTATTTTCTTTATGTCTACACACACTGCATCCAACACTTATAAGCCTAAATATTAAACATTTGTCCAACATTGGAACGGTTTCTTCATATTTTCTTGAAAATAGTTTCTTTAACTCCTGAACTATACAATCATTTGTTATTGCTTTACTTCAAATTCAGTAATTGAATTTAGTATTTTTAAGTAAAAAAATGATTAGAAAAAGCAAAAAACCAAATTTTCTACTCTCATTTTATCACATTAACGAAAGAATCTTATAGAAGCTGAAGAAACTATTAACCTTTCTTTAACGTGCGGAGTGAACTATCTAGGAACACAATTGACACGCACAATTTACGCAAAGGATTCGCACCCCGAGCTGTCATCGTGAAGAGACTGGGACGGACCGTTTCGCACTTGTTATGTGCTCATCAGCCAGCCAAACTCCACCGATAACATGCTCAGGAGGTGCGAAACTTTAGCTATCCCGGCTCTTGCTCCCAAGAGCGGGACCACTCCCCAAAGAAATACAAAATAAAAATTAATAAAATTTGTGCTTTGCGAGTTGCAGGCCAAGGAAGTATTGTATTTTCTCGTTTTATTAATTTTTATTTTGTATTTCTTTGGGGAGTGGTCCCGCTCTTGGGAGCAAGAGCCGGGATAGCTAAAGTTTCGCACCTCCTGAGCATGTTATCGGTGGAGTTTGGCTGGCTGATGAGCACATAACAAGTGCGAAACGGTCCGTCCTAATCTCTTCACGATGACAGCTCGGGGTGCGAATCCTTTGCGTAAATTGTGCGTGTCAATTGTGTTCCTAGAAAGCTGAAGAAACATTTTTTTTTTTTCAATCGAAAGATATCTCAAGAAAACTATTTTTTAATGGGATCTCTCATCTATTTGTTCATACGCCTTCAAAAATAATATATTCAGCAACAAAAAAAAAAGTATTTTGTTGTAATTTTTTTATAGTTCAGGAGTTTTAAAAGTGTTACCTTCTGAACAATGTGGAATATTAAATGATACACACTAAATTTTACATTAAAACATTGATTTCTAATAAAAAAAAAAATTTTGATTGCTTTCCTTTTACCCTTTACAGGGTTTGTTGTATATTCGAGGGTTGTAAATAAAGTAGTGGCAACATTGATACAACGCAATATTTAATGAATGAACACGTACAAATTGTATTACATGCCTTCAATATAGTCACCCGCAAAGTCTATTACCTTTTGCCAAAGGTCGGGAAACCGTAGGGGACCGTTGGCAAGGCGTTCTCTGTTGATGACGGCGACGGAGCGCTCTACTGCGCGGAATACAGATGCCACGTCAGGAAATCGGCGGCCTCGGAGGGGTTCCTTCATCTTCGGAAACAGGTCGAAGTCACAAGGACTCATGTCTGGTGAGTACGGAGGGTGTTCCAAGACCACCCAATGCCACCGTTGCAATAAGAGCTGGACATTGTTTGCGACATGGCAACGGTGCATTGTCATGCAACATGATAGGGCGATCGTCTCGCAAGAAACGTGGACGTTTGCGCCGCATAGCCGGACGCAGATGTCGCTCCAGAAATCAGCAAAAGTAGTCACTGGTGACGGTTTGTCCCGCAGGCACAGCATACGTAAGAATAACACCCTCGTAGTCGTATGCCACAATTAGCATGAATTAAAGCGCCAATCGTCACCCAGGTTGGCGTCCACAGAAATTTCGACAGGAGCCCAGTCGGATGAAGCTTATGCTGATTGTGGCATACGTCTACGAGGGTGTTTACGACGTGCATCTGTACTTCGCGCAGTAGAGCGCTCCGTCACCGACATTTGGCAAAAGGTAGATTTGCGGGTGATTATATTGAATGTCATGCAATTTGTACGTGTTAGTTCATTAAATATTGCGTTCTATCAATGTTGCCACTACTTTATTTACAACCCTCGTATATTTTTTCTTTTCTTTTCTTTTTTTGTGGTCAAATACCTTTTGTGGTAGCCGGAGTGCTGCCCAAGGATTTGTGTTCCATATTTGTTCTTGTTTTTTATCAAGAATTTTTTTTTTTCTTTTGAATCTAACAGTAATTGATTTAGTAAGAAAATGTATTGATTTAGAAAAAAACTAAACAAAACATTTATCTATCATATGAAGAGTTTACGTTTTCTATCCTCTTATCCGCTGTAGAGCTAAAGTTTCGTCTTCGTAGATGAATAGTGATTTGATAGTATAAAAGCACCAATGAATAGATTTCGACTTAAAAATTCAAATTTTTTATTTTAAAACTGTCTGTCTATTCCTGTTTTCTCTACAATGATCCTTGTGGAATGTTACAAAAGTTACACAAATCTATAATACTTTTTTAAGGAGATATGCAATGCGTATATGAACAAAAGTAATTTATGTGTTAATCAAAGGATAGAGATCAAACGATCTAGTTACCCCTATTCATTTTTATGTTAATTTTTATTAATCTGTGATAACACAATAGAAAATCAGGTAGCTACGGTTATACAGATTCAGGAGGTCTCTTTGGGAAATAGATTAACGGAACATTAACAGAAGGAGACTTTGAATTCCAGCAACGATTTGGAAAAGAAGCTTCCCACAAGCAGCCAAGTCTGCATCAAGAACAAAAGCATTCATGTTTTATGATATGAGCTCACATAAATGCTAAATGACTGTTTGGATTGATGGTCATAGTTAATCAAGGCAGTTACAATTTAAAAGGATTGTTTTTTTTTTTCATTTAGAACTTTGACGTCAAAGATGGTATTTAGTTTCACAAATTAGCATTCACTCTGCACTCACTGCCAAAGAATAGCTTGGAGAATTTTTGGTGAATCATTAGATCAAGGGAGGATCATTTGGGCCGTATGTTCTACTCGTATGGTCACTTCGGTGGCTAGATCTGTTCATAAGTGACAACTCTGTTTGGGACTTAATAAAAGAAACAGTTTTACATGAATGCCAACAAAGCACAGAAGATGACAAAGAAGTAGTAAAAAAAATGCTAACAATAAAGTTAAATCAGAGATGCTTACGTGAATGTCTTTCAAAACACGGCTTTTTCTGCTCTGAAAAGGATAGAACTAATAGAACTCACACAGGATAAGGATATAAGAGGGTCGGCTAAGAGCCGTTAACCACTCAGACCTCATGCATGGGTCCATTGTGTACCCTCATATAACATTGTTTTAAATCAATGATTATTCTTCAACGTAAAGTTGAGTTTCTGTGGTCATGAAGAGTCCTGTGGATTTACAGTATAGCTAGATGACCTTAATATACAGCGTGGAGATGTTATCAGTGGTAAAAACGAATCCTGCCAGAGATCTCCCATCTGTTCCTAGCTAAAGCTGGACAGCAGCGTAGAATGTGTTCAGGAGTTTCCTGATTCATTCTACATTTCCTACATACATTATTTTGGGAAATTCCAAGTATATGTCGATGTCTATTAAGAGTACAATGTCTTGGCTCCATTGTATCTCCTCATAAAACATTGATAACATCAATGATTATTCTTCAACATAAAGTTGAGTTTCTGTGGTCATAAAGAGTCCTGTAATTTTACAGAAAAATAAAATGACCTTAATAGAAAGTGGAGATGTTTTCAATGGTGAGGCAAAACCTACCAAAAGATCTCCCGTCTGTTCCTAGCTAAAGCTGAACTGAAACATGGAACGTGTTCAGGAGTTACCTGATCCATTCCATTTTTTTTTTCACTGGAGGTTTCGGTATGTACCGTCCCTCCTCTGAAGTTTCATGGAAGCTAGCTAGTTAGGGATATCTTTGGAGGTCTCTTCTTCAGAGCCCTCCATTGTTATGGGGGAAAAGCAGTCACCCTGCGGAGAGCCCCCATGCGCAGGGAAGGCCATTTTTTTTATTTACTCCAGGATTCGGCCTGGTTTCCCAGAGGCACCGTTAAAGACACTATAACCCCAGTGCTATCCATCCATCGGCACGGTCCGCTTAACACCTTAGATTGGGGGGGAGTCTGGTTCGGGGTGCAGAGCACTGCTTCGCCTCACACAGTGTCCTCGGACCCCACGGAGACGAAGATTTCCACTATCCACCACCCGTGGACCCGCCAGGTTGCTGACATCCCGAAGCTCCCGGGTACAGTCCAATGACTATCCCCGGCCTGGGAACTCACACAGACACTTTATTCAATTAAATCATGTATCATTCGTATGAAAATAGTTCAACTGTTATCGAATGTCATAATTACATTGGTGGAGGGAAGGAGTACAGTAAATTTCATTGTTGGTCAAATTATATTATCACAACAAAAAATAAATTTGGGAAACAAGACATTGTAATGTTACAGATGAATGTTTATATCTCCATAAGATATTGTAGTTATCTTCTATTTTAAAATTTATATTCTTTTGTAGTGCTGAAAACTGTAGAAATTTAAGGCATAACACATTCAATGGAAAGGCGAGATGTGACATTCAGATGAACCATTCTCTACAGCGTGATCTTCTGTGGAAACCCTGGAGACTCAAACAGGAATACAGGAACTTTTAATGCTCCTTCCGTTCGCCCACAGTCGCGGTAATTCGACCATTTCATCATAGTTTCAGTTCAATTTCCGTCTTAATACATTCAATGGACCGTTTAAGTGTGTCGTCATAACCTACGTCACAGTTCAAAGAGCCCGTTTCTATGGGCCGTTGTTCGTTGTTTGCGAACAGTTAAAGCCGAAGCTTAAAAACATACAAAGATGTATGGCAATTTGGAACGATCAAAGAGTCCCTCATTTGTCACTTTTTCTTAAGTACTAAAGATTTTTTTATTCCAGCAAACGATGCCTGCAAAGAAACAAGAGATACAGATGGACAGTTTCAGTGTGTCCTCACAACCTACGTCACAATTCAAAGAGCCCGTTGCTATGGTCCGTTGCTGGTTTTAGCATTGCGAATAGTTACGGCCAAGCCTGTGTTTATCGTAGTTTTTCTTTGAACAAAAGACCAAAAAAAAAAAAAAAAACTTATCAGAACGCATTTTTAAGACTTCAAATAAGCCCCACCTTAGGGTTTTTTCCCTTTATTTTTGGAGAAACATTAAGACGAAAAAAGCTATAATTTTCCATATTTTTCAGGTTCATACTGCTGTTGGAGACGATGTCGAGAGTTTCTGATTGGTTCATTCAAAAGCCACTCGCCAATAGCAAAGGACCGATCTGTCGTACTAAAACTCATTTCTGAAGTAGGAATGTAGAAGAATAAATAATTTTATATTCGCCAACAATGGAGAATTCCTCATTAAATTAGACAATTTTTTCTTAATACACTAAAATATATAATTACCTTACTATTTTTCTGGTTTTAAAGGACATCTGTGGAAAGCTGAAAAACAATGAAGGATCACCATTGTTTTAATTATATTCTTGTTGACTCTTTTTTCTTAAAAAGTTTTTCTTTTATCCTATTTTTTATAATAAGATAATGATCATATAATGTAAGATTTCATATCGCATTATATTATGTATTCATATCTCATTATGGCCATTTAGCTTTTTGCCATTCTCGACAGATTAAAAAAGTCATTCATAAAAATCGAAGATCAATATCCAAGATAGGGAAATGAATAAAATAGGCCTTCATAGGGAAGAAAAAAGATAAATTCTGGGTAAGTTATATAGGGATCTAATTTTGAGATATAAGTAATCCACTTATCTAAATTAGAAAATGAAAATCCGTTTAAATCGTATGTTTCTACCTCTTATCTTTTTGAGATCAACCAAACAGACTGTCTATGAACATAATATTATTACATTTTCAAGATATAAAAATGACATTTATGAAACGTTGAACATAAGTCAATGTTACAAAAGGCGAATATTCTCAACCCTGTTTGTTAAATATGGCGAGGAAGGGTTGGAGAAGATACAAATAAAAAAGACTGAAAGAAAACCTTGTAATCTAAACAATACTTTTATCATCTAATTGGTTTTGTGACAAGGACAGCATATATAACATGGCAATCAATCAAGGACTATTATTTTTACATTTATTTTGAAATGAGAACGCTATATTTAGGTATAGAGAATCGGAGTAAAGATATACTATTCACTTAAGTATTTACGTTTAATGACTTTTGATAAGCTTTACGGTATTTTTTTAAGTGTTTAATGAATTTAATGTTTGTCTACGTTGATAAACAGTAGGTTTATCTTAACACCTGCTCAAGATGAAGGAATTAAAAAAAAAAAAATTAATAAATAAATGGGTTTAGCTTTAAATTTCTCAGGCTTTCCTCAGCGTGTATTTCGACGTTACAAAATCTAATCAATTAATTTATTCCTTTTTACACTTTGACCTTGATTGAGCTTATTTACATGTAAGAGGTAAAAGTCGAATACATTCTAAATTGAAATTTAATCAAACTAGTTATCTTATCTCCGATTGGAAAATTTAATTATTATTTGATAGTAGATTATCAAAAAAAAAATAATAATGCATTAGATTTAGATATTTCTTTCAGGTAGAAAATAAAAACTAAAATAAGAATTACAAGGTAATTTTACCAGGTTTATTTCTTCTCTAAACAAGTTTCTCTCAATAGCGGCAGCTTTTATCAAAACAAAAAAGAAAAAGAAAGAAAGAATTATGAAAGAATATCACACATCATCTATAAGAGTCTGTCTATGATTGGCCACAATAATAGTTCAAGAGAACCAAGATATTTGTTCCATTTGTAGTTTTATTGGAACTCTTTTTCATCACCTTTAACATGGGGCCCTTCAAGTATTGCGTAAGCATTCAACAAGGAAAGGGAGGGGGTTCAAAATTTGCTTAGTTTTGCTGACAAGGGGGGGGACGGGATCAGAGCAATGCTTATGTAAGATAGACTAACATAAACGCGTTAAAACTTTGAAATAATTTTGACGTAATTAATTATAATTTTGTTTTAATTTATCGTTCAATGGTATTTACTGTTAATGATTTTGGAAAATCTTACGTAAGTACAAGGGGGGGGGGGGAGTGGGTCTAAAATGACTAAAAATGTGCTTACGTGAAACTTGAACTACCCCTATTGGGTTGATACACTTCAAAGCAGTGGCCGATCAAGCTTGCATGGGGCTCCAGGCTGAAAATTTTTGAAAAAATAAAAAAAATATACTTCATGGAAAATTTCATTGAGTATCCTATTTGTCTTTTCTTGATAATGACATGACATTGAGAAAACTCAAACATAAATATGGAGAGATCTTTAGTTTAAGACTTGGTCAAAGGTAAGTTTTGAGATTTTAAATGATGCATCTCTTATGTAGTTTTCCAGATCTCTCTAATGTACTTCTTTGTGTTTGGAAAATAATTGTAATTTCCTGTGAAAATAGAAATAATTTCTACAATGAATCGTCCGCGACTGGAATCGAACCTGCAACCTTCTGATCCATTAGAAGTCAGACATCTTATCCATTAGACCACGGGGACTACATTCGAATTATTGATGTTATTATATCTCTCATCACTCCCTCTGTGTGTGTGTGACGCACTGAGAGAAGAGCCAGAGAAAAAAAACAACAAACAAACACATTAATTTTAGCCTACTAGATTAAAATTTAAATTTAATGTTCATTTTTTTGCCTATACGAGCGCTGGCCAGACGAGCATTAGATGCAGAAGCTCACCCTCAGCGACGAACTGAAGAGTCGTTAGAGACATTTCTCGACATGAATGAAGAAATTATGAATAATAGTTAAACAAAGAAAAAACTTCTACTTAAAATACTCTATCTCAACTAAAAGCCGTCATATTGCTATCCCGTCATTAGCGAGGAGTATATGTTAGTATTTTTTTAAAGGTTATTATGTGCATCTCTAACGCCGGAAGTAATAGTAATAAGTTATATTGAACTGATGACAATATATTCCTTCACATGCATATATTTCATGGGTACACATTTCTCCATAAGGTACCTTCCAGGGTGGCTCAAAGGTACACATCCAAAATGAAAAAAATGAGTAGAGGGCCTCAAAATCTATCAGAATCGCCCCCATATATATTCTGCGATTGTGTACCGTTGTCGAGATATTAACGATTTAGTGATTTTTGCAGTAGTCCCTACTTATTCCGGTAAAATTTGTTTTTTTTCGTTATGTATGTTTGTGATGACTTTCGTTAGTTTAGCTGTGTTCTTTAAATTATTAATTACAAAAAAAAAAAAAAAAATGTACGAATTTCATAGGTACAATGTTCTTAAAATCAAGGTCAAAGTATGAAGTTGTGATTAGTCGTGAAAATCTTTGATGATGATTCCAAAAAAACAACAAATCATCAAAACTTCTTCATTTAATAGACTGTCAGAAACATATAAAACATTTTACACGTAAAGGTGAAAAAGAGACAGTATTCAAGATCAAAGGTACAAAGATTGGTTTCAAGATGAAGTCAGTATTTCCTGTGATGACATCACAATCGGCGTATGACGATATTTCCTGTAGTGTCAAAGCTGCTGTTTGGAATAAAATTCAAACCAAGTATAAAATTTACAATTAAGCACTGATTAATCATGCAGCATGTGGACACATATAGCGAGACGGATAATAACAACGAAAGAAGGTAAAATTAAATTGCTACAGATAAGTTGATTGAAGCCTTATTTGAAGACATAGCAATTTTATCTGAGATTCTGCACCATTCAAACGTAACTATGATTGGTCAGCGTGTTTGATACAATGCGCCATTCGCGTGGCGTGGCAGTCTTTGCTGTCTGTGCTTACTGCTGCTACTGTGTTACGTTCTGTTAGCAGGGCCGTCGCGTGGTTTGTTGGCGCCCGGGGCAAGATTTCGTCAGGCGCCCTACACTTGATATTTGCGCCCCCCACCCCCATCCCAAAAATCTACAACCAAAAAAAAAAAAAAAAAAACGGAATTTCCAATTTTTTTTTATTTTTGCCGTTGCCGCGGCGCCCCGATCGCGCCGCCCACGCGACGGCTCTGTCTGTTAGTTTGTGCTTTCTCTTGAATTTGACTTTTCTGTAAGGGAGTTTTGACTACTCTTGGAATTGGATTGTAACCTGTGAGGCGTAAGGACCGGCGTATGTATTGGATGTCGATAGTGCTTTGAGACTTTTGGTTTTCGTGACTATCGGGATTTCGTGTTGACGCTATGAATTACTCGCATCGTGAATATGCGGAAATGTATTATTTCTATGGCGTTGCTCAAGGAAATGCCCGTGTGGCTTCAAGGCTGTTCAGAGAACACGTGGAACGCCGAGGCGGACCTCAACCACAGAGATTCTCTGACTACCTTGTTTTCATCAATACACGCCTTAATGGAAGATCGCTTGCCTGGACAACGAGGACCTCGTGAAGAAATTGCAAGAGTCGACCAGGATACAGCTGCGGCAGTAATTGAAGAAATACAAAGGGATCCTTCCACAAGTACTAGGATCATTAGTCGACGAACACTCATCCCAAGATCCAGTGTTCAACGCATACTGAAAGCAGAACGATATTATCCGTATCATATTCAGCGTGTTCAAGCTCTGATGCCTATTAACTACGAAAAAAGAGTTCGATTTTCTGAAATCATTAAAAACAGAAAAAGAGAGAAAATCCTGATTGTTTTGTGTTGTGGTTCTGTATTGTGGACAGATGAATCTAAATTCGAAAGAACTGATGTATTCAACATTCATAACAATCACAGCTGGTCAATAGAGAATCCTCGACTTTCACGAACGTCTCGTTCCAACATCGCTTTGGAGTTAATATCTGGAAGGCGTTTTAAAAGGACAACTGATCGGTCCGTTTGTATTACCGGACTGTTTAACCTGGAGAAACATACTTGAACTTCCTTCAGAATGACCTGCCAGTTCTCCTGCAAGATGTCGACTTGGAAACCCGCCAGAGAATGTGGTTGCAAAACGAGCCCCTTTGAGCCCCTTGTCACTATGCGACTGAAGTCAGACAATATCTGGATGAAACATTTCGACGCAAAGTGATAGAACGAGGCGACCGTATCCAATAGCTTCCACGTTCGTCTGACCGATTGACTTCTTTGTGTGGGGTTGTTACGAAGAAATTGTTTATGCTAAAGAATGCGCAAGCGAAGAAAAACTAAGACATCAGAGAAGCTGAAAACGTCGTTAGATCAGATCTTCAGACTTTTCGGGATCTCAAAAACAACTTCCTTACAGACTATGCGTAGAAGTTGGCGGCAGAACCTATGAACATCTTTGTAATGGATCATTAATCCATGTTTTCCAATTCATATGTGTGGTTTGTTTGAATAACCACCTGTAAGAACCTTTGGTATAATTCAGAAGAGTATCACAGCAAATATCGACTTCACCTTGAAACCATCTTTGTACCTTGAATACTGTCTCTTTTTCACCTATTACGTGTAAAATGTTTTGTAAGTTTCTGACAGTCTATTAAATAGAGAAATTTTTGGAATGCCTGCCAGTCTTGATGATTTGTTGTTGTTTTCTTTGGAATTACCATTAAAAATTTTTGAAACTTTCACGACAAATCACAGCTTCATACTTTGACCTTGATTTTCACAACATTGTACCTATGTAATTCGTCCATTCTTTTTTTTTTTTTTTTTTTTTTTTTTGTAATTAATAATTTATTTCTCAAAGAACACAACTAAACTAACGAAAATCATCACAACAATACACATAACGAAAAAAACAAATTTTACCGGAATAAGGGAGGGACTACTGCAAAAATCACTAAATCGTTAATACGGTACACAATCGGAGAACATACATGGGGGCGATTCTGGAAGATCTTGAGGCCCTCTATTCATTTTTTCATTTTCGACGTGTACCTTTGAGCCACCCTGTCGTACACATTTAGCTTTACTTGTTTTAGGAATAAACGTCATTTTTCCCTAAATTTCTCAGCATCTTATCAAAATTTATATTTTAGTTAAGATTTTTTTTTTTCTTATCCAACTCTGAACGTAACCCTAACAATCTGGACATCCTAGGTGCATGGGAAAAACTGCATTTTAATTTATTTTTTTAGTGATGGGGCCCAAAAAGAACTTTTTATCCGTTCCTCCAAAAACCCAAGTGCGATTTCCTGATAGAACTTTATGAATGTGGTTGATATAATTACGCACATCCAATCCGAAGAGTTGACAATATTCTGCCAAAAATACGAAAACACAATTTTAAGAATTTCTTACAAGTGTAAGAGTTTTGAGAAATTTTGATCGATATTTGTGATTTCAATACGGATCCTTCGAGCAAATTTATTTCTTCTCCTTCAGGCGGCAAAAATAAGCTATATTGGTCTATTTTGTTTCGGAGTCTGGATCTACATTTTCAGGATATTCCAACAGTTGATATGGATTTTTTTTTTTCTTTCTTTTAATGTTGTTGTTTTCGCATTCCTTTTCCTATATTTGAAAATAAAAATAGAGAGCAATATTTGTTGTATATTTATCATATCATGTTAATTACTTCGGATCACATTAATGTCTTTCGCTTGAAAAGAGGAGAGTAGAAATTGTGTTGATACGAAGATGTATTGTTCAGTTATCTTGAATTTTTTGAAGTTTTTGTTTTGTGACCTTTTGAAAAATCTCTTTTGTTATTTACTTTCAATAATAGGAAATGAATTGAAAAATAACAGGACGTCGTATTCGTTATTGACGCTCCGCCTGAATGATCCTGAGACGGAACCAGGTAAGTAATAGATGTATAGATTATAATAACTTACTTGCTGGATGCAAAAAGCACAGCCGATAACGATAAGGATAAGAATGATAGTAACTGATTAGTATTAACATTAAATGCAGTAGTATCATATTCAGATTGCTAGACAGCCTTTTACTGCTGTAGTGACTATTGTGTTGATGGTGTCTAAAAACCCTCTTTGCAGGCCCAAAGTCGAGACCTCATTCAGAAATGTAGGTCCAGTAGCAGCGGGGATGCGTCCCCAGGTAAGAGCGCACTTTATATCAAAACCCATCTTCTCGTTAATTTACTGTAATTGATTAACTAAATTATCATAATCAAGTATTAATTTCCACCGTCATTCGTAATACATCAAATCCTTAATCAGAGTGAAAATTTTCAAGCAAGTAACGTGAATTCAACAAACAATCCATTTAGTTTTTTTAATCGGTTAAATGGATTTTTTCTTTCTTTTTTTTTTTTTCTGCGACGTAATTTTTTTCATATAAATGAGTGGCGTAGCAATCGAGAAAAAGGTTACTTTGCAAAAAAAAAAAAAAAAGATAATGCTACAATGTACTGTAGATTTAATGCTCTTAAGAAAATATTAAGAGTGAGTAACTTCATAAATCATTGCATGGCTATTTTTTTTTTAACTTTTATTCAATATTTTTTTAATTATTAATTACATTTTTATTAGTATAAAATATAGTTTTTTTTTTTAAAAAGAAACTTTGCATCCCGCACACTACTTTGCAAAAAACCTATAATTTATAAAGTTTTGAGTACCATTTAAAAATGGTATCTAAACGATAGTATTCTAATATCATTAGAATAATCGTCTTATAGGGAAACGACGGTTGAATGTTACAGTTTTACCATTAAAGCATCATTATCAATTTGAATAATTTCAAGAAAATCGAATATCGAACTGCCATCGATTATCACTGCTTCACGACAAAACCTAATGAAAAAAAAATTTTTTATCTAGTCTGGATGTGTCTTCAAATCTAAACCGATCCAATTATAAATACTTTTTTATTAATTTCTTTTTTTTTTTACTTTATTTAAAAAAAATAATAGTTTATTTTAAAGCAGTTTTTCCTATTTCATTGTTTGCTAGAAAAATAATGTAATGGTGTCGTTTTAATCATCGAGGCTCACGATAAAACCAAACAGTTGATAACATCACTAGGTCGGGAACCGTTGTTTTCCGTTATTGTTTTTAAATGAAACCAATGACAAAGAAAAATATCGGAGGTTTAAATATGTTAGAAGGTATTACAAAGAAAGGAAGTTATGATAGAGTAAGTAATAAAAATGAAAGATGAAAAAGTACAACTTAGCAAAGAAGATTTCAGAACAAAGTGGCTACTGAAAAAAAAATTGAAGGCCATTTTTATTAAAGTCTAGGAAAAAAAATACGTGAAATGTAATCACAAAAATCCTCAGTTAGCTTGTGAATTAAAAGTAAATTGAATTTGAGCCAATCACTTTCTTTATAGACATTCGTAACTTAAATAAAAATTCAACAAATAGAATATTCAAAATCAGCTATTAGAAACAACAAGCAAAGGAAAAGAGAGGAAAAAAACAAAAGAAATGATATTCGGTTTTGTAAGTTGATATTTTCCTCCCCAACATATTACTGCGATGTTGTTTCCATTCCTTTCTCCCTCATTAGCAAAATCCAGTAATATCTGATTTGATAAGTATGTCTTTGTCCTTTAAAAATCTGATTTTCGATTTTTCTCCAGATTTTAATGAAAAGGGATTAAATTTTTCTTTTTATTATTTGCTCTATGTCGTTTTGTTTTCAATAAATTAATGTTTTCTCGATTTTAATTTGAAAAATATTTTTATCTGCCTCGTATTTTTCCCTAGAGGCAGTAAGTCTGCTTTGCCACTAAATTTATGAACTTATGGCCATTGGAATGATAATCTAGCGTAAGATACAAAGGAAATACTGATGCAGAAAGAAGCTTCAATTACCAAACTTACTGTATTAAGGAAAGTAAATCAGCGGATAATGACAAGTTCTTTATTAAATTGTTAACAAAGTACACAAACTGTCATAAATTGAAAATCTATGTTCAAATTTTGCTCAAGTCTAAAACAATGTAACTAAGAGCATTTTTTCCATCGGATAATTTACCAGAGTATTTAACCATTAATCTAGATATTGTTATTGAGCAAATTTACCAAACGTGTAAATTTTTAGTGTAGCTGGAAAGATTCATGTAAGGAAGGATAGAACACAGCTACAGGATAGCCTTTGACATTATTACTAGAATAGTAGTTTGAACTAGTGAATCAATTGCTATGATAGGCCTAATTGTCCTTGTTTAAGATATTCTCTTCTGCTAATGGAAGTCATTATAATTTAAAATCAGTTTTCACTTTTAAATGCCTTGGAAGACATTCTCTTGTAAAAAGAAAAAGAAACAGTTTATAGTGCAAGCAAAGGCACCTGATAATTTGATAACTTATCTGTTATTGGATTCAGAAACACATCCAGCTGTTAGAATTTTGCAAGTAATTTCCTTCCTATATTTTTTTCAAAATACGGAAATGCATGCAATTTTTGATAATTACTCTTAAAAGGTTTACTAAAGATTACCAATTATTAAGTATTTAAAAGAGAAAGCAATTGCAAACACGTTGTTTCTAAAGAGAAACTTAATTGTGAAGACAGTTTTTATTTCAGAATTCATAATCATCAATTATTTTTAAATTAATGATAATTTAATTAGTTATCGCTAATTCGTCTCCTATTATCAGTACAAATCAAACAATACAAATCAGTACAAATCACTTGAATCTTTTACGCAAACTTTAACATTGTCAAGATTAACATTGAAAAGATTAACATGTCAGAAAAGTGCGTAGAAAATAACTGTAAATGGCAGCCATCTCAGCTGCCGACCGACAGTTTTATAAATATTATTGTAAAACATAAAGAACTAAACTTGATGTAGTGAGGACAGACTAATAACTTAATTAATGCAATTTGCAGTAGAATTAAAAGAAACAGGGAAAATGTAGTTAGAATTGCATAAAGATATAAGAAGCTCAGACATTATGACATCTTTTAGGAAAATTCTAATGACATGACTATATAGCAACGAAGTAAGATAGCCAAAACATTAGAATCAGAACATTGTTTTTGTTTTAGGTAATTTTAATTCATATAAATACGGCCCCTAACATATCGATGTTAAGACTCAATCACTGACTTAAACTAAAAAAATTCTCTCTAAAAGATTTTTGTATCAAAAGTTTCTTAGCTGGCAATAAAACAGAATACTAGATTTAATTAGTTGAAGCGTCCTGTACTCTTGGATCAAATTATAATGAACACTAATCTAATAGCGAGTGCTGCCCTTTGCGCGGCCAATACAGCAGCGATACATCGAGGCATGAACTCGATGGCATTCCGGAGGTAATTGGAATCCATGGCATACCAACAGTTTTTCAACAGTGCCTCCCGTAGCTGGGTCGGAGTCTTCGGTGGTGCATCTAAACGGCGAATTCCTCTGTCCATATTATCCTAAAGGTGCTCAATACGATTCAAATTAGATGAACAAGGAGATCAGTCGATGATATGGAATGGATTCTCTTGTTCTACGAACCATTCGCACACAACTAACGGCGCATTATCCTGTTGGAACTTATTGTCGCCTTCTCAAAAGGCAGTTGTCACAAAGGATTACACTTGATCTGTAACAATAGACAAATATCCAGTTGCATCAAAGGAACCCTCGACATGTTTTAGCGTCCCATCTAACTGTTCCATCCCTCAAACGTCTTAAAGAGACTAAGGTGTCAGGACTAAAGTCTGTATTGGAGATCTGTCTGATCCTGCAATATCCATCTACCTGGAGTAGCTTGGAACCGTGACTCATCAGAGAAATCAACCTTCCGCTAATCTTCCACCGTGTTCCTGTGCAAATGCAAGGCGCTTTTATCGATGGATGCCAATCAGTAAAGATGTGGGCGCCAGCTCATAGGCCGATGGTCCTGTGCACGATGACCTGCAGTACACCAGGGGAGGTCCTTCACGGGTTGTATTCTCTGATTATTTTTTGCGGTCGTGCGGCTGTTGACGGACATCATTCATTTCAGATGTCGACGCTTCGACGATCAAAGGCGCTTGGTCAGCAGCAGTTCCCATGTCTCCACAATTACGTCAGGTGTTGTTCACCTTAAGAACAGCAGCACGAAAATGGTTCACCAGATTGTTTACTGACATCTTTCAAGCGGCAGCCGATGATCATCCCAGATTGGAAATCTGTTAAATCACGAGTTTTTTTTTTCCATTTTCACATTTTTGCATCAACACACCGATGGGACAGTATCTGCTGCTCTCCTGTTTATATATTTAAAGTCGCCTTATCTGTTCTATATAGGTTATTCCACTGGGTCACTGGAGGTCTTAATGAGATCAAACATGGGCGCACAGTACATATATAATTGTACTGAGATTACCGAGAATACTTCTGATTTTAGATTTGGCATGGTGGTGTTGCAAAGAAGTGAAAAATATTTACTTTCATAAAAGTTACTTTTTATTTCGCGATGGCAACAGTTTCGCGATGGAGAGCTCAACAAGCTCAAAACGGCCGTAACAAAGTCTCAGCTCGGCTCAAAGAGGCATTCTTAGTTGAATTGGTTACTTTTTATTTAACCTAAAAAATATGAAAACAAAAATGAGACAAAGATTATAAACTTATTTATTTGGCTAATTTATTTATTTAGGTTTGATTAATGACAAAAAGGAATATCCGGATTCTCCGTTGATAGAAACCCACAGAAATTCCTTGGCTTTATGGTCCCAAGAAATCAGTTTATCTTTCTAATGTTTATTAAGTGACCAATGAATGCCTCAGTACAACGAGAGTGAATGAGCTCATATGTAATCATCACACAGGCAGCAGCACATCATCTTCAAAAGTTCCGGATCCAGAATATTAGGCAACGGATTTCGGAATTCAGGATTATTGTCCTCCAAATGAGAGATGACCGCCCTGTTTTTGTGAGATCTGCGCATGTATGATCGATTAGTCTGGTCAGGCACTTCCGTCTGATTTTATGACAGGACGCCGCCATGACGGTAATCGCTTATTACTTTGCAAAAGAGCATTGTATTTATAAATAATATATATTTATTTATTTATATAAATACTTATTGTTAGCAACTGGTATTGAAATAACGCTAAATAGTCGAGAGAAGTTTTAATTTGGCGTTATCAACATGTCTTTCTCAGTGAAAACAGACGACGGCATCCATTGTGACAGGAAAACATAATTGATCTGCTACCGGAAGGGCTGCGCAGTTCAAACTTCCGCCGGCCAACTTTCATTTGGAGGACAGTAGGGATACTCGACTTTATCTACAAATATATATATATATAGCATTATGCATTTAATAATACCAACCGCTTCTATTATGTTGCAAATGCATTCAGAAATACCCAGATTTTCATTCTGAAAGTTAGCAAAACATTATCTCCAAAGGCTTTGTTTTTAATTAGGAAAAAAAAAAAATTCCTTTAGTCTCTTATTTTTGTTGTTTTTGGCTAAAGTCATCTGTAATTGTATTTCATTTTATTGAATTTTTAGTTTTCAAAAAAATACCTCTCAGATTTTAAATTAGATATTAATACAATTACAATCTTATTTATTTATTTATTTATTTTTTAAAATCTGTTACCAATATTTATGCCGTGTACTAAGCACTTGGATGCTTCATTATCTTACAAGTTAATGGTAATTATTAGTACAGTGGAAATTAATTGATGTTTTTAGTAAACGAAATCTAAACCCAAAAGTTGCTTTTAATCCTTTAATTGCATACAACTTATAATATTATATTTTCATAATAGAAGTCATTACGTAGTAAATTTCGTATATTGTAAGACAAATTGCAATTCTTACTTTTCCTGTCTACTTATACAGTGGAATGTGGCTTCCAAAAAAGTAGAATAAAGTAGAAGAAAATTAAAGAATGCAGAAAAATAATTACACCAGTACCATCTTCATTAAATTGTAAGGATAAATTCCTATCTTTGATTACCATTGAAAATATTATCAGTATTCCATCATTAAAGACCAAAAAATTAGAGTACCGTACACTAAGGTTGCTGCGGAACAAAAGCTAACTGACATGAGTTGCTTCTGCAATCCATAGTGAGAATGTGAGTAATTACTTTATTTAGAAATAGACTGAGACTGAAAATCAAATCATCTTATGGGTGTTGGACGGATTATGATTATGATATGGTTGGTACTTCTAAAATTCGTTGAAGTTGTTACTTTTCCGAGTGTGATGTTAATTATCATTTTGTAAGTATCTTACAGAATTTGAATTGCAGGAATAAAGCAATTAGATTAGAAAGAAGAAAAAAAAAACTTCGATTTATGAATTGTCTACTAATTTATGTATCCTCTTTTACGCAACTTCTGTAAAAAAAATTAATAAGTATTTCCTCTAGTCTAAAATATTCTTTAGAATTTCAGTAGTTGTTGTAATCAAATGTAATCTGGGCGTTTATAATCTGCCTTGAGAAGCTACGACATTTTTCTTATTTCTAAAATAAAATATCTTACTCAGAAAACCACTCTCTAAAATGTTAAAGAAAAATGTGTAATAACTAGGCCTGATTCCTAGCAAAGATTAATTACCTTTCTCAGCCTTAAATCAATTGAAACAAGTGTTTTTCGCATCAAAAAGAGAATTTATGATTTCCTTCCAAAAAAAAAAATAAAAATAAAAATAGCAGGTGGGTTCAAATAAAGCTTTGTCACTGCAGTGAGAAGTATGATTTTAACAGACATTTTTAACGTCCTCAAAATGAACACCCGTAGTTAAAATTGAAAAATAAATAAATAAAAATAGCAACCTAATTTGATTAAATTTTATCTTTTTCAAATTTCCTTCTGCTGTTTTTTTTTTTTTTACTAGCAGATGGTTGTACTGTAGGATAATTGCTTTATTTGTATGGTTCATTACTTGCTTTATTCCTTCTGTTATGTCCTTCGATCACTTTGTGACAGTCAATTAATAGATACACATTCTTGTCTTTAATCTGCGAGGGATTTGGAGGTTTCAAAGTCTGTTGCTGTGAGCCAACTAAATCGGAACGTAATCCTCACTACAGTGGTATTGTTATTCAAAGAAAAAAATACGAGAATTGGTTTTGTTTTCAGAAGCATGGAATCAGAGAAAAACGTTACCCTTCTTTTTCAGGTATAAATTATTGTATTAAATTATTATAATTATCATTGTAATAAGTTAACTATTAAGAGATTAAGAGAATTTTATACGTTTAAATTTTAAATATATTTCTCCTTAATTTTAATTATTAGTCATCAATTCGTTGAGCTGAATTACAAAATGATTGTTATGTAAACGAGTTATTTTTTAACACCTTTGTATATAATAGAGACCGTCTTTTATTTATTGTTCTGTGATATATTTCAAAAGCTACGAAAGCTGAGACCATGAAACTTTCAGACAATATTTCTCAACAGCTTGATAACACAGACATTTCATTTTTGTAAACCTGATTTATGATAGTAATTGGAAAAAAGAGTGAATTTTGTTTTATTTATTTGTTACATATCGTGTACTTCTCTATCAAGGAAGTTATTCAGGGAGGGTAGGATAAGTATGCCATTGTCAAAGTTAAAAAATAATAATAATAATAATAATAATAATAATAATAATAATAATTATTATTATTATTATGTTTGTATGTTTCAAACCTTGGGTTTCCCCAGCAAAAACAATATGGCGGGTCAAGGACCAAAGCACATACTGCCAAGTGTAAAGATGTGTGCAAGAATGATTAGGGATGTATGCTTGTGCCCAAAAATTTCCTAACTATGCGTGTAGTGTTGAGTACCACAGCCTTCTGCAGTTGTGCATAAGTGATTTTGTGAAGTCCTAGTGTGCTGAGACTGTGGTGCAATGTATGAGGCACCAGACCAGTGGCAGACAGAACGATGGGTACAATACGTACTCGATCCTGCTTCCACTGCTTCTGGAGCTCGTGTGCTAGATCAGTGTATTTACTGATCTTGTCTGCGTGAGTTTTCTGCATGTTCTTGCTGATAGGCACTGCAATATCAATTAGATAGGTCTGTTTGTTGACCATATCAACAAGTTATTATTATTATTATTATTATTATCTAATATTATCTCTTTTTCGAGATAATAATAATTGAGTAGTAAGTAAAATTGGAAGTAAAAATACATTTTTTTGTTAGTTTAAAATATAATTCCTTTATTTTTATATCAACTGTGAGTGTTTTCATTTGTTTGCACAGTCTACGTCATATTAATAGCAAGTGCATGTAAAGTAAGTATATGCTTATATGTAGGATAAGAATGTACGGAAAATAGTTCATTTCAGAGTAATAGGGAGGAGGTACTGCACCATATAAAGATATAAGATCTTCTCTAAAAAAATCCCCCCCCCCCCCCCCCGAGCAAAAACTGAAATGACGCCATTGTTCTCTATATATCACTTGGAGAGATGAATGTCTATTGCTTTAAGATAGAAGTGAAATCAACAGGAATAAAGAATTTTTTTTTTGAGGCCTTTTGCAATTCTTTTTTTTTTATTAGACTATTAATAAATAACTCGCAGCCAGCGGTGGAATATATTTTATTAGTATTAGGAAATATTCTATGAACATATATTCTATTAGTTAGTAGATATCCATATCCATCAACTGAAGCATCCTAGACCAGTGCTTCTTAAGGTTTGGAACACATACATCTTCCAGTTACTCAAAGAGCAAAGAGAAAAAGAAAAGCCCAAATCTGATATCTTTGTCCTACAATTTAAACTTTCATATGTTACATATTTCTTTCTGGAATATCGCGGAGCGGAGAAATTAAGGGAAAAAAAAACCCAGCTTGATACTTCCTATTCATTCTTATTAACTTTTTAGGAGATTGGTCTTTTCTTATTGTCATGGCAGTAATGTAGACAAACGTGATTCGATAATATTGATAAGAGCAAATATTAATCAAATTCTGTTCTGGAACTATTTTTATTACATTACAATGAAGTATTTTTGAATCAGTCAAACAACTAAAAGCATTATTTCTAATGTATCACATTCAATTATAATAACTAGCAAAAAGCAGGGCTTTGAGTAGATTCGAGCACTGTTAAAATCACTTCCGAAAATTTGAATAATAAATATATATACATGTTAAGATTGAAGGTAATTAAAAGTGACTAATGCTACGACGCTGTAGGATTATTAGAAATTACAAAGTTTTGTTTAGGTTTAAGAACTAATGGCATTTTCTTATGACCTTTCTTATGACTTTTTCCAAGTTTTTAAACACAAACCATTCTTATAAAGTTGACAGTTTTAAGTGTTGAAAATATGATTGTGCATTTCTACATGGATTTCTACGTGGGCATTGAAAATTTCATATTTCTAGCTACTGTGGATTTTGAATAAAACGATTCACAATATCTGATCTATTGGGAATGGAGGTACTTGCTTCATTCGTCTAATTAATGCTTTTTATAATTAAAAATATAAAAAAACCTAATCCTCGTAAATAATCATGAATCGTCAAACTGTTGATCTTGTATAAACTCTTATTTTTTTTTCTTTTGAGCTTTATTAAAATAGAATAATAGATAATTACTTATAATCTATTTTAATTAATATATCTTTTTTATTATTGGAGCCCGTTTCATATAAATTATTACTAATATAACTGACAAAAATTATCACTTAGAAAATCCTTATTTAACTGCTCATAAAACTTATCTTTGAATCTAAAATAAGACTTCCTCAGATATCCGTAATAAAACCAGTGATGAGTCATTGTCAGTCTGTAATCAGTTAACCTTTTTTTTTTATCTTGCTTCATTAGTTCATATTCTAAAAATTGCAAGTTAAGAATTTCTGGAATTAAGTTTTTAATAGCAGTATATATTGTCTGTTTTGAAAAATATTTGCTTCTTTAAATTTGTTGTTTTAAAATTGGATGGATAATAGCATTCTTAAGGTAAATTCAGAATAAGACTGGAATTAAAGAAGAATACTAAATTTGAAACCTTCTTTCAACTTACATCAAGATTTGCCAGCAAAGATTCTTCGAGGGCTTTATTAAGCTCTGTGTGTCGAAGGTCCAGTTTGAACTCTACAAAGTTGTCCTTGGAATCAGGAGACTATGGGAGGATTAAAAAAAATAATAAATAAATAAAAGTATAATTTTAATAGTCCCGAAATTAAAATCTGAGAGGCATTTTTTAAGACGTCAGAAAATTTAAAAAATTCAGAATGTAACGAATTTTATTCTGGATAGTAAGACAACAAATCCATGTCTGTAATTAAAATTCAATATTTAAGAATATAAACTCTCTAATATGCAAATGAAAAGGATATATTCCAATCTGGAAGATGCTAGACATTCATTTCTAGCAGAAAAATGAGTGGAATTTACATTGATTTGGAAGAAAAATCGCATACCTACATTAATGATTCAGTACAATTGCTGGCCATCGGAAGTCTGTAAGCTTAAGGTTCCGATAAAGTGGTCTTTTGCAAATTGGAGTCTTCGAAAACTTATAATATCTCGAATCCTATTGTAATTAAAAATCTGAAACTTTTTACAATAGAAGAGAAAACATTAATAAAATTCTTTTTAAATAATAATTGATAGTTTTAATAATAATAGCAACCAAACTTACGATGAAAAATGTTTTAATTCCAACTTTTCATAAAATCTACTGGTAATTTTTGATATTAAAATCTTAAATATAATTCAGAATATAATTTTGTCTTTGTTGTCGGAGACAGTTTTCGTATTTTGTCAATACTTTAAAAAAAAAAAAAAAATCATTTCAAACTGTATGAATTTCAACTTTTAGAATTTTTTTCAGCTTTCCTATTAATTTTTATTGAAAAATTACTTCGACAAATTGAAGTAATAGCATTTATGAATCTTGTAACAATTTTTATTTGCCAAAGTAAGGTAGATATTTTAAGCTGAAAAAATGCTCAAACTTAAAATTCATACAGTTTGAAATGATTTTATTATTTTTTTTTTAAAGTATTGACAAAATACGAAAACTGTCTCCGACAACAAAAACAAAATTATATTCTGAATTATATTTAATATTTTAATACCAAAAATTACCAGTAGATTTCATGAAAAGTTGGAATTAAAACATTTTTCATCGTAACTTTGGTTGCTATTATTATTAAAACTATAATTTAAAACAAATTTTACTAATGGAAACTTCAATGTTTTCTCTTCTATTCTAGAAATTTTCAGATTTTTAATTACAATAGGATTCGAGATATTATAAGTTATCGAAGACTCCAATTTCCAAAAGACCACTTTATCGGAACCACTTTTTTAAAAAAAACAAAACAAAAAAACAATGATAAGCATTTTAAAATTTCAAAATAGAATTATAATCAAAATACTGAGATAAAGTTCATTTATTATGATATAATCTTAAATAAAAAGAAGAGAGAGAGAGAGAAAAAAAAGTATGATTAGTAAGATTTCATTTCCGTTATGGTTGTAGGTGTAATATTTAAATAAAATATTCAATAGTTTTCAATATTTTTATGGATAAATTAGCATTATGACATTAATTTTTAATGATTTGGTAAGACTCCAAGGCTCTTCTAAGAAATGGGTTTTCATTTTGTGCCAATTTAGTTACTTTATTAAAATCGATCTATGACTAGTCTCCAAACTACCAGAGATTTCTCACTCTCTACCATTCTCCTTGTACTCTTAGATCATAGGAGAATGGTAGAGATCATAAATTATTCATTTCACGCAGAAATTAATATCACTGCCAGAGGAGTTTGTTGCCTTCAGTCATAAACCATTGATTACATTTAAATTAATTATAATTTCAATCAAAATTACACTAATAAAGACATTTAATCAGAATAAAATGTTAGTTTAATCAGGGCCGGATTATCGCATAGACAAATGAGACAAATGTCTAGGGCCCGGTTTTTTGAAGGGCCCGGTCAAGCTGTCTATTTTGAAAAGATTTGTAAATAAAATAGTTACCTTTTTCTTGTGGGAGAGGGAGGGGGCCCGGTGAGAAGAAAATGTCTAGGGCCCCAAAGTGGGTTAAACCCCTGAGTTTAATGGTCGCAAGTATTGTTACTTTATGAATTTGTAATGGATTTAACATCCAGTTTTGTGTAAATGTACCTTTTTTCAACTGAATTTCTCATTCTCGTAAAAAACTTTACAAAAAAAAAAAAAAATATCGATACAGCTCTGCTTGAAGTTAACTCAATTTCTTCACGAACGAACCATCCAATTTTCTAGAAACATCCATTGCAAACCACAAACATTACAGTCTGTCTCGTTGTCATCGAACTTTATCATATTAAGGAACTGTAAGTAATAAACATCACTTCCCACTCTGCTACAAAACAGCAATCCTTATTAACACATGATGAAGAACGGACACTTAATTGAAAAAATACATACCAATAAAAATACACAAAAAAGACGTTCATTTCAGTAAATACACAAGAAATCAGGAAATGGGAAGGAAAAAAATGTCAATATATCCACCCAGCCTCTTCCTATTTTAGTTTGAGATCCGTTTGTAATATGTCGAGTTTATCCATTTCAAGTGTGACATCCTGAATTCTTTGCACACGTTTCGTTTAAAGATAATGGATTCTTGATACACCACGGATTTCGGATAGTGCCAGAAATAAACAACATTACTTGTTTTCTCCTATATTTACTCTAAAAAAAATTTTTCGTTTTGTTTTTAATAGCATTCGTTTATTCTTTTCAACTTCCACAACGCCCATCCTTTAAACAAGGTTTGGACATTTGTTGATGTTGAAATGAGATCTGAAACACGGATGACTCAGTGCGGCGTATCCGCAGTGCTAGTATAAATAACTGAAATGTAACAATAAATTTAGTTCGGATTGAAATGTAACTCGGACTCATGTCTATCTCTACAAAACAACATAATAATATGGGCTTTCTGACTTGTTCTGATCTTCTGTGTGAAGTTTTAACATTTCGTTCTAAATCTTTCTGGACCTGTCACGGGTGTGAAGTCGAAATCAGAAATTGACTAAATTACTCGAGTTGAGTCGAAAGACAATTACGACTACATAACGTTGCCTGGGTTATGGAATCGGAGTCGGAGAATTTTTTTCCGGCATCACAGCCCTGATATACATTTATACATACGTACTTACTGGTTTTCACATTATTACGAGTGGTAGGTTGTGATCAGGTGTTCCTAGCATTCTGTATGGACTGTGGATTTTATAATTTTAAGAAAAATCGGAAATGGGATAATTTAAAATGTTATAACGATTCGTCTTTAAAAAGAAAAATGATGTAATAAATTAAAAAAATATATTATTTCATTAAATAAGCATGTTTTCCATAAATAATTAGGATAAATAACTAGGACTTTTGTTTGTTTTCCTATTCACGAATTGAAAATCAATTTCCTATCAGTTTATCTAAAAATATCAAAAGAATGTGAGATAATAAATGAAACTCTTCTAGAACACATGATTAAAATAATCAATTTACTTTTCTAATCAGTGGGAGAAAACGAATGTTTATTTTTCAATCAAATTGGTTTAGAGGAATGTTATTTATTTTAAGTCTGACAGAATACAAAGATATTTAAATAAGCTACATCTTATCTTATTTTTTTTTCAGTCTTAATAAATGTTTAAAAAAATTTCATGAAAAAAAAAACAATAAATAAAAAAATATTCCTTAGGAATGTTTTAATTGAATGATAAAATTCATTCCTATAAAGTTGATTTTGATTTTCTCTTGGAAAATAATTTATTTTGCAACAAAAAGATAAAATTAACTATTTTTCGATTGAATTGCTTTAAATATTACTGTTGTTCAAATAAAAAGCAATGAATGAGCAATGAAGGTTTGAAGTTGAATTTCAGCTATAAATATTATAAAACATTAGAAGGCAAGAAACAGAACGTTTTTACCTCATGGAATTCCAGCAAATACAGTATAAGTTAGGGAGTGCAATCTGTCTGTGTAGGTGATTACATTGCCAAGGATTCTTTGGCTAAACTGTTATTCGTAAACAAAAAGGCGACAAATATCAAACTGTCATTCAGGGAACTAAATATGCTACTATGCTTAGAAATTGGAGACGACCGATGATCTATAAAAGTTTACTAACTCATCCCTAAATAATGCATTGATGATTGTTTGTTTGCTACTTATACAGTAGAATCTCATTATAACGGACCCTATTATAACGGACGTCGCTTATAACGGACAGTTTTAAAAAAAATTGTCAGCCTACAATTAAGGTGAGCGAAGTGAAAGACCATTTAAATTTTGTTATTCAATATGTTGAACAATCGGCAAATGAAAATGTGTTTGCATATTATGAACACTTACCTCCGTCAGTTATTAACTGAAGAAATAAGCAGCAAACAAATCCAGCAGAAAATAAATTATTTTTTCAAACCAATGAATGTAAGCAATCAACATGAACCAGGATCTTCTTGTTCTAAAGATTAATGCAGTGTATACGTACGTAACATCTTTTTCAATTCAACCTACTATGTTGAAGGCTGGTTTTTATTTGATATATAATAAACACTTTTTATAGCTAACTATTGTACTTTCATTGATGTACCCTGCTGCATTACACCCCTATAAGAATTATTTGTTATAATCCGGACTTTCATTAAAACGGACAACCTTCAGCCCCTATTAGTCCGTTATAATGAGGTTCTAGTGTATTCGTTTTAAGGTTCGATTTGGGATTGAGTCATCATCTCATAATAAAACAATTTTTTTAATATCCTATTTTTTTTATTGCTTTTGTATTGTCGTCGCTGATCGAAGAATATTTTCTCTTTGCTGATTTTCCGATGCCAATTGTTCTAATTAGCTATTCCCTGCAATAGAGAATATTTAATACTATCCATTTGAAGTTTTTAATCTAAGTGGGTGTTTTAATCGTGATTTAGAAAAAAAGTATGCATGTAAATAGCAACGTTGAATATTATCATAAAAGTATCAATGTTGTAATCTGTTGTGGTGTTGAAAGTATTTGAACAGTAGAACGATACTGAACAGCAATCATGGACACATTTCATCGCACTTGGTGCAAAACAACCTGGAATTTAATGAAGGAACTAACGAGAAAGTGGACCCAAGTGAAAATGCTCTTGACTGGGGGCTGGAAGAGCCGGCGGAAGTTTAGGATTTGTCCAAGCTGATTTCTCCTCCAGACAGATCCTGAGGTCCACCCAGCCCTATGTAGAATTTCCAGGTTTATTTTCCAGGAATTAAAGGCGGGATTCAGGCTGACCCCACGACATCAACTTATGTCCGGTTGGTTAGAAAACGCAAGAGCTTTACCTCGCGCGACCCCAAAGGTCACATTAGCCTGTAGTGGGATACTTTAACTAATAAGGGTGTTTCATGAACCACAATCTAAAATTTTGTATGGGCCTATAAAACAGGCTCTAAGTGGAAACAGTTGTGCTTACGCTTAATCATAAGAGATGTCACTGGACCACTGAAAACCAGGAAAAAAAATGCCTGTGCTGCTGAATCTCGTTTCCAATTGTGCTGTGTGTACAGTAGGTGAATTCTCTGGCTTTAAATTTGCTATAAACAATTATTTGACGTTTGAATCCTCGGAAATCTATAAGAGACAATCCTGGCAATATGATATAACACAAATCCTGAAAACCTAAAAGTACATGCAATTATGGTGGTAAAACGTGAACTTACGAACTATTAAGAAGTTGGCCATAATATTTTGGCGGAACTGTATACAATACATGTATATTTACTTAGGAAACAAAACAAAATTCTGTATTAATGAACATTAATCACTATTATTCACAGATGATAAGCATAAATTTCTTGGTTTTCATTTGTACATTTCAGCAAGAAATTTCTTATATTGCTCCAAGTAGAAGTTCACATAATGTGCTGCTCATCAATGCCAAGAGCTTGAGAATCCTGATCAAATCTACCAGCAAGTTTCAGCTTCTAGGTTATCTTGATATCATTCACAACTACAAGATAAATACAAACATTCGATGTATAGAAATAGCTTTCACACCAACAAAGAATACTTTTCATTTCATGGGTTTTCTTTTCTACAGAAGATAGAAAGAATATGAAAATGAGCTTATTACATTTATGATTTGATCACTAGTTCTTAGTACATGATTTCTAATGAAAAGCAGTTTGTTTGTCATTATCGATTCCAGACAAACAATTTTTAATTTTATCGGTACGAACGTCAGAACTTTTAAAACGACTTCTGTCGTGATTTTTCAAATTTAATGAATTGCCTTGAAATTTCAACGAAACAGGCTGAAAAATAATTTTCAATACAACAAATTGCAAGAAAGTGGGATAGAAATTTCTGGAGACTATGAAAGTAATTGAAAGAATGATTTATTACGGCAGTCGATGCTAGAAATTGGAACAAAATTTTCGGAAACTTAAAAGATATTTAGACAAGGAAATTAACGTGCGTTAATACATTTTTACAGTAAAATAAACCAAAGAACGCACATAACTAAACAAAACAAAACACAAATTCACTGAGCTATTTTTGATATTAGTGCTGGAAATGGAGGACAGCGCTGTTTCGAGGCTTTTTGGCCTCTCATCAGCTCCACCTATCCAGCATACCCAAGCTCAGTGAATTTGTGTTTTGTTTTGTTTAGTTATGTGCGTTCTTTGGTTTATTTTACTGTTAAAAGATATTCTTTCGAAAAGTATCAACATCAATTAAGGAAATTTATCAACTTAAATTGAGATAATCAGAGCCGGCGCTGATAATTTTTAAGATAAATTTTAACAACCAAAAAAAAACAGGAAAAATCCTATTTTATCCTTTTTTTTCTAATAGGCGCGGGGCCTGGGGCGGTCTCCCCGTTCGCCACCCCCTAACGCCGGCTCTGAGATAATCTCCAATCAGTAGCATGCCTGATCGTTATTGAGGTTATTGGAATATAGATGGCGCTTTTAGCAACAAAATTTTCCTCCGCCATCTTGTTTAAATCCATCTATTAATATCTAGACATTAGTCACTCAATAAACTGTGATGTAGTAAAAAAAAAAAAAAAATACTAACACAGATATTAGTATTAGACGATGCTTTTAACTTATCAGTATTCTAAAATGTTGTTTAATATGTAAATTTATAACAATTTATTGAATTCTGTAAGCCCGATTTTGATTATACAAATTGTGAGCAAATGAAACGTCTAATTGAGGATATTTACAATCCATATTAAAGCTTATGCTCTCGTGATGCCGGAAAAATAGTAAAAGCTCTCATAAGTTGATCCTTAAAGTTTAATTTCCAAAAATTGTCAGCATGGATTTTTTTTTGTTTTGTTTATTTGGTTTTTTTTTTTTTTTTTTTCGAATAGTGTTTTTTCCAAACCCTATTCCAAGTCAAATAGTGTTGGCAAAACGTATGATCGATTAACTTTTACAGATATTTAAGGTCATACATTAGTGTGGCTGTTAACATTTTGGGATTTGAATATCGGAGCCTTTGAAATCATATATATGATTTAATTTACGGGCTTCAATATTTATATATTTGTTATAAGGCATTCTTCTTACATTTTACTTCTAGGGTTGATGTGTATCCTTTTTACAATTAAATTTAATTTCTTAATTAATACGTAATTAATTGTGTATCAACTTCATTCTACTCAGCTAGGTAACAGTCTTCCTCCAATGAAGTAACTACAGGCCCCCATATATCTGAAAAAATTTAAATTTAATTTAAAAAAAAAAATTGTAGTTCCTCTCTACTCCGCTAGGTGTTGTAACACCAATGAAAAAAGCAGATGACTGAAATACGATTTTGACAATAGACCGCTGTACAAACTAAAGCTCCACTTGACATTTTTTATACCGCATTTGAAGATTGTTGCTAGGGGAAGTTGTGATTTCAAGATCTTAAGCAAAGACATCTGTTAATGTTTTAGCTATACTGGCCACTAGTTTTTCCATGTTTACAAGTTTATTCTTTAGTAAATTTCCTATTATATTTATTCGTCACATATTATAGAGGGGAAAAGCCTGAAAATTGCATGATTTGTAATATAAAAGACATTTTTGGCAAGTCTACTTATTGCTCGTCAATTCAATACGTGCATTGTATTTCTACAGGGTGATTCAAAATTTCCTGAATCAAAAGGTCAGGAATCAAACAAACAAATATTATTCATAGAGGAACGTATGTCCGCAAACGCCATCCGAATGTGCTAGAGGGCGCTGTTTGACAGCACATTAGTTGGGCATTGTGACCCATCGTCATTTGAGACTTTAACTTTGTACCTTAAAGGCATCGTCTGTCACATCAGTGGCGTATATAAAGGTATTTTCGGGGGGGGGGGGCCTAAGATTAATGTAAGATTAAGAAATTTTAAGTAGACACCCCATGGAAACCTATCTGTTCAACCAAAAAAAAAGGTAGGACATACCTTCATTATTTCGGGGGGGAGGGCCACCTCGCCCCCCCCCTTATATACGCCCTGTGTCACATTGTACACCTTACTGTCACATTGTAAAGATAGGGCTAATAAACATCATGTCTACCTTACTGTGACGTTTGTGGACATTTGTTTCACTACGAATACGGTTTTTTTTTTGTGTTCCTGACCTATCTTTAAAGTTTGTAGAGGGTATTTTGAATAATCCTGTATATTTGTGCGGTCCGTTAATACATTAATGAAACGTGACTAAATGTTCGTATACGAGAGACTAACGTATTTCCCACATCTTTGAAAGGAAGATAGACAAGGCCTTTCGCGTCCTACTATTCAGAATCGTCTTCAGGTCAAGCAGTGAGAGGTAGTGTTGGGAGGGCGTATCAATAGAGCGTTAAAAAGCGGACGGGAGAGAGATAGGTCTGATTGGAGTGGGATAACTTTGGTTTTGGTGGAAAGGTTAGGTTGAGCGGGAAAATCGGGGACCGAAGAGAGATCGTCGTTTTCTAACAAGGGGTGTTGCCGTTGGGGAAGAGAAACCATTTCCAAATTTGGTGGAGGCCTAGGCCATCATTTAGATTGATCGAGGTGGAGCTCGCTTTGAGAATCTATACACATTTCTTCAAATTTCCTGAAAAATCTAAGTGGAGGGTTGAGATAGAATGGTGGCTCTGTTCTACATGAAAGAGTGACCAGGGATGCTGGCGTGGGTGGTGGCGATGGTAGTTTTCCTGTTTTTGATATCTTGTTGGTGTTCGAGCAGGCGTTTGTCGAAGGAAACATCCGCTTTTTAACTATCTATTTATACGCCCTCCCGACTCTATCTCTCAAACCTGAAGATGATTCCCAAACAATAGGACGAGAAACGTCTCGTCTATCATCCTTTCAACGATGTTGGAAATACTCTCGTTTGCAGTAACTTCACCCATAGTCACATTAGGACTACATTTAAATGTTCGTAGTTTTATACGGAGTATTATTTTTTTTTCTTTCTGTAAAATCAAATTTATGAAGAAGTTACGGAAGGTAATGATTAAAAAATTGGTTTTTGGAACTTCTTTTCCACTATCGCCTTTAAAATAATAAGTTGAAAATGTTGAAGAAAACTTTTCAAATTTTTGGCATTATAATGGCCAGCAATTTTAAGGACAGCATAAAACGAATAACAATAAAAAGATAGCAAAAACGATATCTTAAATCTTATTATTGTTTCCAACTGCATTACAGCAATATTTCATACATAGGCCTTAGAAGTATCAGAGGTATTATATTTTTGAAGTGTCAGACCATTTCCTGTCATCGACAGAGAACAGCTCAGTTTTTCTTATTTGTTCTAAATTAGAAGTTGATTCTGTAACTTCAATTTCGTATGGTATTAGATTCAAATATTTTGATTCTGCAGCTACATCCACCCAACTTGATTCTCAGCTCGTCCAATAGTACTTAGGAGACTCTTACATTTTCTTATCTTTGTTTATTTAAGGAAAATTTTAATTTTACCAGAAGGGATGTCCATAAGATAAAGATAAGAAAATTTCTTTATGTAAATAAAAAAGTTGTAAAAATTGACGAAATTTGTAAAATCGTAATAAAAAGAAAAAAAATATTATGAAATTCAAAACTTTGAAGATAAATTCTGTCGTAATAGGATATTAATTTTGTTTTTGTTTTAATAATAATTTTGTAAAATTAGATTGAATTAAAACTTTAAGCGAATTGTTTCCTTGCAAACTTTTAGGAATAATTATTTTGTATTTATATGACCTTTTTTTCTTTTACAGATAATCTCCATAGTGAAAAATGACTCGAAAGTGAAGGAGATTTTAAACACCCTCAATGAATTTAACAAGTAAGGATTCGTATTCAATTTATTCATTTAAAAACTTAAGACTGCGATTAAGTCATTCACAAACAAAAATAAACATTTTGTTTATTCCCACATTGCTAGTTTACATTTAAATACAGCGATTAATTATCTTCTTACAAAACTGAAGCGATAATTTGAAGAAAAAAAATTAAATTCTTTTAAAAACATCAAGTAATCATTATTTGCTGAGGGAATAAAAGAAACATTGAAAACGTTTAAATTGTTTACAAAACATATCGATTCATTCATGTCCTTATTGTGTGAAAATCGATTAAAATGAAGGACCAAACACACAAAACATAGGAAATAATTATAATTAATCAGCTTCATTAAATGTTACGAGGTATCTTGCAAACCTCTTCATCAGATGAGAAATATTAGTGGAAAAATTTTAGGCATAAATTGAATTACACATTTCCGAAAAAGTGAACACAAGTATAATAATAACAGAGCATACAATATACAATTTCAGAAATGTTACGGAACAACATTGTCAATGGATATATGCATAACATTTATGAAAGTGTATATTGTATGCTCTGCTATTATTATACTTGTGTTCACTTTTCGGAAATGTGTAATTCAATTTATGCCCAACATTTTTCCTCTAATATTTATCATCTGATGAAGAGGTTTGAAAGATACCTCATAACATGTAATGAAGCTGATTAATTATATTTATTTCTTAAGTTTTTTTTTGTGTTTGGTCCTTCATTTTAAACATTTCGATGTTTTAGAAGTTTCTTTCCACAAAATTCTTTTCTTTGTAACAAGGAAATACGAAACTGTTTATTTGAATACGTTTTACAGATATTTAAAGCTTTTTAACATTTAACATTCAATAATAGAATATATATTACACTACCTTATGTACTGTAAACCCATCCACAAAACAGAATCACCAAACTTCAAAGTCAACACCAAACTTTAGTCTACAAGGTTTTAATAAAATTATCAAAAGGTTTCATCACAGCCTTTGTCATTGGACATTGACTCTGAATCAAACACCAAAAATCCTAATTAGATCTCTTACCTACAAAAGAACATCTCGAACTCCACGCAGTAAAATCATTCTCAAGAACTATATGTTTCAAAGGACAATATGTCTCGACGATTTTTATTTCTTTAGGATAATGATCAAAATCACACTTCCAAGTTTTTCAAAGAGTGTATAAAGGAGAATAAAGTGAAACTTTTTCTTGGCCGGCACAAAGCCTGGATTTGAATTCAATTGAAATTCTTTGAAATAAAGTTCAAAAAAGAGTAGCTGAGTACAGATGTTCTAATAAAGTTGATTCGATGAAAACTATTCGTAACCAATGAGAGAAAAAAAGCACTGAATAGAAACATTTCTTTCGATTGCATAATTAACTCAATACTCACGGTTATCATCAACATCAGTAGTTTATAACCTAGTTTCAGTATAGCAATTTATACAGTTTTTTTTTTTTTTTAGTCGATGATTATTTTTAATATCGGAAGTAAATGTTTCTTTTATTATTTTTTTTCATCAATATGAGCCCATATTTTTGCCACTTAAGTAATGTAATGACATTCTATTTCGAATATTTGCACACTGGGCATAATTCCTCATTTTTCTAGAGTTTCATTAGTGTCTTTTCAATGAAAATAATTACAAAGCGATCGTGCTTATCATAGTAGCGTAATTCAGGTGTGTACGCATACTTTTGAACGCTACTTTATATAATGGATTTTTATATAATGAATGTTTCTCATCGTTAGGTCGATGAGAAAGCATGAAAGTGAACAGTTCGAAAGCAGTCTCAAGTGTCGAGACTGAATTGAAGGGATTTTAGTAGATAACTTGGGAAAAATGTTAAATCTTTAGGTAATCTGAATTCTGTGAAATGTCTCTGCTTATCCTATCTACAATGATTCCACCTGTTCAGAATTTTTATTTATTTATTTGCTAATTTACAAAAAAAAAATAACTACTGTAAATAAATATTAAGTAAATAAGTAAGTAAATGAATTTAGACATAGGTTTATATCCAGTTTATGCTGATGAAGGAGTCAAAAAACCTCTTGGACGTTTTAGTTTGGAAACGCCCTGTGTTAACTACGGGTACGTATATAAAGGGATGCACAGCTAACCAGCTCACTGGCTTCCCCGCAATTACATCCGAAAACTGAAGAAATGTAGCATTTGAGACCTTTTTGTTGCAACCCTCTGAACCAGCCCACTTGTTTTTGTAGGTTTGCTTTCAGCAGTTTGTATCACGTGGGTGATCTCTTCTTCACAGCCTCACTTATGGCCGAGTGCACCAAACTTCAGTTAACTTTGATGGCTGCATTGTGGACATAGCTAAAATTAGTGGGGGGGGGGGTACTGCTCCAGAAAAATTTTAGTTTTTATTTTAAAATTGTGTGAAAGGAAACAAACATGTATAAAAAGAAAATTTATTCAGAAACTTAATAAATTTCTTTTTATAAATTTTTGTTTCCTTTCTCACAATTTTAAAACAAAGGCTAAAATTTTTCTGGAGCAGCACCCCTCACTAATTTTAGCTACGTCCACACTGCAGTCATCAAAGTTAACTGAAGTTAACTTTAATGTATTTGTTTACACGTTGATGCTCATCGATCTATTCACAACAAAAAACATACAATTCACAATAAACATACTCTGTAAAATAAAACACTTTGATCATAACATAGCTCAGTCAATTAATTAGGATTAACATTGATATTTCTTGAATTAAATAAATATTAACATTAATTTCAAGGGCTGCGAAATAATATCTCCTTCGATAATAAATAATCCTTTATAATTGTTACTTGTTAGGATGATTATTTGATAAGTTTTCATTAATTTTTATAGAATTCATAATATAACGATAATTTATTTTTTTATTAATAACATTTAATTTTATTCTCTCTTATTTATTTATTTATTTATTATTTGTTCTTCTGTATAGTACTTCATCAGTTCGTGATCTAGTGGCGAGCTTGAGGCTTCTCCTTGTTGATCCAAGTCACATTAAAGTCTATGATGTTGTTAGGCAAGTATTTCTACACTTTTAATTTGTTTAAATAAATTTAATGAATTCCACGAGTTTGTATACTAGACAATACATTTGAAAATAAAAATATTATTTGTTTAAAAAAAAAAAAAGACACAAGCCAAGGTTAGCTTCTACTTTCTCCCAAAAATTTGATGCAACAGCGTAACTATTTACTTTACACTAACCAATCCTATTTCTGATTTATTTCAGTTTTTGTATTTAATTAAAAAACTTAAAACATGCTTAAATTTATAATATTTTTAAGAAAAGACTTAGATTTTATGATTTACATAAAAAAATGTTACAATATTGAAACCTCTAAAACTGTCCAAGCCTTTGATATCTTATCCTTTTTAAAAGTGTTCTCTCAGAGTTTATTTGACATCTTGTCCCAAGTTATAGTTATCCCGAACATAAGAATGGGACACCGTATCATCCAGGTGTATTCTGACCACTTTCATTTCATCCTTTCAAAATCCCACTTCAAAATGGTGTGACCTATAACATAGAAATTTTATTTATTTTCTTCAATTATACTAAAAAAATAGCCTTTTTATTTTAGCAAAATGTGTAGCATATAAGGCATTATGAATAAATACTTCAGAATACATTGGTGTTCGAAAAGAGGAGGGGTTGGTAGCGGTAGTAACGCCCCCACCCCACCATTGCAAAATAGGAAAAAAAAACTAGGATTTTGGAGCTGTTTTTGATTTGAAAAGTTCATCGGTTCGTTTGTAATCCATCCCTCCCCATTCGAAATGGACAGAACTTTTGTTTGTTTTGTTTTGTTTTTTGTTGACTACAATCTCTGGCATTCAAAAATCCTGGATAGGCCAATGTTAGAATAGAACAGGAGAAGAACACAGAGGCAATTGGAAAAGAAAAGGAAGGGAAGAAAACCAAGAACAGAATACTCGAGAATCCGTATTTATGTTAAAATGTCCTTGTTTCATGTATTTAAAACTTTCTATGTGTATTCTATGCCAATGCAAAAATAAATGACATCTCTAATAAGCCAGAATATTAATATTTTACTTATAAGAGAAAAAGCAAACCTTCTTTTACAATATTTCCCATTTGTAAGTAGGTTTAGCGTGCATCAAATGTAACATGAAAAACGGAAAAATATGGAAATGCACAATTTCGTTTGCTTTCACGCCTTTGAGCCATCATCGACGACAATCTGGGACAGCTGTTTCATTCTTATTAGGACTCATCAGCCAGATTTAGCCTCGATGATCAAGCTCAGAACTCATGAAAGCCTATGAATCCCTCTACCGCTCTCGGAAGTGGGACCCCACAAAAGCAAACGACGATATTAAGGCGATTTGTGCATTTCCATATTTTTCCGTTTTTCAATATTTCCCATTCAAATCAAAGTAAGCACAGGCAGTGTGGCACAGGTAAAACATTCATTGTTACGACGCTTTAACTATATAAAGAAAGCATTCTTCATAACTTTTTCTTTTATTCATTTTCTTATTTTTTTCGTTTGACCTTTTTTTTAAACATGCCTCAAGTCTTCGCTATTTTATCACCATCCTGTATCTTTGGTGACACAGTAGTTATTTCCAGTTTCTGCCATGTGAAATCCTTTAGGAAAATAAAGGATTAAAAAATCATTTTTTTCTTCTTCGCTCCTTCTTTTACCATTTGTGAGAATCGAAAAAATTCCTTCTTTAAAATAGAAGAGAACTCCTCAATTGCTGTAAGAAAGTTTTGAAGTCTAAAACCATCAGACAATTTCTGTAAGGGCTGTCATTATGCATTCGACTTCTAATGCTTAACTTATATTTTTGAGGATTAATCTTATATATGGCAAAGACAAAGAAAGAAATATTCTTGATTTATTTTCCAATGCCATTACAATAAAAATAGCATTTTTTTTTCCTATATAAAGAAGTGTAAATGAAATATATGAACAAGCGATCGAAGTTTTAGTGTAGAAAACTTAATGATCTAGTTTTGAGGTATCTACAATCTTAACAAACAAGATTTTTTTTTTTTTTTTGAAGACTACATAAGGCTTACGTGTTTTATAGAAATTGTTTTTAGAGGGGTGTTCAACAATATCTTTCTCTCGAAAGCTCTAAATGATGTTAAAAAAGGCAAACACACATAATCAACAAACATTTTCCCTTCTTAATGTTGTCAAGGGATGAGTGTTTTTGTCCAATCGTTAACAACACAATTTCAGTATTTAGTTAAAGTTCATAATTTATCCTCCTCAATTCTTTCTTTCTTGAAAACTGACAATGTTTGTCTTAAATCTCTTGCTTTTTTTTTTTTTTTTTTTGGGAGGGGGAAGGGGTGTATTTTTTTCCGAGTAATATTGTGTGTTGTTATTGCTGCTATAACTACGAGAGCAAAAAATTCCTTTTACTGTTTGATAATCTATCTGGTAGCTTAAGCTGTAAGTCTCCCCCGCCCCCTCTAATGTACTTTTAACAAAAGTTCCTTGTTTCATATCCTGGTAAGTGTCAGGTGGGCATCACCATATTTGAATCGACTGGAAGCAGATTTGATTTGAGCTCTCCTGTTTCCTCTGCGTTCTATCTTCCATGTTCGTATATGCCTACAGGACCCTTCACATGCACAGTCCAGACCTTCGTACTAGATTATGTAATGGACCCTCTGGCGGGATCCTAGAGTTGTCGTGCCATGTTCATACGTTAGGTTACAATATTTTATACTACTGTTAGTATATTCTAACAAATTTGGATTCTACTCAGTCATTACAATTGTCATTTTAATACAACAGTTATAAATAGAGTCGCACATGCAATACTAGTAATTTCGTCATAATAAGAATTTTTCATGCCACCGCCTCTTTATGTTTATACGTCAAAAGAATGTTTAACCTCGTCTGTCCCTCTGGATACTAGTATTCTAATTCCATGGTTCCTACAATCTTTTGTATTCCTTTTGCTTTTCCATTCAATTTCGTTAAGCAATCAACAATGAATTCCATCATCCTGACGGTGATCAATTAAAAATGTAGGAAAAGTGGCTTAGTAAACGATATTTATTTGAATGAACTTCAATTCACTCAATTATGTATAAAACTTTACTTTATAATTACTATTTTTTTTTTCCATAATCTCAGTGACATTAATATACTCTTTTCAAGTTTCTTTCCATCTTTTAAAAATTGAAAAGACGATGGTAGTTAAATGATTTGCTGATTAATAGCTTCGAATGACTGTTCTTCTGACAACCTGAACTAGTTTAAGTGTTAAGTCCTTTATGTAATCATCTGTTAATTATCTCCATTAACAGTACATATTTCACTCAATAGATGTCGCTCCTTTTATCAAGACTAAGCAAATAGTTTAAAATATTAAAAAAATACTTTTTTATATTTTAGTCTTTATATTTTTTAAAAAACAATTTGATTTATGCCTCATTATAAAGAATGGTATCAAAACAGTTACATATGTTTTAACCATTTGGTTTGTTTTTTTTTCTCAAAACCAAAATTAAGTTTCTCTGCATTATTTCTATTTCATTATTATTTATATTCTATGCATGAAATTGTTAGGAATTTGGTTGTTTTTTTTCTTCCCCTTTGTCCAATTTTCGTATTTGAAAATGTTATTTATGTCTTCTTTTTAATTTTCTTATTGTTTGATTTCATTTTATATCTCACATTAAAGTCTTTTTCCCACTATTTTACTTTGAAAAACATAAATTAAATTGGTTGGGAATTTACGTAACTTTATTAGGATTATCATTTATTTTGTGTTTATGTTTTTGATCAACTTTACTTTCACCTATTTCCCAAGCTTAGTAATTAAAAACTGAAATTGATAATCATCCGTGATTTTTCTTGGAAATTTTCCTGTCCTTATTAAAATTGGACACCTGTCTTCTGTTTTTCTATCAATGTCTTGGCACTTCAGAAACAGACGAATACCGAATACGCGTTCGGAACAAATGAAACAGTCAGTGAGAGGTCGGTTTAAGTCGCGTGTCTCTGAGGCCAAATCTGCCATCAATTGTATTCAGGGAAGAGGAACGCTATTAATTTCTTCTCACGAGCAAACAATAGGTCGGAAGTTTAAAACATGTTTCCAACGGATTACAGTACCAGTCGCGTAGACAAGAAAAGAAAAAAATTGTTATGTGCCGAAATGGCGAAGAAAAATATAATTCAATCTCCCCATCATCTTTCTTTAACTTGGGATTGTGTAATGATGGGGGTGGGATCACACACGTGTTTTCTCTTTCAGTCCCCTGGGAATAAAAACATATTTTTTTCTTTTAATAATTTGTTTTCGTTTTCTATGTAAACTTGTCATGAGAAGGTATTTCCCATTTGGTAATTATTAACGGCAGTAAATAACTATTAAAATATCACACTTATCATTCCACTGAAATAATGAACTGTTGCAATTATAAAACTAAAAACATTAATACACACATACACGCAGCGGCATAGCTAGGATTAAGAAAAGGAGAAAGAATCAAAGAGCTTATTTTTTTTTTTTTAGTATATTTTCATGAATTCCTTGAATACAAATTATGAAACTTTGTTTATTTGATGCTGTCACCTGTTTAGTCTACTGTGAATTCGTCCCTGAACGCACACGTAAAGACACACGCACATATGCTTCGATATCGGAGAAGGAAAAAAAAAAAAATCCGCCGTCGTCTGTAAACAATTAGTTAGTCGTAGTTCTCCGTGTGGCACCATTCTTTTGTTCTCTTTAGGGAATACACTCCCTAATTTATACATATAAATACAAACAAGGGGGGAAAAAAAAACCAGCTTAAATAAATAGATTCTGTTATGGAAATTGTAGTTATATTTATTAAATAATAAACTTAAAGAACTATAAATATGAGAATCTTAATTAGAAAATATTGATCGATATTTTCTTATCAAATATCAAATGTTGATTAGATAACAACGTAAAAGTGTTGATAAAAGTCAGCTGACTTTCGCTTCATTGCGAAATAGGTTGTTTTTTTGTTTTGTTTTTTAGACGCTATATTTGATAATTAATCAATAATTATTTTTTCTTAAATCTTCATTACAGAACCCATGTTACTTAATAACTTTAATCAATTTTAAGGTGAAGAAATTAAAAAAAATTAAATACTACATTGAATCCTGTCCTTACGTAGGTCCACTTTGAAGTAATTCTTCAACTCACAAGTGGCGTAAATAGTTTTTTTTTTGGCGCTTGGCACGAGTGATCACAACCAAAAGGGCTTTACCTTTCAACAGTTAATGTAGGTCGTATTTTGTAACCAAACAAAAACACAACGGTAATACGTGAAAACTACTCGCTGCCCTTTCCATAAGCTGCCAACTCGGACTCTCCGCCACCTTCACACAACCATGTAGCCTATATATTTGCAAAATACACAGTCGTCAAAATACTTAGGTTAGACTTAACCCCATTCAGAACAGAACAGATTGATTTAGATGTACAGAAGTTCCCTTAAAGTTAGATATAAGAAAAGCAATATTTATTACTGCAACTTAGTGTTTCAGTTCACTACAATAAATAAATAAGCCACTTCCCAAGTTTTAATTGATGCGATGCCTTAGTATGACATGGCGATATACATAAATAGATATTTGGTTAGTAGGATTCCTAATGAAGCTATTAATATTCAATTAAGGTTTCTTCTTAAATTGGTTAACCTTTGTATTTAAATCAAAATTATTTCCTTGTTATTGGTTAACAGTTCCGGGTCTAATTTTAGCACAAAAACAGAATATGAGACGAATAATAGTTCATTGAAATATAATGAGCTTATTGTTTGTGTTTTGTAAGCAACTGTTATGGTGTCGATTTATTGAATAATAATAACAATTCTAATGAGGGATAATAGTTAATAAACGACATCCTTAATTACTGTGTCCTTTCAACAGGTGATAGGCTGTCGTTCACATATAAAAAAAAAATAATGTCACATCATTACCTCTCCACCACAGAAAGAAATGAGGACGCACTGTTTTATTGTTACATAAGGAAATAGAATTCATTGCCATCTGTTTCGTAAAGAGAAACACAGAATAACTTGAGTTCTTTTATGTGTGAAGCATTGCTTCGTAAAATTATAAGCAATTAATTTTTCTTTTTTAATAACAGCAGACATACTGTAAACATATAATTTTCATTGAGAGGGGGAAAATCTAATTGCTTGTTTGTTTAGAACATAAAAGCAGAATAATATGATCTAAAAGTAGAAATAAAATAATATGAAGAAATGAATATGGTTCAATGAATAAGAATAATCACCCAGGGTGGGGATGAAAATACAAGGAAAAAAGCACAATTACAAATACTTTTGTTAAAATGTTAGAAATGCTATCAAGTCTTAATACACTTGATTAAATTTGCCTGTTGTCGTTCTATAGTACTTTTCAAAATTACGACCTCAAAATTACGAAGAAACTTAACAATAACGAAGATTTCAAAGAGTTATGATCTAAAGGTAGACTAAGAAAAGGCAGAATCTTGTTTTTCTGTAGAGCACATCGTAAACATGTATTGTAACTTATATTGTCTTCGAGTACGATTTCTTTGTGGATTTCTCTGCTCTGCTTCGCGATGGAAGTGAATTCAACAGGAATAAACGCAATAAATTTCAGACCTTACGAAATATTTTTCTCCTGATAATGACGGATATTTCCTAATGTGAAGATGACTGGTTATTATAAGACAGTTCAGGTAGCATCCATCAAGTAAAGCATCCATTATAACAATATATGTATGGTAATATAACTAATTATTTTTAACAAATTATGTAATTATTCTGTAATAACTTAAAATAGATATATCCTACAGAACCTACAGACAGATCACTTTAAGAGTGGATCTAGTAGGACTGGAATTGTAAAATTACTAAAATTAAAAAATAATAAAAAAAAAAGTACCTATAGTAGATATTTCCTATAATAGATATTACCTATTGTAGATTAGTAGATACACTCATGGGAGAGCCGAAGATGTTTAAGAAGCGATCGGGATTAGTGGAGACTGGATGACAGTCCGATGCTCACCCGACTTAAACCCCGGGAAAGAAATAAATTCATTATACCACTAAGATAATCATTGTAGAGTGGAAAAAGAAATCATACAAATTGATTTTTGATCTTCTTCTTAAAGAATAATTTAGAAAAAAAATAAAATAAAAAGGAAATATGAATTAAAAAAATGTTGAAAAGCGTTTAGGAATACAGACATTGTAAAATAAATTGCAAACAATTAAAATTTCGAATAAAGCGATAAATTTAGATAAAGGCCTCCAAAATTTCATATAAAATTTCATCAACGTCCATCCAGCTATTCTCGAATTGATAATATTTGGACAGAAACGACTTTCACTAATTACGTTCATTACTTATAATAAATCAATAATTGTCTCTTATTTTAAAGAGTAGGCCTATAAGTAACAGTGTGCAATTTGGTTTATTAAACAATGGTGGAAATGATAGACGCGAAATCCTGAAATGGGCCACAAGTTGCTCGTCTACGATGCTTTTATATTATGTTATAAAAATAAAATAAATATATTATTACTGCATAATTTAATCTATACCTTAATACTGCGCATTCATGATTCAGACATTCAGTTTCAGACATTAATGATTCAGACATCCAATGAAAATTAAAATTTCTCATTTACCATATTTAAATAGAAGATTCATTATAATATTCAATATTGTGGATTCCGCTAATAACTTCGTAAAAAAATAAACAATACATACAATTATATGCATCAATTATATGTTTTTATTCGCGTGCCTTCCTACAAAGAACTCTTTTTCTCAGTAGAACACTGAATAGTCGTAAGCTACTCCTGGATAACAACCGGACATGATAAATTATGCTATTTAATCAGTGAACCTTCTTTAATATAGTACAATAAGAATTTTCCATTTTTTTGTTTTCATTTGAGCCAGTTCATTATATTATGTTTAAGTTCATTATATTATTACATTATTATAATATTTTCCTAAAATATCATCAATACCCTTTCACTAATATCTTTCATGTTTCAGCAATTGATTGGAAATTAGCGATTTTTCCTGAATGTCTTAAGATACAGATCTGAAACCAGAAAAGGATCATCTACATAAAAGGGAAACTTTTTGAGTCAAGCTGAGACCCTGAGACAGCTGTTTCGAGTTTATTAAGCTCTCCTCAACCAGGGCTACCCAGCAAGATACGCTCAATCATCTACGCTGAATCTGATGCATTATTTGGATGCTCTACGTCAAATAGTCAAGTCTGTAGACGGTGTTGTATAAAAGTATAACAAAAATAAGGTCTTTTAAAAGCTAGTGCGAACCATAATATACTCATGTTTGTGAAAATTGCAACACCATGAAGGAACCATCAGAATGGAAGGAAATTTATTACACATGTTACTAATAGTGATACAACAAACATTAAAGTTTCAGAGCAATGCAACAACAGTATTTGCAAAAAATCAATATGATGTAAAGCCTCCACGAGCCGCAATAAGAGCTGCTATATGCCGTGGCATCAAATTAAAGAGGCCTTGGATGTGTTCCTGGGGTATCACCTGCCAGGCTGCTTCTATCCGAGTCCACAGTTCATCGTATTGGCTGCTGGATGGTAATGACGGGCTAGTTGCCAAGTGACCATATCCCAGATTTATTAAATAGGGGACATATCGGACGAATATGCAGGCTAGGGAAGAAGGGGTAACTGCCTTACTTCGAAGACGGTCTGGACATTTCTGGCAGCATGTGGTCGGGCGTTGTCTTGTTTGAATGTGGCTCCAGCAGTGTGCTGAAGGAAGGGTACGACTTCAGCCTCCACAACTTCCCTGATGTAGCAGTTGCTGTTGAGAGTGACCACAATTCGTAGCAGCTGAGATCGCCTATGATACCCAATTGCTTCTCAAACCATCACGCCTATCGTTCGTGCAGTATGACGCTGGAGAATGCAGTCTGGCGCTCACCTTGATATCTTCTAATGCGTTTGCGATCATCAATGTAATCCAAGTTGAAGCGGACTCGTCCGAAAACACGACATGTGCCAATCTGCGCGCCAGTGGGTGTGTTCGTGAGCCCATTGTAGCCTGAGACGTCGATGGTTCAGGCCCAAGGAAATCCTCCGCAAAGGAATGCATTCACGCAGTCCTCTGCACAGCAGACGCAGTCGAACTGTGGAACCAGACAAACGTGGAATCAGACCTATTGCAGGGTTCCAACATTGTGCTAACCTCGAGAAGAAGCTGAACTGTCCGTCACTGCCATGCGGTCGAGGTATCTATCCTTCCGTGGTGTCTTCACATTTATTGTTCCTCTTCCGGATTTTCGACTCGTCCTGTTCTCGTCAGTCCACTGCTTCCACACTCGCATCGCTGTCGTGGTATTATCTCCCGTAGGAGCAGCAATTTCACTGTATGAAAATCCTCCTTTACGCAAACCGATCATTCGTCCCCGTTCAAACTCCGAATCTTGCTTATAAAGCGCCTTTTGACGTCGACGAGGGATACTGATGCCAGTAGGCACGTGTACAGCTCACTGACGATGTAAAACTACTTGCCTGGATCCACAACCAGTCCTCTACTTATTGACAGTTCAGAGGGTACTGCTGAGTCTAGGATATCCGCAATCATTCCCCAATTTTAATCAGTTGCATGTCATACCCTGCTTTACATTTCCTGTCGACTGGAGTGATAATAATACAATTTTACTTTGATGATACGTTTGATATTTCCTTTTCATGTTTATCTTCCACTTACAAACTTAATCTAAAAATCTAAGTACCTTAAAAGTCAAAGGTTTCAAAATTAATAAATAAAGATAAACTCCTTTTTTTACATATCTTCTGCCTCTTTAATTTAGCAGTGTCTACATTTTAAAATAAAAATGCAGTTAATGAGAAAACTTAAGTTTAAATTCAATGCTTTGTAGTTTTTGTACTCAAAATTCCGCTTAAAAAATAATAGTCTAATAAGCAAGAATTTGAAAGTAAGCATCGTTTGCCTACAACAAAACGAACTCCTAAGATAATAACAGAAGGATGATAAAATTTGATTTACGAATACTTCCTTCTCCAGCAATGTGCTACTGTTCTTTATGAATATTTGAATTGCACATTTGAAATTCTACTTTTAATAAAATTTTCTAATTTGTGCTTTTTAAGATACAAGTATCCAAATGAAATTGAAAAGCTTATCTGAATTACCTCATTGTAAATCCCTATCACTGGGAATCGACGCAGATCCAAATTTTTATCTTAATGTTATCTTAAGTCCCTTTCGTGAGGGAATTTCAAGACGAATGCAGTCGTTTTTCGTTTAGGATTCTTTACATCTACTATCACAATAACTTTCAGTCCATTAGGATCCATTAGGATGTAGATCGATTTAAAAATAAATTGTTTCAATTATCACTTTCCAAAATACACCTTACCCCCGAAGAACATGAATAATTGGTTCCGTGTTCTTTGAAACCGTGTTGTTCGAGACCACAAAAAACGGGATTCCGTTTCAAGTGTGAAAATACAAAAAAAACATTATGTTTTAAATGTGTTTTTGTTAAATATAAAACTAAAATTTTTATTTTTTGAATTCATATATTGGTAAACACTTCTAAGAAATCTTGTATTACATAATTCAAATTAATTTTTTAATTAGTTTTGAAAAAACGTTTTATCTTAAATTTTTATTATCAAAATAAAAGAAAAAAATTATAAAATAAAACAAAAAAATAATATATGTATTTTATTTTTTTAAAAAGAATTACTCGAAAATCGTGTTCTTCGAGTACCGTGTAATTCGGGGGAAGGTATCCGTGTTCTTCGAAACTCGTGTTCTTCGAGTACCGTGTTGTTCGGGGGTTTCCTATAATAAGATAACGACACGTCAGTGCTTTAATAAAGGTTTTCTTCTCGTTTTTTCTTTCTTTCTTGTCTTTTTCTTTATTTATGGATTCTGATTCCCTTAGTTTCCCCACCCCCCATTATTTTCTTTGTATGAATGTAAGATTTTTTTTTTCCGACTGAGAAAAAGAAAGCCTTTCAATTTTTTCTTGCAAAATAAATAAAGCAGAGATTTAGTAAAATCGAAATTTAATATGAATTGAGAGAATGTAAAGAAATGTGGAAACTGGAAAAAAAAAAGCAAAAAAAAGTTCTTAACTTAATTACACTTCTTTTTTCTTTTATAAGTAGTGTCCCTAAATATTTTGGGATTGGCATATTTCGATGTATATGTTTCTCTATTTTACAGAATGATATTGTTAGATCTTGAGTAATTTTTTTTTTATACAGTTTGCTAAAAATTGAAATACCTTACGCGAAATATATAGATAGTTTTCCCTATTTTAGCAAATAATTCATTCTCCCTGTACTTACTCACATGAAGCGATGAAAGATCTGAAATGGATCAAATCTGCTGGTGACACTTACTCATTTCTTTCGTATTAACTGACTTTGGCCACGACAAATTCTGTCCATATCGTTTACATGATTTACTAACTTGAAAATAGACGAATAGTTTCCGCACGTTTTTGAAAAGTGTGTATTCTTGGGAAGTGGAAGCGGGGGTGGGGGATCTTTCCCTCTACGTCCTACTCATTCCCTGGACCAACAGTATGGTAAGCTTATGCTATTCAAAGTTTGGTGGCTGTAATTCTTATTGGAACTGAAAGCATAAAGAACAAACATACAAGCAAATATCTTTTTATTTTTATATTTTGAGTCAAGCCAAATTTCAATTATGGACTAACCGTTAAGGAAATGAAGGTTGAGCTCCTTTTTCGATCGAACGGTGGAAGGATGAGATAATGGGATGAGCATCATGCTCGACCGCCTTTACTCCAGGAAAATATTGATGCTCCTTCATTTCCCTCACTGGAAAAGAAATAAACTCTAAAGATACGCTCAACCTCCACTTGGATCGATTTAAAAACAATCCATGGATGAATCCCTTCTGCTATGAAATTCTCTGAAATTCCTATTTTCTGAAGACCAAAGTGAGAAAAAAATCGTGAAATAAAGGCCTAGTGAAATTCGTTTTTTTTCTCCCTCCAGATTAGGGTGATCTTACGAATTCACTTGATTCCATTAGGAGTACAATGCTCAAAAACAAATGAATAAAAGAATTTTGTATTTTTTAAAATTCGTTTTGTTTTTATCGCACGACAAACGTAAAAACGTAAAATAAGTTGTTAAGAAAAATTACAATGGTTGAAGAAAAATTTTCGGATTTCTTTTGTAATCGGAATTTCTTTTTTATTTTGCTCTCTATTATTATTATTATTATTGTTATTAAGTTTAGGTTACTTTGTAAGCATCTGTCGATCGGAACATCCTTGAGCTTCCTAATACTGTTTGAATCGAAAACAAAATTCATTACAATAATAATAACAATAATAATAATAATAATAATAGTTAATACTAACTTCTAAAATATAAAGGATTATAAGCGAGCCTTATTTGTTTATTTTTTAAATAAGTTTAATTTTTTACATCACGGATTTAATGAGGAAATTGTTTTTTAATTTTTTATTTGCTGAAGCCTGAGTGCGATATGGGTTATGGTTTTCATTTTATTAAATTATTATTTTACCCAGTTGTACGAGATAAAGCTCGCCTGCTAAGCCAAGCTTATCATGTGGCACCGAATCCTCCAACTTAGCATAGATAGGATATTTATTAAAAGCATTTCCTGTGGTACTGAATAGCCAGGATGCTGCACACTATCACAATAGGGGACGAGTAGCAAAGAGGCTAACTCATTAGTTCGACTACAGCCACTAAGAGCTGGGAGACGCACCACACAGGTTGCATATACAGTACGAGCATTGCAGAAACACACACGTGCGGAATAGTGCGCAGGAGTTGAATAATATTCACGTTTGTTTATTTTCCCTAGCCGAATGGATCAACAAGCTTTGGATTATTTCATCTATTTAAGAATTATGCCAACATTGGCGGCTGTAAAAAGAGATGTTAATTCAAATAATTATTAATATGAGTTTTCCAACATTCGTTTACCTGACGTCATCTCTATCTGCTTATCAGAAAAACTGTGCGTAGTTTCGACACACTATCAAAATAACAATTATATTAAAAGTCTGTTAATGGATAGCGAATGCTGACTTCGTGTTATTCTTGCTGTGTCTCCAAAACCGTCAACAACAGGTAAGTTGACATCACATTTAACAAATCAAATAATTATTTAGATTATAATATTTCGGATATAGTTACAAACTATATTTGTTATTTTCTTCCCAATACATAATTATTATCAATGAAATCAATTTAAAGGCATTTTAAGTTGAATTTATTCGATTGAGAATTTTCTTCGTTTTAAATCGAATTTATAATTTATAATAATGATGTTAATTTCAGAATACAATTTCTTTTTCTTTACTGTCATCAGTGAAGTAATGCCTTATGGTTTTATTAAAAAAATTAATAAAAATGATCTTAGAAATTGATTAATTAAAATACTTTTTAATGGTGGTAAATACATTAATTTTTTGTTTGTTTTGTAAAAAAGAAAAAAATTTTAGTTTCTTTCTATTTTTCATTTATTCTGTAATGTTTTATTGTTGAACTCTTCTGCAAAATTTTATTGATCCAATATTTGACTTAAATTTCTATTAGTTTGTTGAAACTTTCTGATAAGGAAAGGAGATTAAAAACTAATACTAGTAATAAGTCTTATGAAGTTGATTATATTTTGCCCTCTTTTTATGGTACAAAAATAATAATAATAATAATAATAATAATGTTTGTTGTCAAATTTGGATTACGATATTGAAATCTAATGTACTTTTCTTCGTAATGTTCAATGATCAATATTTGTATTGAAAGATACCCTCGGGTTGGTAATTCGTATATTTGAAATCAACTATTGTGTGGCTTATGAAGTATGAGGATGAAAGTGATTTGTGCATCGTAATCAGAATGTTTTTGTTAGGAGGATGTAAGTTCCAAATCGCTCTAGTATGTATTAAATCACAATAATAGTAATGATAATAATAATATTTAAGATCATATAATTCTGCTTTCCCAAAAAGATAAAAAAAACATAAATTACATCACTGTCTTACATCGTATTCAGCAACTGGAGATTTACAAAATTAGATTAACTTATTTGTTTGATTTCTTAAATTGTGTTTGCAAATTTAGATAAAGGATAAATTATGTTTTCCTAAAAATAATATTAATGCCATGTACGTCTTGAATTCCTGGTTTATCTGGGTATATTTTTATCCTGGCTTTGTCAAGTGGTTCGAGGAATCGATAAAGTTCAAAGCTCTTGGCTTCTAAGTAGATATGTTACCATGTTTGGAACAGGCGAAAGCCTCCCATCAGACAATATAGTAGTAATCCTGTCCTATCCACTGTCATGGTTGGCTGTCCATTTATAATGTGGGAACATCCTGCCTATTCTTGTTAGAAAGTTGGTTGGATTAGAGAAGTCTATTGGGTATTCTCCTTCTAGAGAGTTATTGGTGGACCGTCCACTGTTTCGTAAAGAATTGTAACGAACAGAGGAAAAAAAAATAGGGTGGAGTTCGTTTATGCGTGAGGCCATTGTGATTCCTTTTTAACACCTTCGTCTCATGACGAAATTCAATATTTCATTTTTAAATATTAATCATTTTTTATCCTACAAAATAAATGACAGTAGAAATGGCTGTTTCAAAAAAAAAAAACTTACATTAAAAAAAAAAAAAAGGTAGAAAGAAAAAAAATAATATACAATTACAGTGATAATCTAAATTGTATGAATTTAAAAAAAAAAAATCACAATGTTATCTGTTCTTCATTTTAGAATTAAAAAATATTATTTACCAAAGATTCTATTTTTTTTCTCAGGGATTTTTTCAATAGAGAATATTTACGTCAAATAACAATTTTAACTTGAACCCTGATGGGAATTAACTACAAAAACGAAATTTGATTGAGTAATAAAATGAATTTTGTGACGAAGATTGTGGTCTTTAGGCCGAGTTAAAAATTTCACCGTTAACTTTTATATCCAGGTCTTAGTCAGTGTTAACAGAATTCGCGGCTTTGCTTGAACTCCTTTAATAGTCACTAGCATTTGGTCAAACAACTGAGATATCCAAGGACAGATTTAGGGAAAGGTACCAAAGAGTCAGGGCCCATTAGCACTTAGGGCCCACACTCAAAGTTTTTATATAGACTAATCTTAAATACATATATATATATATATATATATATATATATATATATATATATAACGTGTACTGATTTTTTAACATTTATATTCAAATCATTTTGAAAAAAGTTTAAAATTATTTCAAAATAATAAAAATGAAAAAATTCAAACTTTTTTATTGTGATTAATATAATATCTAACAAACGGAACTATAAGTAACGATAAAAACTTTTACGTGTCCAAAGTCACGATATTTAAAAATTTCTCAACGGACACACCAATTAAAATTACAAATTAAAAGTTAAAATTAAAACATTATTAAATTACTAGCGCTACTAGTTTCGTTCGTTTTTTCAACGAATTTGTTTCAACAACGAAAAAACCAAACGAAACTAGTAGCGCTAGTAATTTAATAATGTTTTAATTTTAATTGGTGTGTCCGTTGAGAAATTTTTAAATATTGAACTACAATTATTTTGCACAATAAAATGTTAACTGACTCTGTAATTGTAGTATTAAAATTAATGAAAAATATATAAATAGAATTAAGAAAAAAAGTAAATAAACATTAAATCCTTTTCTTCTTCCCTTTGGAATATTCCATGAATCCATTGTTGTTGTTTTTTTGTTTTCAAACTTTACTTGATTAAAAAAATTGCCCTCTACTTCTTTGAGGTTTCAGTGAAGGGATGATTACTTGTAGAGAAATTTATACAAAAATTGTCTTATTTGTTTGCAAAAACGATTTCTTTCATAAACCAGAATCCATTTGGAGATCGACACTAACATTTCTCGCAATCTACGTTTCTTTCGGCACAAATAATTATAACAACGAAATGATAAAGACATGGTTAAATTTGTCATATACTGATTGCGCGCTGATGACAAACTTTTAAAATTACGAGACCTACTCGACGTCAGTTGAGATAGTTAAAATCAAATAGTTATCCATGAAAATAGGATTTTTCTACCCCCATTGAAATTCAGTCAGTCTGACAGAAAATTCATAAACTCTGACGATTCAAATTAAATTGCGTTGGGAGCTTGAAATACTACAATGAACTGCTAGTTTATTGTAATAATAGCAGTATTTACTGTGCCTAATAGCCTTAGCTATTCTGTATTGCCTTCAATGGAGAAAATGATACCGCTTAAAGAACAAAAGAAAGTGGTATTCGAAGCCAAGCCAACAAGACATAGCAACTCAGTGATGCGCTGGCCAGGCGGAGAAATAGACAGGTGTGGCGCAACTCGGCCGTGGCTCCCCTGAGCTACGAGCGGAAGCTCAAGCTTCTCGAAAGACATCTGCCTCCCTTCTCAACCTGACCTTCAGCAACTAAAAAAAAGTTGCTTTTCTGAATTTTTCCTCTTAAAAATTATGTCTTTTTAAAGTTAATCTAGATGCTGAAAATAAAAGGTTTCAAAAACAATGATTACTTAAATTGTCAAGAAAATAAAAAAAAAGCTGTTTTTTTTTTTTTTTTTTTTTAATTTTCTTTAAGAAATTTGTAAAGGTGGGCGGGGAAGAGGGGGGGGGGGTAAGTTCTTCTCTTCCGGAAGAACTTGATTTGAAATCAGACGGGGAAATAATATGTTCGAAGAGAAATCTCCATAACCTATCCTCACTTCTCCAGCAGTAAATTGTAAGGGGGCGTCTTGTAAGGGGGCGTCCATAAAAGATGTCTGTCATTTTAGGTCAATTTGTCATTCCTCTCCACCCACCCTCTTCCCTGCCGTTTGTCACATTTCGATTCCTTTGCTAATGTACGTCGCATTTGGATTAATCCAGCTTTTTCCTATAGATAATTTCAGACTATCAAGATATCCCTTGAGATGTTTCAAACCTTAGCGAGACTCAGAGGTGCTTCCATTACAGTGCAGTAATAAAAAATAATTTTTACGCTTTTCAAACTAAATTTCACAATATACAACAGTTGTCAGGACCGACGCATTAGGTCAAATGATAAGATAGGTAGGGGGAGGGGCAATGGATAGTCCACCATTCTTCCCCTCCCCCTTTTTTTTTTTTCCTTTTTGGCTGGACGATGAAGAGAAGGATCATGCATATTAAAATTAAATTATTAGAGGATGAGGGAGAGGGGCTTGAATGAGAATTTGTAGCTTGCATGAGGACTTCAAAAGACCTAGCGCCTGTCCTGGCAATGATAATAAAAATTATGTCAAGTTTTTAACAAAAAAAGGTGGATAGTTTTAATTCGTCTGATTCTTCTTATGAACCCTTGTAAAGGTACAAGATTTACACGTCTAAACTGATCGTTTCAATCTCGTAGGGGGACGGGATCCTTTTGGAGATATTTCAATTTTAAAAATTAAGAGTTTTGAATGTCTTTTTGATTTGTATTTTGTTTCAAAAGATACATCTGCTTGTAAAGCAATCACTTCTAGTTTTATGAGTAAGTCGATATCATAAATAAGGGGGTGTCCATTAATTATGTGAGGTATTTTTTAAAAAATTTGGACCCCCCCCTCCCCCTTGGTGAGATTTGGTAAGATGTGGTGGGACCCCCCCCTCCCCTCACATGAGATTTCCCCTATAATTTTTAAATAATTAAATTTATTTGATATGTTCATGTATTTTGCTTCAAACCACTAAATACCTAAAGCGTTACTGATGTCTTCTATGAAATACATTTTTTCTGTGAAAGAAGAGGAGAAAAATGATACTACGTTTAAGCTGCATTATAACGAATTTAATTAAATTTAATTAAATTTAGTAAAAGTAAAAAAATAGGCTGCGACACCACCTTCTCTAATTCTTCACTCACTCCATGGGCCTTCATGTGCTTCCTCTACTGTAATGATTGGACACATGACGGTCCATGTCTTTTGGTAGTATAGGAAGACAGTCGTATCTACATCCCCCTCGTGCAGCCACTCCAGCCTATCGTCCACGGCGTACAGCAGCTCCTCAGCCCGATGGGTGACCACACGCGTTGGGCGAACCCTGACCACAGGCGCTGACGGGGTTGTATGCAATCTGACCTGTGTTTCTGCAGCTTCACACGCGAAGTAAAGTATAACAAAATGTTATAATCTGTTACAATATGTATATTTTCTGAATTAAAAAGGTTGACGTGATATTTTCATTGACCTCCCCCCCCCTTCCTTTAAATAAGAATTGGTGAGATTTTGCCAGACCCTCCTCCCCCATTTTGAGCTCACGTAATTAATGGACGCCCCCTACATAGAACTATGTACAGTAGCTCTACGTGACGCTCTTAAGCAATGACATAGACATTACATTATAATTTGGTAAAAGCAGTTGCATTAAGCCTTGAGCTTTCTTTTCTTTAAGTGAAACTAAATTTATGTCAAAAGTTAGAATAAAACTTTCATGTAGATAACAGCTATTTTCATGTTGTTCATTTATAACAATAATAATAACGGAAGGCAGTATGAAAACGAAGGGGACACGAGTCCGAAAATTTTGATAATTACAGGTGTAACTTGTTGTGTGTTCACACAGCGCTAGTCTCTCTCGTAGAGGTACTCTACATAGTTTTACTTATTTGTGATATCGACTTAATCATAAAATAGCTACTAGAAGTGAATGTTTTTACCACAAGCAGGTAAAGGACATTTTGAAATAAGATACAAATCTAAACATTCAAAACTATCAAAAAAAAAAGTTGAAAATTCAGTTTCTGATTAATATTTTTCCTTCCTTCTGGCAGTGAAACATTTTCACGAACTCCTTGAGAGTGCCTCAAATATCTCCAAAAGGATCCGCCTGTGAGTTTGAGAACCACCGCATCCTGATTTTAGGTTTTTAACTATTTCTTTAGGAGTTTATAAACACAAGGACATTTAATTGGTTACTTAGAAACCTTGAGAAAAGACATTAGGAGGATGTTCATGGGTGAGGAATGAACGTAATGAGATCATCTGTCAAAACCAGGAAACGATTTATAGAAAACGACGATGAGTCCTTAATTTGGTTTGAAAGCAGGATCTTGAAATCCCGTTCTTTCTAATAAGAGTCTGGAATCTTCAGTTGAATGGATTTCTGGCTCCAAATAAAATTTTGTACGCAGAATAGAAGGACTAGTTTGATAAGCTGTTGGTTAAGAAAAATTGGAGAATGTCTTCGACATCAAAAGAAGGGATGATAATAGGTTTTTTGGTATTGCTAATTTTCTTGCAAAGTGGTTAAAGCTAGAAGTTCAGCTTAGAAGAAAAGGAATAAATACTTCAGGAATGAATAGTATTGAAAGAGAAATCTAAGAAGCGAAGATAAAAGAGAGGCTGATTTTTATCTGAAGTAGGAATCTACAGATTTCGTAAAAGGATGAGAAAAAAAAAATAGATCGAAATGGTAATAATTACTAATTGGCAACGACTGATCTGCATTACAAAGTTATAAAAATCAATGAAATAGTTAACTTTCGTAAAGAAATAACAATATAAGAACTATCAATGATTGAAGAAGATCAACCTGAAATGCTGTTGTGCCAAAAAATAAAATAAAATGCGCCTAAACTTAGAATAGGAAGAAGATGGAAGAAGAACAGAGAGAAAAAACAAACAAACTCGATATTCAGAAAAACGATCTCATTACAGGGTTAAAAAAAATGATAGTTAAGCAGATTATTTAATAATTTCAGATTTTTTTTATTGTCTAATGGGTAATTAAAGATAAATAAAACATTTTTAAGCTTGAAGATTCCTTTATTGACAGTATCAGTTACTTTAACTGCTCAGTGTAGAGAATACTGTATCATGCTCCACATTCATCAAGTGAGGTTATGTAGCTCAAGACGACACGCTCGGCTCAGTCTGCGCTAGTTCTGTATTTCATCCTTTAAACCAGAACGCAAACACTTGACGTTGAATCACCTTGATTTCCATAGAGATAAAGATGTCTCGCTTCTATGAGAAACAGTAGGCTAAAGGATTTTGGAGTTTTTGATTAAAATTCATTGTTTAGGAATATTTTGTAATTAATTATTTTCGAGGAAAATGAATTATATTAGAACAAAACAAAATTTCATATTAGAAGATCTTTGCCAAAATGAATTCATATGGAATAAAGAATTTTTAGTCATATTTTTCTAATAAGACCAAAGCTGTACTTCCTAGATTTTTTTCTGTTGTTGTTTTAAAAATGTATTCAATGATATTTTGAACGGAATTTATATATTTAAAAATCACCTAATAATAACATGATAACAATAAATACATCTGATTTGACGGAATCAAACATTTTACTTGAAACTCAGAAATTTTATTTTGCCAGCTGGTATCTAACTAAATCTTCATTTGAAATAAAAAAATATACAAAAGTTTTATAGATGTAAGTCCTATTATAATCATTAAAATGAAATTAATAAGTTCCTTTAACTTTTTTCGGTTGATATTTGTGATTGTTACAGCTTTTTGTGTCCGTCCTTTTTTTCAACTTTTTTACCTTGAAAATGGCTGCGGCGTTTCTTTTACTTCCATATATTTATCTGTTCACTAACGTGCAACTTTCATGAAATATCTTTTTTCAAGTTCAAATTTACAGTTATTTCTCGTATGCCAATTAAATGATAGATCATATTGTTATGTTTGTTGTATTATATGAACTACGCTGTTAAACAGCCTCTCTTTCGTTTTGATTCAACAAAAATACAATTATATATTTAAGAAAATTTTTAAATTAAAAGTATAATTAAAAAGAAATCGCCGGAATTCTTACATTACGACGTGGCAACGAAAACCTGAAATTCAGTTGATAAGATGATATTATCTGTTATAATATTATATCTAAGGTTAATCGCTGTACAGTTAATTTTCTTAACTATTTTGAAGCTACATTGACGCTTATATAAACAAATATTTAAGCTTACTTTTTTATGTCGTATTAAAAATGCATCAGTAAAGTTTTGCTGAAACTATTTTAAATTACGAGTTACACAGACAGATTTGTTGCATTGTTCTTTTCTGAAAATAACCCTATTTGAAATAAAATATTGTATTAAGTGTTTAAATTAAGGCAAGTTGGCAAAACCTAGGGTTTTTTTTTTCGTAGTTTTGGTTTGACGTCAGATTTTTTTTCTGGAACTTGAGACTTTGAATAACACGATCCCTTTCGCTTTCTCTTCCATCCGTAGCAGAGCTTATCTGTCTGGGTCAGTTTATAACCATGGAGACTTAATCCTGAGAAAGAGATACAAGGGAAATACGGAATTATGATTTAATCAACATATAAGTAATCATAAATGTATTCCTTCCAGTCGAACTAACTCTAGTGTCCAGAAAGATGAGATTTACTCTAGAATTCAGAAGATGAGATAGAAATAACAAAACAGTTTAATTTTAAGTAAATTGTAAGAAGAAAAACCAAAATAATGTTGTATAACGGTTGTTTACTTACCCATTGAATTGACGTTTCATATTTTGTTCAGAACTTGAAAGGCTATTTGACTATTAGACCAGTGGTTCTCCAGTTCAGTGCCTTTCATGTCAACTAGTCTTTCAAGTTCTGAACAAAATATGAAACGTCAATTCAATGGGTAAATAAACAACCGTTATACAACATTATTTTGGTTTATCTTTTTATAATTTACTTAAAATTATACTGTTTTGTTATTACTATTATTTCAAAAAGCCCAATTAAGAAAGCTAATGTGTGTATATAATCGTTACTTCATCACGTGTCGTTCACCTTGGATAATTCAAATTCCGAAATTATCACAATCATCGGGAAAAAATATTTTTCGTTTAAGTCGTATTTAGAAACAGGAAAAATCTTAATTTGCAGCAATAAAAACAATTCATATGTTATATTCTAAATTTGCAATAGCGTTGGTTTCGTTATTGATTTAATAACTTTATCACAACTTTAAGACAATTTAATAACTATTATCAATTAGTAAGTTTTGACATTATTAATAAAAAAGAGATGCAAACTGAATAATATTTTAACTTTCATAAAAAAGAAAGTCAACAATGAATTGAATCAATCTAAAACGATGTAATATATAGGATAAGGTTTTAGAAATAATTTAAACTCTCATTTGATGAAGGAATTCATTTTGCGATTTCGAAACTCCCATGCATTTTAAAACACTTAAAAAATTAATATCTTCTTTTTTCGTGCCAAAAATGTATTTCTTTTTAAATTATTTCTCAAAGTAAAACATTGATAGTAACTTATTTAGGTTTCAACGCGTCTGTTTTTCGGCAGATCCAATTTGCAAGATATTTTATTTCCCGAGTGCATATTCAATGGTGATTTGTAAGAGACCTTTTAATAGCGATTCAATGTTTAATATTACTGATGGTTTTTAGCTATTAAAGAAGATTTATATCAGCAGAATCTCATTCAAAATTTATTTTCATTCCGCTAATAACGGATTTGCGTAAACCGTGACTGTTTGGACTATCTGCAGTCAAATAACAGCAGGAAGTGTCACGCTAAAACAAGGATTACAGAAATTGGGTCTGTTTAAGTAACTCAAGTGTTGAGGAACATAATGGTGACACTCAGGTAAGCGGTCTGTGGAGTTATTTTATTTTAGGGCTACCTTAAAGAATAAAAGAATTGGACATTACAATGAGCAGATTACCATGAAGCCTCGTTGATCAGCAGAGGAGATTCATTAAACTTCTTCCTGCATTGCTTTTATTTTGAATATTTTTTTTAATGATAATTTCATTTCAATAGAACGGAATATAAAACTTTAAATTACGAAATTTCATTAAGTCAAGTCAACTAATTTCATTAGTTTTCATGGTCTCTAAAAATGACTGGTTTATTTATGTAACTTCATTACCACGCAGAAAAGCATTGCCAGGATCCGACTCAAAATTCCCAAAATATAAGTTTGCCTTCTGCTTCAAGAAGCACAGTTGATTTAATTATGATGTGGTGCCAATCCTCAAGAAACAGTCACATAAAAAAAAGCCAAAATATGAAATAACTTAGTAAGAATTAACTAAAAAGAAGAGACATTTGAAAACGAATCAAAGCTGCTATCTAGGGTTAACCCATTTGCCATCTGATCAAAGTTGAAATGTATGTCCTGAAAAGTTCAGAGCTATTCACTTCGACACGATGCTGGTCTCCCAATGACCCTTTTGAGGTCACGACTTTTTGTTTTGTCATGCTAAGTCCTGCTCCCTTCTGACGACAATAACAGGTCAAACTTCTTAATTGGAAACAACCAGTTAGGGCATTCTTAGTTAGAAATTTTGACTTATTGTTTTCATTAGAACTGAGAAAATTCCGAATCATTATCATTAAATTCTTCTATAACTGATCATTGAAGCAATCATTGCCTTGTCTTCGCTAAAAGTAGTTATCTTTCCAACTTTTCTGGTAGGTTTTCTTGATTTCTTTTAGATTATTGATTAAATTAACGGAATTTTTTTCTTATTAATAACCCATTAGGACTTGTATTCGTTTCTCTACAGAGTCTCACTAACTTAGAACCTCCATAATCTCAATGAAGTGACTCTACATTTCTATTGCAGTGCTTCCTCGCTGAATCAGAATCGAATTTTAGATTTAAAGAATAGATTCAGGAAGTAAGGAAAGGATAAATCAACATCTTGAGTAGAGTTTAGTTATTTGCAAGTGGGTCTGAAAAGCATTTAACCATTTCTTTTTTTATTATTCAAAGTCACTTCCGGGGACCATACTTTATCTTTATTAAAAGAAAGTAGGACTTGGAAAGTAGGATATTAAGAAATATCTTTCAAAAACTAATAAATAATAGGTTATAAACACAATTATGTTCTTTCAAAATAACATTTTTTTTTGTTTTTGCTTCGAAATAAGTAATCTTTTAAGGATTATTTTTGTTTTTATATCATTTTAAAAAGGCAAACAGCAAGGGGGAAAATAAATTTGTTTCGAATGTCGTACATTTCTACTTCAATCTAAGAATGACTATGTTCTTTTTAATTCTTTACTTCGTCCTAAACATTTTTTTAACACTTAATTTTGCCTTTCTTAATTCTTAAAATTTCTCTAACTTTTTTATTTACTCAACTAACCATCGCTTAATGAGGAATGAGAAAACAACGCTGGGGGTCAATTTTGAGAACGTGGGGGTGTAAAAAACCAAAATAATCGTGATCGTATCTTTAGTGAAATCCGAAATAAGCATTAAGAAAAGCAAGGGAGTGACAAGAAAATAAGTTCTTGACAACATTTCATACCTTCCAATAAGAAATAGGCCTAATGACATTTGTTGAGACTGCCTTTGGTTCTTTCATTTATTACCTAAAATTACTGAAACAAATTATTTTTTTCCGAGTAAGGCTTGATTAAATAAAGTAGTTGCCCTTTCTGCTTCATTCTTATAATTTTGATGGTTACACCTTTAAAAACAAGTGACATATTTCGCACTCTCAGATCTGCATCCGCTCCAGTTTAAGAGCCGCTGGTCTTGACTAGATATGTCTACACTGCATATAAGCTAAAAAAAAAAAAAAAGAAAAAAAAGAAAAGAAAAGAAAGCTGCTTAACAGCTGTAATTATAAGCCTTCTAAATCCAACTGAAAATGCAATAATTTTTTTGAAGCTATTTAATTTAATTTTTTTGAAGCTTTAATTCTATTTAAATTAAAGATTTTTTTCGTTTCAAAATCCCATATTAATATTCTATTTTCTCACTTCAAGGGAAATAGTCAACTAAAAGATGAAAATATTAATTTTACAAACAAAATAGCCATTACATGTAAAGAATGGTCTGTCTTGAGCTCTCGAAAAGGCTTTCTGAAGTCTGAAATGTAATTGACTTATCTTGAGCCCCTCCTTTATTTCAAAGCTTGTATTCTGCTATAGATTCCACTCAGAAACTGCTGCAATATTGGATCAATAGCATATTGAGAAATTAAACGTTTTATGCCTTTGTCAGGAGACCGAAACGGTCTATTAATTGTGACTTGTAAAATTTATAAATATATTTTTATATTTTCTGATATGTTTTATTCTTTTCACGGGTTTAATATTTATATAAGTTGCTATTATAGCGATAAATGCGAACAATCCCTAATCGGAAATAAACGGAATTGAAGGTAAAATGAGTAACAACAGCCTACGTATGACGTATTCTTCACAAAGTATTGCTATTAATGCAAAACAGTATTATCCAAACAAATTTTAAGTAAGTCCTATCTAGAAATGGATTACTTACGGTGTTATTTAATTTCATAAATAACAACATAAACTTGACTATCAATGAATTAATTGTAAATTTCTACGCAAGGTTAGATCGAACAGTAAACTACATGCAATAGAAACTTATAATTGATTCACATTATTTATTATTACAAGTTACTTGAAGATTATAAGTTAGTAAAATAAATTGTACAAAAGAAATAAACAATTAAAGATTAAAAAAAAACATAGAGCACTAATGAGCATTGACGTAGATATAGTATTACTTTATCTCCTGTTACCCATTTAAAAGTAGAGGTAAACTTATGCTGCTTTATTTATTCGTGGGACGGATGTAAATGAATAATTGGAGATGAAACTTAAAGACTAGGAACGATCTCTTTTCTATGTGAAATCTTTTCCAATTGAGTATTTATCGATCCAAAAGATGATTAAAATTCCCATAGAAAAGCATTTGTATTTAGCAGATTGAACAAAAAGATCCTCAAAGAACTGGAAGCATACTTATTTCCTTAAATCTTGCTCTTTTTTTTTCCTTGGTTTATTTTTTTTAAGTCATGAAAATAATACAAACCAACAAATCTCCGTTTATTTTTAAATTCTATTATCTGCTGAATTCAGAGTGGAAATGCTCCATTTTGTGACGTAATAAATTAAATCCGCATTACTTTCTTAATCAATATATTATTGAATTGGTAGATACACTATAAGCTGTAAATATTATTGGGTGTTGATTCTTCATGAATAATAAAACAATAAGCCGGAATTCCAAAGAAAAATTAGAAAAACACAAGAGCACCTTCGTTTCGCTCGAGCTGCTACTCACACAATGATGTTTAGCCGTTTCTGTTCATGTCGCTACATCGCAGACCAGAATCAAAGAAACTGAGGGCAAATACGAAAATCAGCACGCCAAGTTTGAAAAAGATCCGTCCAGTGGCTCAAAGGTTATTAGAGTATTATATACATACACACAGACGGATTGATTTACTAAGCCTCACATTCCTGGGTAAATGTAGGCTAAAATAAATGTAGGCTTTTCGTTGTTCCGTTTTCACGACTTTGAAAAAAAAAAAAAAGATTGGGGGGAGGGGAGGTTAGAAAATAAAAATAATAAATGAGTCTTAAATTCTTTCTGAAACTTCTTATTTCTCTTCAAGTCAAGCTACAAGGAAAAAGGAAAGAGAAAAAGAAAACAAAATCCCAAGAAATGACAATTAATGAATCAACCTTGATTACTACCGTGATAAGATCTTTAAAAGTCAATAGTTATTCAGATAATTTATAACCTACATCTGCCAGAAATCGAGATTTTCAGATTTTATACATATCTTGAATACAATCCGTCACAAATGAAAAAAAAAAATTGAAAAAACAAAAAATAAACAAAAAAAAAAAAACTCTTCAAAAATTGAAAAGTTCAGTAAAAATCCTGTAATTCATTCGAATATCTGCAACTTCAGATTTACTGTTAATAAATATTTTTAGAAAATTTTTGTTGGAAAAATTTTGTTTAAAATTCAGAATTAATCTAGTTTTATTTAAAGATTAAAAATTACTTTCACGCCGGTCGATTGGAGGACGCCAAGTGTGTGTATTTTATGGATTTTAGTCAAAATCTTGTTACAATAAAAGATTATTTTGGAAATAATAACAAATTATAAATTCCATTTTCTATTAATGAAGTACTGCAAATAAGATATTATAAACTAAAATGTTAAACCACTCTGAAATGTTGTTTGTATTGCCAGTGAGGGTAATCAAAAGTCAGGAGTTTTATATTAAACCTTTAATACCTTTAATAATTATACGTTACCACGAGAGTATACAGAAAATCAAAACTTTGAATTTTAGGGTTTTACTATTATTGTTTTCAAATGAAGCCTTGACAATACTTTATTCTTCTTCCAATTTTAAAGTGTCATTGAATTGAATAATACTTAATTATTAAGGGTCAAATTTTTGGTTAAGGGTTAGCCAAAATTTCTTCAAAGCAGATTTAAAAAAATATTTAGAAATAATGCTAGCGTACATATAATTAAGAAAAGAAAAAAAGAATGAAATATACAATTTACATGGCCTGGTCTTTCTGTTTATTTGAAATTTTATGAGTTTTTTTTTTTTTTTTTCCATATTTTCCAAAAGGGTTTTATTTATTAATAAAGACTTTAGACCTTAACGTTTCAATTGTATGAAAGCCTAAGCAATTGTTCAATAGAAATCGTCAGTTGCATAAAATGGTTAATTCCTAAAACAACATATTGTTCTGATGGAATCGAGATAACGAGCTATTGTAAGGTAGATCTAGAATTGCTTTCCAGGAAATGAAGTAAGAACATTCTTCAACGGTGATCATAAACAATTGAAATCGAAGAAAGAAGTTTTATGAAACCACATCTGTAGAATTGTTTTTCGAAAGACTAATCTTTAAACAAAGAATACTCTGAATTCTTTTTCATCGGGTTTCATTCTTTTTTTTTTTTTCATTCCATTGAGCACTGGTGTTTCCAGGTAGCGTATCCGAGCTTACTTTGGAATCTCGTATATTTTTTTCTTCTTCAAGGTCATTTATCTCATTGCGTTTGTCAATTAAAGCAAATTAATTCCATCATATTTGAAGTGGGTTAATTGTCTAGCTTTCAAGAACGGGAGGTTATAAATTAGTAGTGAAATAACCTTCCCGTGTTGCTGAGGTCGTCAACACTTCTGCTAATTAACGGCATCATTTGTTCTATCCTTTTCGTTTCCTTTCACTGGGGAATTCGAACTCTCAGTATTTATCAATTTGAAATTAAATGTTTTTCCCATTCTGAGAGTAACCGATAAAGTGTATTGCCTAATGATAGAAGTTTCATTGTCATGGCTGAAACTTTTTACCTACACAAGCCTATGCTTAATCAAAACGAAATTTTGTTCGTATAGTTCCTCTAATTTGGTAATTACGTAAACAAAGGGTACCATCTTTTATCAAGGTTTAGATGGTTTTAAAAATAACCCTGTAGGGAGAGAGAGATAGAGCTTTACAAATGAAGAGCAAGAAATGATCACTGAGAATTCTCTTTGGACAATTATTAGTTTTAGATTCAAAATGACCGAGATAATAAGTTACTTTCTAAGAAGATGACTGCAGATTAGCTCTCGATCATATTATATAAAAGAATACATGTAACCCGTGTCATCAGGACACCCACATGTGCACAGATCACACATTAGTTTTGCATCTACCCTCACCTGGAAGTTTCGTATAAGTGTATATGTATGTGGAAGTATGAATGTATGATAATATGAGAGTTGCTGCTCTTTACAAGCCGCAGTCATTAGTAATAATTCCGTAATAGTAAGAACTCTCTCGTCCTTTTGTCTCAGCATACAAAAAAAAAAAAAAAAAAGACAACTTTTTCCCAACATTCCTATATCAGAAATGAATGTATGCGTTTGCTGAGTTTCAAAAAAACGGAAATCCTAACTAACGGCTTTCCTATGGCATTTTTAACATTGGAGAGATTTTTCATCACCTATTAGCTGAGAGATGAAGAAGTTTTTACTGATTTTTGTATTTAATCCTTAGAATGTAGGATCACTCTTAGGTTAAAAGCGAAAAATAAAATTTTATCTAATTTTCCATGTTTAAATTATACACTGAGGGCCTAGTGTAGTTACTCGGCAGCTCAAACATAAAAATTCATTCGTGAAATCAGATTTTTTACAGGCCTGAAGACCCGCCTTTAGGAAATGAATCACTTTCTTTATTTTTATATTTAAAAGACGATTAAACAAAAACAACAAATTGTAATTATCTTATTGAACTTTAATTTTTTCATTTGAATGTGGATTTCTAGGTCTTACCATCACTTAATCTTTATGTGAGAATGCTTTAATCTTTTTTTAATTAATATAATGATCTTTAATAGTCAATAATTCAAATCAAATTGTCAGTAAAACAATATATTCTCACTTGTTAAATAAATGTTACCTAAAATCCGGTTAATAAATTACAATTCTTTGCGGATGCTTCTATGAATAAAAGACTTAGTTCAAGGAAAAAAATAATAAACAGCATTTCTTGTACCACTAATTATTAATGCAAATTATTATTAAATTGGCACAATAATAAACACACTAATATTTAATGCATTAATGGAATGCTTATTTATTTATTTATTTATTTATTCAGTTATAATACATTTGTTTTGATAATTACAATTGAACAGAAAGGAATGTATTTTCGTGATTTACAGGAACCGAAATGAAACGCTTTTCATATCAATATTTTCATCAGAGTAAATTCGAAAATATCTCATTTTCTGTTTCGATGTAATCAGCCTGTTCTTTTACAGTATTTTGCTTTAAAAAAACCTATAAGAATGACTCCCTTTTTAAAAAAAAAAAAGTCACAGTACTTTAGATTAACCTGACTCTCATAAGAATAACAACAAGAAAAAAAATTAAAAAAAACAAACAAAACAAACGCGGTTTTCCCATTAAATAAAGTAAAAACAAAAATTAAAGTCAAAAATATAAACTTTATATGTTACATAATAAGACTATTGTAGAGGAGACACTGATATAAGATGTTGTTGTTGTTAGGTTCCATCAAGTCGTCTACGACTTCTGGTGACCTCATGCACTAAGGCTCTCCAAACAGATCTATCATTTGCTGCATATCGTAGTTGTTGCAAAGAATTCCCGGTAGCTTCCTTTATATCTTCCAACCATCTTCTTCGTTGTCTTCCTCTTCTTCTCTTCCCCTCTACCTTCCCAAGCATGATTATCTTTTCCATGGAATTATCCGCTCTCATAATGTGGCCAAAATAAGATAGTTTTTGCCTTAAAATCTGATATAAGATAGGCCTATGTTTTTACTTGGATTATATTTATCAATTGACTATAGACCTCAAAGTTGTGTTTTGTTTTAGAAATGGCGAACTTTTTCAAAATTCTTTAAAACTGATGTCTAACTAATATTGGATGCTCTATAATATAATATAATATAATATAATATAATATAATATAATATAATAGAGTAGGCCTAAAAATAACGTCTGAGATTCAGTTGCAGTTTGCATGAAATTTGCTTAAATAGGTTTGTTGTTAAAAAAAATTATGAAAAACACAAAACTGGGCTTATTGATTTACAAGGGGTTAAAGGTCGCATATGAATGCGAAAATTATTGTCCATTGTTAATTAGGATGTTTTCCTGAAAACAAAAAATTTCAATCAAGTATTTGGATAACTTGTCCTTAATTTTAGATATTCTTAGGCCACTATCATTGAATTGAAAAGCTTCATTCCAATAATAAACAAATTAAGATCATGATTTCCCTACTGCTTCTTCCTCCAAAAGATTCGTGTAATCTTTGATTCCTGATTTGTTTACTCTCAAGTACTCCTGAATAAGGAGGAGGGTTCGATCCCTAGCCTCGGCGGAGGCGGGGATTTTTTTCACGCACCATTCTCCGTCAAACTGGTCCTAGGATCCACTCAGGTCTTTGTAGAATGGCTACCGAGGTTCTTTCACGGGGGTATACGCGGCTGACCTCATCTCAATCCTGTTGGACTAAGAAACGTTGGAGCCCTGTGAGCTGTGAGCCTTAGGATAAACCTAACCTGAGTAAGTTCCATTGAAAAACTCGTGTTCTATAGTAAAAATGCTTCTAAACGGCGGCATTAACACTGGTTATTAAAGCCAAATAGAAATTTTTATGTTTCTTAAATCTTTCTCATTTTTAATCAGATTAAGTATTCAATCAACGTCATTGAATCCAAAAGAATCTCTTTGATTTCAGAATAATCTATTTTGTGAAAAAAGCATCGAACAAAAAAACAGCAACCCTGATTCTGTTAATACAGCTTCGAATTTAACGCTACAAGTAACACACATTTTTACCTTCTAATCCAGCGATTCTCAAATGGCGAGAAAAAAAAAAACGATAAAAAGTATTTTTTATTAAAACGGGAAAATAAGAAAAATATAAAATAGCTATTAAATATTTTCAACAGTTATTTATTAACACAAGAGGAACAGGTAACTTGTAAGTAATACAAACTGGAATGGTTAGCATTAATGAGTCAATAATTACGTCGTTTTTATAATTCATTGAGCAAATGTGATTAGTAATCAAATATAATTCATGAACAAATTGTGATAATGTTTTTCCTAGGATTCTATTGTATGCAGTAAAGCAACGAAAAAGTTTGGAGTGCCGTGCGATATTAGGAAGACCGTGTGCCGTCGGATTTTCCCAAACACAGGCGATCCTCAGGTTATGGACGACCAGGTTTTACGGCATTCCGTACATACGAAAGGATTCCAAAGATCCCCATAAGGATAATTTATAATTAATTCAGGAACTAGTTTCTTCTGTACATGTAAATAAACTCGCATAGAGTAAGCGATTCGTTGACGCAGCATCTTTATGATAGCAGCTAGTCTCATTTTTTGTACGGTCGCTTATGCACAGCATACCTTTCGTCTTAACTTTTCATTATTACAGTTTAGATATAATATGTAAAAGATTCAAACCTTGGGTTTCCCCAGCAAAGATAATATGGTGGGTCAAGGACCAAAGCACAAATTGCCAAGTGTAAACAAGTGTATTAGGAAGATTAGGGATGTGTAGTTGTATCCATAAATTTTCTAACTATGCGTGTTCTGTTGAGTATCACAGCCTTCTGGAGTTGTGCTTAAGTGTTTTTGTCAAGTCCTAGTGTGCTGAGGTTGTGGTGTGTACTTGTAGTATGGGACCGTGCTCTTAATAAGTGAGTGTTTGTGTGCTAGCTGTTGATGAACGATCGACGCTACCTGATTGTGTCGGTGGAGGTAGTCTGTTTGGGAGAGAAGGGGACAGCCTGATATTATGTGGTCGATCGTATCATGCGTAGTGTGGCATTTCCAGTATGTGTCGTCGTGTGTGTTTGCGTCGTGTAGAATGTGTTTCTTGTAGTTGCGTGTGGGATGAGTTGGTCCTGAATCGCGATCATGAACTCTTCGGTCTCCCCAAACAGCTCACCACTCGTCAGCCATCTATTCGATGCTTCCATGCTGGCTGAGTTCGTGGCGATGTCTGCCATGCAGTTTCTTACGAGCCCATTATTCACGCGACTGCGGATTACAAATTCCATCCCAGTGTCTTTGCTGAACTGTTGTGGTGATTTGTAGTAAATTAATAAGTTGTGCGCTGTTTGTGGCGTAGAGTTTAATGTCATCCATGTAGAGTAAGTGTGTGATTTTGTATGGTGTCAGAGTGCCTGAGGTAAGCCTATAACCGTGTTTTGTGTGGTCTAGGATGTGGCTCAGTGGATTCAAGGCAAGACAGAACCAAAGAGGACTCAAGGAGTCTCCCTGGAAAATACCTCTCCTTATGGGAATAGGGGATTGTTGTGATGGAGGTGATGGAGGTGTTGTGTTCCAACTCTTCATTGTGGCAGCCAAGAATGGCGTGATCTTGGGGTGTATTTGTCGAGATGTTATTATTATTATTATTATTATTATTATGTTTTATAATTATTATTATTATTATGTTTTATTATTATTATTATTACTACTACCGTATATGAGCTGTTCATCAGGGATCCGGGTCTTGACATCCGAGACATACAAATCCGAGCTCCAGGGATCCGAGTTACATATAAAACCGACTTAAAGACTTTCTCAGAAACGTATCTTGTTCGCTTGTGTATAAGTGTGTCGTGAAGCAAAAAAAGATTGAGAGGCATTGTTTATTTTAAAAATACTGCTTAATACAGAATTAAGGTTTACGTGGCATTTTTAAAACGAAAAATAATAAAAGCTTTTCATTAAGTATTTGGGAAAATATCTGTTTTCAAGTGAGAATTTTAATTCTTTATTTTTTTTTAATCCAAAACACAAACGAAGGCTAAAAGATGGACGCAAACTCTCAAAACAAGTTGAAGAATGACAATAGATTAATTGTTAAAGATTCAGAATGAACGTCATTTAAATAAATTTTCATGGTCGTTCGAATATTCCTATTTAATATTCATTAACTCTGGAGCTTATTGAATATTAATTAGGGATGAATCTATAGAGGTCGTCATTTTTTTTTTGTAAATAAACAAAGAGAGGAAGGGGGGAAAAAAAGAGCCTCGTATATTGCGGAAGTATTCGCATCATGATTTATTTCAACACAGGAACTGCTTCATAAAGAATTTTATAGAGCCGTATTTCCATGAACTGAATAAATAGTTAATATCATTTAATAATAAAAAGGTTGCCTATTTTTTAAGATTTTTTTTCTAAATTTCTTAATAAAATATAACTTAGAAGGATCCTATTATCGGCTTATATTATTTTTTTATTTATACAGTACAATTTACTTGAATCTCTTACAATTTTTTTTTTGTAAGGTTTAAACCTACATTAATATCTGAATCGAATTTCTTTAAAGACATTATTGTGTAAAATATATTTATTTGCTGTAAAAAAAATAAGGTTGTGTTTTGCAATTCTGTTTTTGAAATATATTCTACGAAATTATTAAATTGCAAAATAAGTAAAATATTTGGTAGTTTTTCTAAAACTTTCTGATTAACTTGCCAAAGTAATTACCACATAGGATTGAATGTGTCTTCCAGGGATTGTTGCAATAAATAAATATATAAGATTTCCAGATAATATCGTACTTACATTTTGCATATTGCTTATTTGTTTGAGAATTACACTAACATCTCTTTATAAATCAATAATTGTTTGATAATAAATAGAATATTTGAAAAATGATAACCATTTAAACTTTGGTAATAAAAAACAATATCTAAGAATTGACTTATTTCTTTCTTTTCAGAAGAGTGGTTCCGCCAGCATTACAGCAAGAGTACGCTATGCTGACTCCTTATGTAACAAGTCGAATTCGGGTTGTTAGATTAACGAAGAAAAGAGGAACTTTCGGTTTTGCCATAAGAGGAGGTAAGATCATTGCTATCTAATTGTTTCAACAGAGTTATTGGAATGCGATTGTCAGTGGAGATGACGCATTGTTCCCATCATTTTTATTTGTTGTTGTTGTTGGTGTGGTGTTTCGCCACAAAAGCAGCAGTGGCGAAGCTGCGCCTATCATTTTTATTTGATGGGAAGATCAAAGCTTGTCTTCCCAGTCTTTGATTCGACTGATCAAATCCAAAAGTTAAAAACCATACGATGCTAAATGACCAAAATTCCAAAGAAAAACTTCATGAATTTACAGATTGAGGAATTATTCTCAATATTGGGATCCGATAGCGTAGCTGGGAGTGGAGGGAGTGGACATAAAAACAGATTAGGAAATGGTGGCTCCAACTGACTTATTGGAATCTATTTATTCATTCAGAAAGTTAGTCTGAGTGTGTCCTTCTGTTGATCTGTTCCCAGATGAAAAGAAATCCGCATTTGAATGAAATTTTATTGTCAGACAGCGCCGTGGCAAGTGTGGTTCAAGTGGTGCTTCCTCACCAGATGTCATATCAATGAAGGCCCGTTAAGATCTCTGTAAAGAATTTCCGTATGTTTAACAGTTTTCTGTTTAATAAAAAAAAATTCATATAAAACAAAATATAATTTATTTTGATTCCTAGCCTTTTCAAGATCATTTGACACCAATTCGCACAATAAAGGGACGAGGGCCAATAAATTAGGTATCTTCTCTATCTTCGATGTACGTTTTAGGGAAATTTAAAATTTGAGTAATAAAAGCTATTAACGATATCTCAGTATTAATTGAATTTAAATATTTTTACGGACGATGATGAAACATTGTCACTAATAGGTTTTAATCAGTTTTTATGAAAGATAATTGTTATAACTTAAGCTTTAATAATAAATTATAAAACACATCAATTAGCTATTCCAAATGAAATCTTCATTCGTAATAAATATTTGGGCTTTAACTTTCCTAAATGTAAACACAAATATAAGAAGTGATTCTTAAGAGATGAAGAAAAACTTTATTTAATTTTTGGCCTTTCATTAAGAAAATTACTCTTTTGTTACGTGTTCTATTCCTGTCCCACAAAATAATTGGAGAAAAAAATTAATCTATTTCTTCTTTGATTCAGGAAAATAAAACAACAGTATTAAAAGAGTAAAATTAGGATCTTTTCAAGACATGGGTAAAGTACCATAGATTTATTATACAGAATACAGTTGTAATAAAAAGAAAATTGTTCTTAAAATTCTGCTGACATATCTTGATGAATTCTTCCACATTAAAATACAGAGAATTAAAATAGTTTGTGAAAATCTTCCCATACAATTACGACTCGTCGTGAGCTCTCAATACATTTTGAGGAAAACGTTATTAGTTTAATTAAAATAAATATAATTAATAAAATTAGAGAATACACAAAATTTAGTTTAGTTATTTAGTTTGAAGTATTGAATGAAAGCCAAAAAAAAAAATAAAGAAGTGCAATGAATATTTCATTCATTCATTCTTCCAATTGAAAAAAAAAAAGGAAAACGATTAGAAAAAAAAAAATAGAATTCAATCCTGCTTTTCTTTTCTTTAATGATAGCCCAGCGGTTCCCAATTCATGGGCCGCGGCCCACTTGTGGGCCGCGGGCAGCATGGTACTGGGCCGTGAACGCCCAGTCGAGAGTTTAAGCCAAGATAAAAATTATCGGAGAATTAGGGGTTGATATGGGAACAATCGAGTGAAAACAATCGAGTCAATCGATTGTCAGCAACAATCGAATTATTCGATTGTATTCTTCGATGGTTTAACCTTAACGAGTGAATTCACTCGGTGGAAGAGAGCGAGTTTTTGTTAGTTTTAGGCTAAAACTATCCAGTTTTAATCCAGATGTTGACTTTCTCGTGAGGACAAACAATGGCAAAAATCCCATTGAATTTTTTAACTTTGACCACTTGTTTTTGAGTTTTCTTACAGTTGTGACAGCTAAGTGAATACAATAAAGTTCTTTTCTTTATAAAAAATTATTTTTTAATCCTTCTTGTACAGTATGTTTTAGTAATTACTGACATTTGTGCACATTATATATACTCGTCATACATATTTAGGTGTCTATTTGTGTTTGTGTGTTTATAGTTTTTACTTGTATCCCCTTATTTTTACTTGTTTTTAGTGGGCCTTATTTTACTTGTTTTTAGTTTTAAGTTTTTTTTTACAAAATTGGTGGTCCGCAAAACCAAAAAGGTTGGGAACCGCTGTGATAGCCTATATCATCCCGCAATGTCACAACATCCAAGTTATAATGAAGGAGATATAAAAGTTCAAGTAAAAACCATTAAAACAGATGAAAATAAAAAATTAAAAACGTCAATGAAATTATTTTATATGATTATATGATTGTAAATCATTATGATCAGTCGTTTTTTAATTCCTTATGAATTTTTGTTCCAAAATTTAACTTCGCAATATAACGAAAATTCCAGAATTTAGGGATAGAGAGATAGTACTTGAGTCGTTTTAACTGGGAGAATACTAACACCCAGATATTAAAAAAAACAAACAAACAAACAAACAAACGATTTGATCTGCTTTACAATCTTTCCGTTCAATATCTTGTAATTTACATTTCTAATTCTTAAACAATACGATAACATTGCAAATATGTCAATATAAATACAATTGGATTTCTTTGCCGATGAGAGACTAAAAATACAGGTTATCAGTCTAATAATAATAATAATACTGAGTATGGATTCGAATTTTGGATTAAATTTTCCTTTCTTTCCATGAAATCAAGACGATCATTTGGCGCCTCAGGAATTAAAAAGCAAAACATCCATAAATTAATAAGGAGGGAAATAATTCATTTGTTTATCTACAAACGAATATATTGGATTGTTTCATAATTATTGGCCGATTCTGACACAAATAAAAAAATCAGCAGTAACAGACAAAGAAATAAATTTTAATCAGAAAAATGTCTGCCTTTGGCAGCAATACACTGTGCCCAACGCGTTTTCAGTGCAAAAATGCCACCGTGGCAGACATCACAGTGTTCTAAGAAACCGCTAATGAAATAAACAGTATCCTGGTTAGTGAACCGTTTCCCCCTCAAGAAGTTGTCAAAACGGTGAAACATTTCTGAGGGAGCTAAGTCTGATGAATATGGAGGATGAGGGAGGACCTCGTACCTCAACGCATTAATTTTTTTGCATGCTTCCAAGAGACACACGTGGTGGTGCTCCATCACGCAGGAGTATTGGACCCAAAGGATTAGCGAGAGATGATTGTTTGTTGCATAATTTCTGGTGACATTCGTCCATCTAACGGCAGTACACGACAGTTGTGATTGTTTGGCATGCGGCAAAATCTCATAATGCACCACTGTCCACCACGCAGTCCACCACACAGAGCTCAGAACCTTTTATGGGTGCAAGTCGGATTTGGACATTTGTTTCGGTGGTTTCCCCTTTACTGAGCCATTGCGCTGTTCGTATTCTGTTGACATAAAGCACCCATTTTTCATCAACCGTAAGGATCCGATGCAGAAAGGGGGTGCTAGCCTCACATGTTTCCAGACGCCGTCTGCTGCTGTTCGGTGAGTTTGTATGGGACCGAGGTATCCAGTTATTTAACCTTGCCCATAGCTGCCAGGTGTCTGGAAACTGTCGCTGATGATATGGTAAGTTCCGCACTGAGCTTACGTACGGTGGATATTCTTTTTTCTGTTCCATTTTCTGCCTTAACTGTACCTTGCACGAACAACCGGACGATCGGCTCCTGGCTTATGGTCGACGTCAACATCACCGGCACGGAACTTTGAAAACATTCTACAGACAGTTCTGTCACTCGTTGTGCCAACACCCACGCTTTATTGACATTAGCAACCGTTTCGGACACATTACGTCCAAGTTTGAATTCGTGCAAAATCACTAATCTCAGATCGCGTTGCTCCATGGCGTCACAAACTGCTTTGATCTGACTGAAATAACTTTTGCAACATGTGGACTGAACCCATTCACTTTGCAAGAGTGATTGGTAAGTTTCTACTACGATGCCAATAATTATGAAACAACCCAATATTAACAGCAATAATTCCATTTAAAAAATGGAGATTCAACACCGATTTTCAGGTAATGGATGATCCAGCATTAGTCCGGACAAGTTTGATTTTGAGTGATTCTTCCATTTTACTTACATTTAAGTCGAGTTAAGCAGAATTCAATTCACAGGATGATGCACAGTTGCACGTCGATAAAAGATAAGGTTGAATGTTTGAAACTTAGTTAAATAATAATAATTAATTGTAATTTGATAGAAGCCGCCTTATATAATTGATTTTGTTAATGTTTGGATCGAGCCTGAGTGTTCACTGATCGTCAATAAAAATAATGCGGCCATTAAAGAGCTCAGGGCCTCATTTATTAATTATCAAAATCTTGATTTTTCTCGAATTTCGCTGCTTTCCTTCCTCCCATTTCTGGCTTTTTATGTCGTGCTGAGACTCTGGAAGAGTAAACTTTATCCTTTTAAGCTATTAAGTAGTCTAAAACGAAAAGTCAAGTCCGGGTAAATGATTAGGATTTACGTAAATGTATCTAAAAAACAATGAAGCGGGAGTCAGAAGTTAAATTCCATATCAGATATGAACTAAGAATAGACGATGAATTAATAGATTTCTTTAATCCTTAACGCTAATTGATCTAATAAAATAGGATACAAATTTCTTGACCCCCTTTTATGAAACGGGTGGATCGGTTCAGCTGGATTTTCTGTTTTTATTTGTTTCTTTCTTTTGTAATATCTTTCAATTAAGTCAATTAATAACCCTTTGCTTCACACTGTTTGGTTCATTAACAAAGTCTGGGGTGTAAACAATAAACAATTGAAGTGTAATAAGATTCTAAAAGAACAAGCAGCTCACTTTCCTTAAAATATTGATTTATACATTTTTTTTTGTTTTTTACTTGTAAAAACAGTAAACATTTGTATACTATAATATCTGTGATAGAAACAGTATAAATTTTCCATTTTCTCTAAAAATTAATTAAATTACTAAATTAGATGATCTAAATCCCAATTGAATTGAATCTAATCAAAGCACCAAGATTAATGAGCATTGTTAGATATCTAGAAAAAAATCATTGTTTCATTTCTACAGCTTTTCTTTGGAAATTGTTGGCAGTTTCACATGCAAATTTCTCGACACGAAGCCACTTGGAAAATTTCAAATACAAAGATTAAATCGCCTTTAATCCATAAATGCCAGTTTCAAGAAAGTTTGTTCTTTACTAATGCAAACCAACATTAATTATTCTATAGCAGCTCAATGAAAATCATGAATTTTACTCATTCATTAATTATTTCATCATTCTATATATAAAGATAGAATAAATAGTGGTGCAATTTTTGGTGAGGTTAGAAAATATATTACGAAAAAAAAAAACGAGAAACTAACAAGAAACTAACTAACTAAGAAAAACTGTAAATGATAAGTATAAAGTTAACAAAACTAATAAATTAATAATTCGGAAGTGAAATATCATTTTTTATTTTGTTTTAAGAAAAACTGTCATAAATAAATAAATAAACCAGTTAAATGTTCTGCACACTGATTGCAGGTCGTGAGACTATCGGTTGGTCAGCAAAGAAGAGCAGAACTGTAGTCTAAATGCCAGACTTTCTATAATGATATTGGTTAAAACTTAGCATTTGCTTTTCATAAAAATCGAAGAATGAATAATAAAAAATAGAATCAAAATTTAGTATCATGTTTTGTTCTCTTTCTTCATTCAATAATCCAAAATTGAGTCAAGTGTAACGAGGACGAATTGGGGCGAAAGTAAATCTCTTGGTCTCGGTCATTTCTTACAGTTGAAATCCTGCCTAACTGTGGAACGCAAGTTTAATGAATTTATTAGGTTATCAGTTTCCAGGCCTTTCTCTCTTATTGAAAACATTATTCATTGAGTATCATTCAATGGAAAGTAATTAAATTGTTTATTATGAACTATTCTAATTTGATTTATTATATATTAAAAGCTTTTGTCCTATCTTCAGTGGCCCTTAAATTCAAAGCTAAAATGAAACTAAAAGATATTTAATTTTAATTAGAATCCCTGATCACAAGATCACGAGAACTTCATTTCGTTGCGGTTACTTTGGTTTTGTCTTTGATTTCAAAAATAAATTTAGACAAGTGCAGGCTAACACAGGCCTAAAGTAATTTCAATACTTTTCAACGAGACTTTCATATTGTAAGAAATTTTAATTTACTAGTCGAATTAAATTTGATTCATTTTAGTTGCTTAGGAAATAATGAGGGATTTAATACTAAATAATAAATAAATTGATATTTTTGATATAAAGTAAACTTAGCCTGGACTTTTTTTTTTTAAGGCACCATCATTAATTCAATTAATAACTGAACGCCAAGCAGTTATTTATTGCCTCATTCTCTGTGAATTTTTATTGATTATTGTTTAGTTTTTAGAGGGTTAATGTTATTTTTCACGATTCAATCACTGACCTCTGTTCCTCATCGAAAGATAAATGCTGGCCAGTGATCACCAATAAAAGCAAAGGATGTCTTTTGTAAAAAACAAGGTTCCTTTTTAATGACATTAATACGATTCCTTAAATTCTTTAAATAGACATCGAAGTTTTTTAAAGTCTTTCATTCTAGACAGAGTATTACGGAAAAACATGAAAAAACAAAATCCCATTATTATGTTAAAATGTTCTCTCTTTATGTAGTACTGTATTTCAGCTTTTCTGTTTTAGTTTGAAACACAAGGTTTTTAGACTAAATAGAGAGACAAAAAAACAAAGGTTATCCTATTTTTGCAAATGACTCCCAACTTTTTTCTGTGGAGGCATCCCTAAAATTGATTTTATCCTGAGGAATCCCTCTTCTGAAAAAACTACAGGCCACGAAAAATTTCAGCGGATAAAGCAATTTAGTTACAACTAAATTAATGCACAAGAAAATGTAATCTCTCTTTCTTTCTTTATTTATTTATTTATTGCACGATTTTCGTGGGACCGCTAACTCTTGTTGTGAATCGTTGCAATAATGTAAAAGAAAGAAAAAAAATGCATGGGTAATTAAATATGTAACAGAATTTAACCTTTCAGAATATATTTATTAACATGTGAATTAAAAGTATTATTTCTTACACACTGTATATTATTTACTTTGCAGGAGTTGAGCATGGAACTGGAATATTTGTGTCAGAGGTAGAACAAGGGTCAGAGGCCTATCATCAGAAATTGCGGGTGAGTTGCATGTTAGGTTTAATGTGATGTAACAAAGCGGGTAATTGCTGTCAAGAAGAAATAATCGTTGTCATGCTACGCTGTACATCATTCTTAAATTTTATTCTCTTTTGTTTTCGCATTTTTTTCACACAGATAATCAAAACAATGTCATTGAACAGACGTTAATTTTTTTTTAGGTGATAATGAATAATTAAAAAAATATGTCCTAAGCCCAGTAAAGCTTATTGAACTAAACCATAGGTTAACCATTTAATTTCTTTAATGGACTACTATTGAGTTTAATTTATTATAGATATTTTTTTTCTTATTACTTACTATAAAATATGAATGCAATTGAAGTTTTACTGATATGTGAGAATACAGTATTCCTGTTCGTATCGGAAAACTATTTTGGATAAACTCTTACTCTAATAATTACTATTTTTAATAAATGATCGCACTTTCTTGATGATGTAGCAAAGTTAAACAATGTATTTAGTGTCTTGGTCCTAAGTCAAACAAATAAAATTGGAAATGGATAAAGAAAACGGATTTCGGATATTTGGCAGAATAATTGGGATTTATTAAATGTACTCGATTAATTTAGTTACTTTATTTTAGAACCATTTTGATTCTATAATTGCGTAATTTTGCGTAATGGTAGTTTTAATCTTTTTTTTATTATAAAGAACTCCATAATTTTTGGTAAGCTACATGTTTTTTTCTCTGTCTAAGTGAGCTTCTAAAACCTACGACTTGTGATTCACTTGCTGGATTTTCAAAGAACTTAGTCGAAATAAGAATTCATTTGAATTCCTCTCTACAAATAACAATAGGCTATTCCTTCTACGCTGAGGGAAAAACTAACATACCAACATTTTTCATTCCGTCAACTTGGCAAAGCTTTGGGTTTAACTGTAAAACACGTAACATTAGGATTATAACATTCAACAATTGTAAGAAATTATAGGAGAATTTTTCATAATAAATAAACGTAGCACGAAATTGAACAAAATAGACTTAATTGGAAAATTTCGGAGGAAAAAACAGATATAGATACATAATAAAAGGACTGGTTAGAAATCGCTTTGAAATAATTAAACAAAAAAAAAGGTTCCTATACATAATGATAGGAAAGATTTGGTTAATTAAAACTGAACAACATGATTGGTTAAATTAAATAACGAATTTAGAAAAATAACGAATTTCATTAAAATGAAACACACTCGAAATGTAATTGATGGAAAGTCCATTCTTTCTACTAATTGTTAAAGCCAAAACAGCAACAGTTAAATACACAAGAATTTGATATTTACGAAGCTTTTATAAAAACAGTTGAAACTAGAAGAAAAATTGCATTTCCACTTTTCAAAATTAATTTCATTTTCAATTTTTAAAGGTTATAAACTGAAGATAAGAAAAAAAAAATAAAAAAACAAAACAAATCTGAGGAAAAGGAGCTGGAAAAATCAGGAAGTTGGGAGCTTCCATTAGTAATGTTATGTGATACCTTAGGAATCCTCCGAGTTGAATTTCTTACCAATGCCAATAAGAAACAACCGATTTACGCCGTTCCCCAATACTTAGTGGTTGAATCACAAATCGTATACAGTAAAAAAGATAAAAGAAAAAAAAGAGGGGAAAAAAAATCAGATAATGACAATGGATTCCCTAACCGCAGTTTCGTTGCGGAATCTGAGTTCATTACTATTTTATAAATTAAACTTGAGTAGTTATTTACACATTTTCGACAAACATTTCTGTAGATATCAAGTAATATAAAACTTATCGAATTCAATTGTGATTGAAAGAAAACAGAAATTTCAGACAATAACAGTTAATCATTTCCAAATTCTAAGTTAAGATGGTTTTAGAGATAAATAAAGAAACCAGTTCTTAAAAACAAATGTATTGGTGTCCTCATTTTTAAAATAATAACTATTATCACTAGTTGTAAGATATTGTATTTGATTATAAAATTGGACATCAGTTTTTATTATTATATATTATATATAATAATATATAATTTTATTGTAAATGATATAGATTATATTGAAAACTATTCGGGAAAATATTATTTAAAAAAAATAAAAATGAAAAAGCAAATGAAACTGTTTGAAGCATTTTAAAATGCCTTCAAAACTTTTAAAATAATAATATAGATATAAAGTAATAAAATTATTTCTTAAGCAAAATTTGTTGCAATTAAAATTTCCCTTAATCTTATTTAATATTATTTTTATTTTCGGAAATTTCATTGAAATATTAATTAGGGAGCAAAGGCTTAATTTAGATATTATTTTTATTTAAATCAAATTAGGAAAAAAATGTTTTTAATTCAATAACGTGAGGCCGTTTACAAAATGTTAAAGAAGCTGCTAATTTTTTAATCTGCATTATTTTTTATATTATTTTAAATACAAGAATTGAAATGAAAATCTTTACAATAAAGTGGTTTAGTGAAATCGAATTACAGTTATGTTAATTATTTTATCAGCTGTATTTAATTAAATTAATATTGGCTTGCTTTAGCAAAAGCAATAGTGAATAAAACTATTAATTACTAAATATGACAGATATTAGAAGCAGAACGAATCAATTAATATAATAAATTAATGTAGATTTTTTTCTTAAGTAAATAAGATTAAGATTAATTAAATTATTAATTTATTTAGGAGGGGAATGGAGAAAGTAGCCTTTCTTGACATTTTTAGTTAATTTGTTTTAATTAGCCTTGTGTTTCAATAGCAAAATTTTAAAAGAAATAACAATAATAATAGTAATAACAATAATGTACGTAATATGAATGATTTAATATAATAGCACTTAAGTAATAATAATAATAATATTAATGATTAGCTCTGTATGTTTAGATAGTGTAATTTAAAAGAGAAATAATAATAAATGTTTTATATTGTGATGCCACTGAATTTTCATTATAATAAACTATAGGCCTACATGAAATACTTATGGATAAAATGACGCATAATAGAAAATTAAAAGCATGAATTTTCTCATGTTTTATTCTAATGTCTTTGAAATAATAAATAATAAAAAAATGTAAATATGTCAAAGTTTTGTGTAATGGTTAACCAATCTTTAGAAAACAATAATATCAAGATTGATTAAATCATGGTATTTTTATGACTTAAACTTAAGAACTTAACAATAGGTCAAAAGGGACCTGAATTAAGAAAAACAAATATTTTGAAGAAAAAGTGCAAAGCACTGAATAGAACGAGAATTAAAATAATTAATATGAATATTTAGTGTTTGACTTATGTTTTGTGTAAGTAATTTGTGTTTGTTTAGGCTTTAGATTTTCGTGACAGAAGACTAGGATCTGAACCATGGACGATATTCTTGAAATTTAATTCTTTATTAAAACGATCATGATACTTTGAATGTGTTCTGTTTGTTTATAGGATGTTTTAAGAAATCGGCATTTTTCGGCAAACATAAAAACGGTCTAAAATAATTATTGACTGCTGCTTCTCGAAAAATCTAGAAATTAAAAACAAAAAAGAAAGAAAGAAAAAAAAGAGAGAGAGAGAAAATAGTTCTTGAGCTTTAGAATTAAAAAAATAAATAAATAAATAAAAAACATTGAAGGTGAAAAAGAGAACGCTTGCAATTCTAGTTAAGGTTCACGAATTATATAGTATATTTCGACCAAAAATAAGCATATTTTAATGGGAAATTATTATAATCATTATTGCTGTTATTGCTTCACTAACACTGTGGAATGCCTTAATTTTATTCCAAGTGAAGGCAGAAAAATGCAGGAAACCATGACTGAATCGGAGGGAAAAAAATATCTGTATTCAAATATTGCTGACTAAAAAAATTAAATATGGCGTCACACAATTGACGGCAAAATTTGAGCTCAACAGTTTGTCTTCAGACGCTTGGATATACGAGTGACTCATGTAGTGACTTACGTGCTGACACCTGTTGAATTTCCTTAGTGTGTTTGAATAGTGCATGAAATCCATCATTCAAAGGTAAATACATTGGTTTCTGTGGAGTTGGCTTTTATCTAGAACGACAGATGGTTCCGTTATTGACGAACCTTTCAAACTTTTCCGGGTGTATTATAATTATTTAGAAATTTTAAATGTGTTGAAAGCTTTTAAAGTTCAGTGACTCCAAAACACAGATGGCTTTTCGAACTTTAAGTACAAATTTGCGGGTATTCAATATATTGGGAGGTAATGCACTCAACATTTTATTGGCAAAAACGCAGAATTCACAAAAAGTCGAATTTATTTTTTAACTTTATTTTTTTGCAATATCCGGTATATTTTCTTAATAGATATTATTACGGTAGAAAGAATTTTTTTTTTTTATGTTTTGGTTTTTTTTTCCCCCCTTTTTCAATTATTTCTTTCTTTTTTTTTGGGGTAACAGGTTGAAATTTCCGTATTTTGTTAGGGTATTACAAGTACTTCAGACAAATGTTTTATGAATTAAATAAAAATTATTAGATTGTAATACGTAATTGATTGTAATTTATTAATCCTATAATTATTTTTGAATAATGGTTCTATGTAGAAGAAAAAGCAAAAATTAAAAAGAAATGCTTTAATAGCAACGTTTTTTGTTTTTATTCCGCCATTGTTTTTTTAAATCTGTCTACAATAAAAACTTTGGGCTAAGAAATTGAAACTTAGATTGAAATTAAACAAATTTAAATTTTAAGTATGATTTCTATTTCGATGTTTTAAATTGAAATACTTTCAAATTTTTTAATACTTAAATATTATTAAAATTATATAAAACAAATAAATTTACTTCGAATTGTCTTAAATTGTTTTGTATAGAATTTCAAAGAAAATCTGTGTTAAATTATAACAGTTTAAGTCTGTCTTAGTTGGGAAGAGATGTACGGATATTGCAGGAAATAGTTAAACAGGACCAAAGGGTGTAATTTGCCTCTGATGCAAAGATGACGGAGACACCAAATAAAAAAGTTGTGATTTTTCTTTCTTTCTTTCTTTCCCAGTTACTTTGTAAAAGTAATTATATGATATTCAAATATTAGTAAAGTCTTAATAAATTAAGTCTGCTTTGATTCTCAAAGTGGAAAAAAGAGAGAAAAAGCAGTCTGTAAATTTTGCCTAAAGCGCAGAATTAATTCAAGGCAGCCCTACTCAAAGTATTGTTGAAACAACAGTGTTGTTGAAAACCTTTTTAAATGTACAATCTATTTTCGTTATTACATTTTAATAATCAGGCTTAAGTGAAAGACTTGTTCAGTCATTTACGAAGTTGGGAAGAAATCTCCATTCTGTGTTATCGTACATAGTCAGTTGTTGAAAGAGTTTCCGCATTTATCCATTAAATCGATTCTTTTTTATTTGTATTTAATCGAAAATGACTTGCAAAAAAATGCAATTAATGACAAGGTTAGTCTTTTGCCGTTCAAGCGTAGCCTTGTGGTCAAAGCGACGGCCTGTTACGTCTCAACTTGGGTTCAAATCTTGGAGCCAGTTTCGATGTGACGTTCCTCTTCTGTTTCTATGGGTACAGTGTGAAATGCCTCCTACGCTGTACCTTGGACAACAGCTACAGTTTCACAGAATTTGCCCCTTGTTAACATCAAAAGGCGTTGGAAAAAAAAAAAAACAACAAAAACGGTTAGTCTTTTTTTTTTTTTTTTCCTCCCGTTTAGATTTATGAAAGGAAAACTTACTTTTACATACAAAAAGCCATCGTTGGTCGAGGTTATTGTCAATTATTATGATTATATTTATTTACTATTTGTAGTGAATATTCATTTTCGCAATAGTGGAATGGTTGTTAATTATAACCTACACATTTTCAATTAAAAATGCAACTGTATTATATAAGTTTAAATAAAATTTAACAAATTTTAAATGGTGATTTTAATATAATATTACGAATAGTAATTTTAAATTTAAAATTACTTTAGCCGTTGCTACATACTAATATCTTGTCATCATAATTTATTTAAAAGGATCCGTTAATCGGATTTAAATGTATATATCTTGTGAGGCCGCTTTCTTAAATCAAACTAAATAGTCCAGAATTGCTGTGAAAAGTAGCCTACCTATAGTTTTAATCAGCGTAAAAAAATTATCTTTGAAATCAAACGCATACGTTTTAAGAGATTTCCACTCGTTGCATATCAAATACTTCGTTTTGAGATTCTGTAACAAATTTATTAATAAATTAAGTAAGTAAGTAAGTAAGTAAGTTCATTTAATTGCTTAAAGTAAGTTGGCATAATTGTTAAATTTAAATAAATCATGTTAATAAAGTTACATCATCGTAAGGGACCAATCAGAACATTTTTACCTATTTTAGATGTGTAAGCGGTACCTAATCGAGAACAGGTACATAAAGAATACATTCATTCCACATATTACCGCTTGCGAATCTATTGATAAACTAGCCTACTTAAAGTATACCATAAAAATGAAATTGCACTCCAGTCACTGTGTAAAATAGCGAATTATTTTTCGAGAAAATGATCAGATTTTTCAATGTAATTTGGCATTTCTCTCAAGAATAGTTGACTTAGAAGCTGCTGTCAATCGAATGAACCTTGAAATGTGACCCAATGTACTTATGAATAAGTCCTGGTTGCTGCAGCAGTGAGACAATTTGTAGCCTAAGGCAACAACACATAAACAAGGCCTGAATTGAACGTAACTTACCCTTTTTAGGCTATAAAGTTATAAACAGTATTCGTCATGACATTGTGTTAAAAGAAATGTTGTATTATAGCACTGATAATGGCTAAGTAAGTATTCTCCAGTTGCATATGCAGGCCTACTTTGGTTCGTAATAGACGAATTGGCGTTTAAGAGTGTTGCCTGTATGTTTGATTGGAGACAGCTAAAGGCAGAGGGAACGGCTTTTATATTACAGAGACATTCTTGGAAGATGGCATTTATATTGTTGGAAAGTGAACCTGGAAGACGTGGCATTAAAGGCAAAACAATGGATCTTATCGATGCATTGACCATTATCAAATTTCTTGTAATCATAAGCAGAAATACTAGAGGTCATAGGCAAAGGCACTTCATGCCATTATACTGCAAATTCTAGTGTGTATGTTTTTGTTTTTGTTGTGTTTTTTGTGGTGGTGGTGGTGGTAATACTGCAGAGTCCTGTTGTAACAATCGTCGTTCTAAAAGACATCCAGATTTATTCATTTGTTTATAAGGCAACGATGAATTTCCTTACCAAATTTTATATCTATTAGATTACAGCTGCCGATGCAACGATTTTTTTTTTAAGCTAAACAGTGTAATAAGATATTTGAATAAATCTTTTCACCATGTAATTGACGCTAATTTAACAACATTGTGAAAAATTAAAGCATATATCGATCCTTTTAAATAAAATCTGCAAGCCTTTATTACGTTTCATCCATTCGCTTCACCAACAACATAAGATTTTTTTTGGATGGACATCCGCTGTAAATATCAATCGAAACTGAATACATGTACTTTGCTCTTTAGTTTCATGAATTGCTTGATACTTAAATTGGGTCTCAGTTTTCAGTAGCTGCTATCGAGTGGAAAGGTCTGCGTTTTATTTCAGTGGAAGAGAATTAGGACTATTCTATGCTCGGAAAAGATACTTTCAGAGCCAAGGGAAAAAAACCCAGAAAGCAATACTTATATTTGCTATTATTTATCAATTTATTCATCGCTGCCAACAAATCCTTAAACCGAATTTCATAAACTGATGTTTGGATTGACTTCTCCCGAGAAAACGTAAAGGTGAGATGCTGATTATCACAACATCACATAACATTACTTTTAGCTTTAGTAGCAAATAATAACAATTGGAACTATCGAAATGACATATTAGTCATTTATTAAAACAACTTACTTACGTACAGAACTTGTCTGTATCTTTCTATTGTTACCATTCATACTTACATGTAAGATTTTATCTGAAGTATTATATGCTCTTGTTTTTAATAGATATCAAAATGTTTTGATAATGACTGAGTGCCTATTAAGGCCAAAACATTAATTTTGCTTTGTAATTACGATAATTTTTAGTCTGTTAGCTAATTAATTAGTTAGTTAAACTAACAGCTACTAGTTTTATTTACTCAGTATTCCTTTTTGCTTTATTGAACTTTGGGTTTTATTATAATTTGAAACCAGTATTTCGCAGTGTTAGTTTCAGCCTTTGATAAGTCTCAATTGTTTACTTTTTACTGTTCATTTTCAAGAAGTATTTTGCAAAAGTATCTCATCATATCCGTCTATCAAAGAAATTTTCAGTGTTTTACATAAAATTCAATTTGGTTAAAATCGGTTAATTATTACGTATCTCACTAGTTAAGATTTACTTACGTTTTTTAATATTTCTATTTCTAGCTCTATTTCATTCGACAATTGTAATCTTGTTCTAATCTCCTGACTTCTCACAGATGTGAAACAATGGGACTGAAGGATTCTCTTACTCAGCTGGTTATTATAAATCTCGAATGTTACACACTAAATTTTTGTCACTGTTTTTACATGATGTTTTCTACTTTAGTTTTCTTAACACCATTATCAATATTCAATTGGATTCTATTTCTCAATATTTGATCCTTTTCATATCTGGAGACTGTCGTTGCAAAAGCTTTCCTTCTTAAGCGCATTACACATGGATCCGAAAATCGGACGGCGGATCTAAAAATCGGACGTATTCTATTTCACTTAAGGGTTTCCTTAAGTGAACATTCATTTTATTTTAATTTTATTTTCATTTATTTTAATTCTCCGAAATGAATATTCGTCTTAAGGAAACCTAAACGCTAGTTTGATTTTAAGAAGAAAAGTATAAAGACACAGAAGCCGTTGTTTGAAATACAGTGAATTCCCCGAAATGAATGTTCGTCTTAAAGAACCCCTTAAGTGAAATAGAATACGTCAGATTTTTAGATCCGCCGTCCGATTTTCGGTTCCATGTGCAATGCGCTTTAGGTCTAGAAGCAACAGAAGAAACAATTAACTCGTGATTTACCCTCTTCGATGTTCCTGGGAAGCTTTTGCGACTCAAGGCATTCAATCTACAATTTATAAATATGCTGCGGCTCAGCAACCAATGTTCCTTACATGTCTTACGACTGTGTTCGTAAACTGATGATAGGCAAACGTAAAGGATGCTTTTCAGTCAAAAAGCCTACAATTAACTCATTAAAGAAAGGCTAAAATTATTAGGTTATTATGATTATTGTATGCTTGTATTCTCATAACATGAAGGTATAAATTATTGGTTACTACTAATTCGCACATCAGCAATTGTTTAAATAAAATCAGTTTAGTGTATCCAATAGAGTCAAGTTCTTCCTTCCATAATTAACTACATTTTTCAATAAAAGGAGTCCCTAATTAGTAATGAAAATAATCTGTTCTGAACTTAAGTAAATTTCTAATAATTCATTTATATTTTTTACTTGTAACTCTCGCGATATCAATTTTGATTATCCCATTTATTATAATACTGTAGTTTCACAGAGCGAAACAAAGGCAAACAAAGGCGGTCCACTGATGATTTTTTTTTTCGTCGTAAAGTTATTATGACAACTAGAAATGAAGATTATTATCAAGTAAATAATTGAAATGTACTTGCTAATGGCCAAACATTTCTTTCATGGTGACATAGGATTCAAACTTTCATGGTGACATAGGATTTACCTTTCTGTAAATATGTTTATAAATTATACATATCAGGCCCTCTATAAATTATATACTTAAAAAATTATAAATTTATTTTGGAACAGTTAAGTGTGTGAGTAATTTTAATTTTTTTCTTAATTTCTGAAGTTATGAGATCACAATTTTTAGATTCTTTCTTTAATAAATGAATTGTGAAAAATGGAGAAATGAATACTTTAATTAGATGTGATTCATTTAAATCATATCTAATGATATTTAAATTTATATTGACTTTTAATCGGAATTATAATTTTCTTTTGTAAAAAAAAAGTGTAAGTTTGAAAAACAGTTTCGAAACGAAACCAATTTTTAACTTAACTGAAAATAAAAGTTGATTTGGGGAAACGATTCAATGTTTACGTAACAGGAGAAGTGAAATAATGTAATTCGGACATCCTGGGTGTTGGTCTGTCATTGAGGTTTTCTTTTTTCCCCGCATTTATTGACAAATGAACGGAGAAAAGCTCAATGGCTTCCGTTTCGGCCATTCGATTGAAATTCTGAATAGTTTTTATAACAATACTAGATGACGCACTTCCATGTTGTTTAGAATGCAACTACACAATGAGCTAACAGCTACAGCATTGACCAATGAGGTTTCAGATTTGCCTAAACAAAAAGATGAAGCTTTTCTAAATTTCAAGGCTCAACCAACTGTTACAATACGAAATAAGAGTACGTTCAACATAACATTCCAGTAAACCTTCAGTTGTAAATTTTGACCCATTTTTCAAATCGAAATAGACAACATTTTCAGATCAAAATAATGAAAGTATTTTTATTATATTTTCAGTTAAAAACTTCGAAAATAGTTTAATAAAGTGCAGTAATTTTTCCTTTCTTTGAAGGGGTTAATTCTGATGGTTCTATAAATTTTGTTGAAATTTATAACCTAATAAATGTTTTGAACAGAAGAAAAGCAAAACTCTATGTTAAGAATGCTTATAAAAGTTTTAATGAGTAAAGAATGCATATCAGAGCCAAATTAAGGTACTGTTAATGGAAGATCCGTCAAATAAGTAATAACAGAAACCATTATTAAAGTATGTGACTATCAAGTCAATACACATTACTCCGCCACCCCTTTTTTTTCCCTTATTTTTGCCTCACAATCTAAATGTAGGGGAGACCGGGGCTAGTTGGCATAGATTTTGGTTTTTGATTTTTCTATTTTTTTGTGCAATACTTAGGGGAATTCTGGTGAATGCGGCGGATATCTTATCTTTTTGACTACAAAATTATATAGGACCCATTAATTAAATCCGTGTTTAGGTAACCCAAAAAAACACTTTTCCTAAAAGCTTGCAACTATGCCAACTAACCCCGGGTGCGGAGCTAGTTGGCATAACCCTAGGGGCGAGTTGGCATAACGTGCTATGGATAGGGGTATTTGAGCAGAACACAGCAATTTTCGAGAAAAACATTTTATTTTATCAAAAATTTTATTTTAATAATACTTGAACAAAAAAAAACCCAACTGTATGACAAATTAAATTAAATGTATGAACAAACAATGAATTCTTAGCTACCTATAGTTATTGTTTGATATCAAATAAAATGTTTTAGGAGTTATTTGAACAGATGGGTTCAATTTTCGCAGAACTTTAATTTGGTCGTACCAAATTGAATCTTCCTCGTCTGGCCATCTCCAGTTTTTCCTCTTTTTACCATTTGTCATAGCTATGCCAACTGACCCCTACCTAACTATGCCAACTAGCCCAACAGGGATTTCCAAGGTAAAATGGATACCACACAATCCCAAGCATCAGAAACAAAAGATTATGATACATGCATGCAACCACAGTTATCCACTCTTTCAAGAACCGCCATCAGCAGTACCTTAATTCGATCTATATGTTCACCAGAACAAAAAAATTTACGATGAAAAAATTTACTCACCAGTCAGAAAAACGATGAAACTGGGGTCACTTCCTTCGTGATGCTTCCAAGCAAACTAAAGTCACAGTGGATGGTGCACCTTTACGTACACTTCCCACTACCAAGATGTCAGCGCTCTAGCTACACGGTGGCAAGAAATAGAAGCTGTGTGCCAACTAGCTCCTTATGCCAACTGACCCCGATCTCCCCTTTTAAAGAATTCACTTTCAACAAATAGCACTTATCGATGTTGATTCATATTCAGAAATTAAGTGAACAAAAAAGTTCTATTACCTGCCAAGAATTTCTATTTACAACCAATCTCTTATCTTCTATCACAGATTCTTCACTTAGTTGTTTGATGAAAGTCTTGGTTACTTTTGGCTTGTTTGTTTTTGTTTTGTTTTTTCCCAAAGATCTTTGCCTCTGTCGTTATTTTAAGTAAATTGTTGTGTGATGATTATTATAAATAATAATATTTGAAGAAAACATACAAAAACAAACATGTTTACCAAAAGTGGATTTAGGTAATCAAAAGAAAAGAAACTGTAACTCCAGAAAATAGATGAAGTAACTGAGCAGCGACTATTCTACGTAACAAAAGATCTCACAATATTACCAGCATAGTAATGCTATGGGTGCTAGACAGAATGGATGGATGCAGTTTCTCAATTATTACATCGATTTTTCTGTAACATATTACATAGTATTGAAATCAATTCTGTGTAACATTGCTAAACATTTCCTATCCAGTGCAGGAAAGTCAAAGGAACTTAGAGAGCATTGTTATAAACCATATTACAATACATCTGTTATCTTTCAGAGCTATAGAAGAGACAATTAGAAGTTTTCATTTTGGTTAAAAGCCTTTTTGCAGCGTAGTGTTTGAAAGCTTTATATGTGGCAAGATTTATTTAACCTGAACTTGACGTATCAGTGAAGTTTGAAAGATGCCTTTAGACTTATGAAATACAAATCATGGCATTTGCAATTGTGAAAAATATATTATCATATCAGGCTCTCAACATACAGAGAAAATCATCTTTATTTGTACAATCAATATAGACTACGGCAGACATATTACCATCTTCTTTGGCATTTCTGTTGAACTAAGTTACGTTTTCTGAAAATGATAAAAACTTCCTAAAATTCTTCTCAAAAAAAAAAAAAAACATTGAAGTGCTAGAGACCATCTTCTACCGTGTAGTCTGATATCGCATAATAAAATTATCTGATAAAAAATCAGAAATCCATCATCTCAAGGGTCTTTTGATTTTTATTAAGACACTTTTTTATGTTTGTGATTTTGATATTTTTTGAAATAATAAAAGTTGTCGATTAACTACTACTTTAGGGTTCTTTTTCTTTGTTCATTAATTTATCATTTTATATAGATTTATTTAAAACGGAATTTTACTTTGATTACTTCTATGACGTCCAAATGAATTTTCAACTGTTACAAAAATTCGGGAACGTAACGAAATCAGAACCCCTTTAATAAACCTTACAATTCTATAGAAAACAAAGTAATAAATTAAAATACAGAATTAACATTGAAAACCATAAATCTAATGTTGTATATCAGTTAATGCAACACTGATGCCATAGCTTGAAAAACGCTTCGAAGCGTTAATTTTTCGTTTGATTTGATTTTGTTTTGGCAGATATTTTTAATTCATCTATTTTTCTTTTTCCTTTTACAGGTTGGGGATCAGATTCTTAGGGTGAATGGTTTTTCCATAGATCAAGCCATTCATAGTGAGGTTTTAGCACTTATACGATCCAAATCAAATTTGGTTCTCAAAGTAAAAAGTAAGTATCTAATGATGTTTGTTTTAGGGTTATCATTATTTTTTTCACTTTGATTGCTTTTATTTTATATTTTGATTTTAATTGCATTAGTTTAGACATCTGCTCTTAATTTTAAAAATAGTCATTGTTTTTAAAATATTTTATTTGTAAACGCGTATTTCACCCTCGATATACAAAAAGAAAGAAAATATTAAAAATATAAAGTATCATTTATCAACACCACTTAGGCTTAATGTTACAAATTAAAGATACGATCTTAAAGTAGAGTTTTGTACTGTAGTAATCTTTTCGGATAGTGTGTAATATCAAAAGATATCAAAAAAGATATTGCACTATAATTGCACTCAATACTCTCAGACTTTTAATGTTGCAATTCAGCTAAAATCCTTTTCGTACAATTATGTAGACTGCGCCAGCTCTGAATACCATCTTGTTTTTTTGTGTGTTTTTTTTTTTTTTGCATATCTATTGAACTTCGGAAACATTTTCTGATGATGTTTAAAACTTTTCACTTTAACGCATCTTTAAAAAAAAAAAAAAAAAAAAAAAAAAAAAAGGAAATAAAATTCGTATGACTGTTTAAATCAAAATTCAGAATCTGAGGAATCGCCTTATAAATTGCTTAATGATAGACGAAGAATAACATTCAGATCGTTTTGCCTACACCAAAAAACCTTAGCCTTCCCCTTCCTCCAAAATATAAACGTCAGGGCTTTTTAAGAATACTTATCTTATTTTTCACACAGATAATTCTCATATTCTATTATAAGACTTATTATAAAACTTATTTATTATAAGGCGTATAATAAAAGCCATAAAAGAGGTTATGATAGATACTGATAGTTATTTTAATTTTCATGTTGAATTTTATGCTTCACTTTTTTTTAAAAAAGGAACGAATTACCTTAGATATATTTTGGAATTAAATTCTTTCTCAATTTTGTTATGATCTTGTGTTAGAGATTTCACCTTACCAGCTACAGGTGTTCTTAGCAGATGCTGTAATTACCGTTATTAATTTATTTGACATCAATTGAGAAGATTGGCTTTTATAGTTTTATTAAATGTTAAGTTGAATTTCAAAGATTAATGTTTTTTCGCTTCTCATATTAAAATGTTTAAATATACGTTGCATCATATCTTCCGAAGCTCAATTGCACCTATTAATCGCTTAATAGTTACAGCAATTGTTTACTTGAAGATAGGTGTTAATTTGCTGTGGCTAAATCAGATTAGGCGAAGAAAATTTAAAGGTGTAAAATGATTTTATTGGATTAAAGTGTTTATGATTACATTAAAGTGTTTGTGACAATGATATTAAGTCTTCACTGTTATGATAGCCACTTACATTCTGTCCATTAGAAATTTATTTTATATAATATTTATTAGCAGTTGAGAGAATCAATGTTTAGATGTGAGAATGAGATTGATTTTTATTTATTTATTTTTTTCTTTTGGTTGTTTAAAAGAAAATTTCCTTAATAGGCTGCATTTTTTAAGAGAAATTGCCTTTTAATGAAAATTGTTTGGAAAAAAGTGGCTAAGCTATTGTGAGTTTCCAAACATTAAGAATTACTAGCTCTAAACATTATTTTTGTAAGTCATCATAATAATAAGGGTAAATAAAATTCATTATTATAAAGCTGTAACAAACCAGGGTCTACAGCTACTGTATTGTTAGAAAATCAACAACATTGAGATATATGAGAAATAGTCTACATTTTCTTTCTTCTGATAGTTGCAAATTAGTTCTAAAAAAGAAACTTCTTGATCAAAACACTTTTCGCTTTAATGAAATTGAATAAGAAAAATTTACAGAGACAATAAAAGAACAGTTTCCCAACGAAAAGTAGCCATACAATAAAAATTCTCCAACTTGTCATTTCGCTATTATTTTCCGTTCTTTTGTTTGGTTAGAATGTTGTCTCTTGACTTTATGGTTCGATGAACGGTGTGTTTGTATCATTGCACCGTTTGTCATGGGATCTCCTACTATTTCCATTACATGGTTCACATATTTTTAACCATTTAATGAAATCTACAGCGTTAGTTGTTTGCATATAATAGTAGTAGCACAACCAAGAGCAGTATTCAACGATTGTGACAATGATTTATAGACTTCTTAAGCTAAAAGATTGACGTCATCAATTGTTCCTTTTGCTTTCTTTAGAATTCTGACACATTTAAGAAATCCAAAGAATATAAATTAGGCAAAGAATTCATTTGTGTAACGTTCTGTTGACATTCATGCAAAGAAAAACTGAAAACTCTTTTCAACTGATCAAATTACACGAAGCAAATAGTTTAGAAGACAGTTCAAAATCAGTCTCATGTTTCAAAGTCAGTGCATTTGTTATTCTTGGATTGTGTTCTGTTGATGTGTTATCAACCACCTGCAGAGTAAAGGTGAATTCCATTCTAGAAAAGATTTTTATTAAAGACCAATTTGAAGTAGATGAAGGATTTGAATTCTTTAGAATTTCTTCATTCTTGTATTATCCTCAGTTTCGAGCATTGCTCCCATAGATTAAATGATGTGTACTCCATATATCAAAAAATTACCTACAGAGGTTAAAAGCTACTCTTCAGACCATTTAGCATGAAATGAAATCTACTGGTGTTCAAAAGGTGCACCATTGGACTGGAGAATTTGTTTTAAATCAGTTTCTCCAACTTATTCCTGCTTAACAAAAGCCTCCTTCGTTTGGAGCAATTTATTTTCTATAAAAAAAAAACAGAAAACCGAAAAAAAAGTTCATTAAATAATAACAAACTGAATCTATTCAAATAGGCATTCAGATTTTTTCTATCATCCAAAGTTATTAAGTGAATTACAATTTATTTCGAATAAAAGCATTTTCTATCTTCTTCCAAATGTAATTTGCTGTTGATGTCTATCCTCAATCCCCAGCAGTAGTCAGCGATGTACACATTGATTCTAATTGCTTTTTTTTATTGTGAGATAACTTGGTGGAGATGTTCTCTATAGTCGTCATTGACTAAACACAGATGAATAAAATATCTATACTGTTCGACAATGTACAGAAGGTTGAAATAATCAGTAAGTTACTCAGTATTGTTTTCCGTTTAGGATCTTTCGTCGTGCAGACCTAGAGAACTTATTACTGCAATATTTCTGTTAGGATACAAGCGACAAGAGCTCCGGATCATAGACATTTTAATTGCATTTCTGAATTCACCTGTAAATGCCTAAAACATTACATGTGTCAAAATATTTATTGATCAATTTGTTTTGGTAAACAATTTGTCGTTTCATTTTTTTCGTTTCCTTCACTTGTGAAAATGAAAGAGATGAAAGTTTTGGCAACAATTATTAAAAGTGAAATATATAAAAGATGTTGACGTTTTAATAAAGGTCGGGAATGGAAATTAGAGAATTAAATGCAATTCAAAGGCAGTAGCCCTTTCAAACGATTTCAGATGCATTCAGAACTTTGAAATACATGAATAAAAATAAAAGTCTATGCAAAAAAACAGATCATTCGTTACAATGACCCACAGCCAAAACGTGAAGGAAGAATGATAGGAATAGTTTAGAAGTAGTTACTTTAGTAGTACTTTAGTAATGTAGACTTTGCTGTCTTTGTAATCTTTGGAGTTCAGGAGAGTTTGAAAATCTTTTGAGTCAATTTCAACTGATGAGTTCATGAAAATGCTGTTCTGGAGTGCTAAAGATTTATAATTTATAAAGCTTCAGTTTTCAAGTCGTTATAAATTAATGTCTACGAATGTCAGCTAAAATGTCTTCTATTTTTCTGAAAGGCTTTCTTTATTCATAATTCACGAAATGCTAAAAGGAATAAGACTTTCAGTTTCTCATGGAATTTTTTTTGCAGGCTTTTGGAATAAACGATAGAGTGTTGGCAATGGTATAAGCGACAGTATTATATCCGAGAAAGAGACTGACAAAACGAAAACAAAACACCAAAGCTAACTCCGGGAAACGAACCCAGAACCAAGCCTAACAGTATGATAGGAGTATCTAAGAACGATTTGAGTAAAGTTTATCGTAGGGGATATTTTGTCAGAAAGCCCTTTGAAAGATTTATTCAAAATAAGAAAAATAAAAAAATACAATGCGTGTGAGATTTAAAATAAAGTTACAATCACTTCCGGTTATTAGTGGTACAGATTTTTAATTTTATCAGACTTAATCCTACCTGCGAGTTTCATCGGAACAGGATCAATAAATTCAGCGGTTGCGATAGATATAAACTTGTATCTATTTATAAGCAGGGCCGTTCCGAAGACGCCGCGGCTAGGGAGGCGCCACAAAGTAGGATTTTTTTAAAATTACAAAATATTTTTTTATTTATTTTACCACCGCAAAGAAAATAAATAAAATATTTGCCATTTATAACTCTTGTAAAACCAATTTACACAAGAAGAATATTACACACAAGTTCAACAATAATATCGAATTTAACACAGATTCAATAATAGATTGAATGCAGCGCAGACGTCCAAAAAGTACGCAATAAAGACGACCGCGGGGGTGGGGGGCACCGTAAGACGTCTCGCCCTGGGTGCCTACAGCCCAAGGAACAGCCCTGTTTATAAGGGCCTTAAAAATGTAGGCAAACGCAAAAAATATGATCTTAAGAAAAAAAATTATGAAAGTAGTTTCCATTGCCTTCCGATAAATCGTTCAAAAGAATTGGTAAGGAGCAGCATTAGATAGTTATTTCACATAAACATTTATTTCTATTTTTTTTTTATTATTATCACTTAAATTAATTAATCATTCCTCGCTTTCTAACTTCCCTTATATTTACTTATATATTTATATATATATATATATATATTTTTCCTAAAGAAAGTGTTCAGTTGAGTACTTATGAACTTAAGACTTTGGATTAATTTAAATATACGTAGAATGCGAGTTTCCATTAGACGTGATTGAATTATAGTAACTCGCATTCTTCGTAATTCATTCGAAAGTGATAGGGTGAATAATTTAGATACTAACATTTACATTTAAAATTATGAGTGTCATCATTACTGGCATTTGTACCAGCTCGTATTGTTAATATAATCATTTATTATATATAAATAAAACATATATATACATATATATATTTTAATCAATTTAAACATAAATTCATAAACATTATCTTATTTTTATCTAAAAACTGAAAAATTTCAATCTACATATATCGATTTTATCGTTTCAGAATATATATTTTTTTTTTCTGATAAGATTAGTTAAAAAAAATTAATGATCTGGATTAGATTAATAAGTTCCAGGAAACCCAATAATAAAAGCTAATAAAGGTGATTGTCATTGTTTTCATACAAATTAAAAAAAAACTGGAGCTTCTCGGTGAAGAATAAAGAACATCTGTGCATGTATTGAATACTCAGCGATTACCAAAACCAGTACTTTGACCATATTTTCAGTCCCAGAAATTATTCCGACCGGAAATCTACACCATTGCCATGAGCATATACCGCTGTTGCTGTCAGTATACAACCAGCTTTTTTGAGAGGGCTTCATTAGCTCCAGTCAATATTGAGATCCCAGTGTAATTTTTATAAATTTTATAAATTTTTATTAATGTCAAAACAGGATTACAAAACTGTCTTGAAATTTGAATGTTAAATTTTATAAAAATAAAGATTTAAAAGCTTAATATGCAAGAAATATAATGATCTACTGTTTTTTACGATTCATTCGGCAAACAGTCTACAATCGCCGATTTTTATTAAGACTCACTGCCAAAGAGGCCTTGGCTGAAACCCACAGTGTTTAACAATCCAGACATTGCCATTATAACCAGGCATTTCATGAAGTTCCAATAATTAAAAAAAATACAGAAGTGTTTTGTACTTAAATGTATCAGTTATTGTTGAAAAATCTAGTTTTCGTGCAGTGCTGTAGTTGATGTAGACATGGTAATCTATTCGATAATCTTGTATCACAGTTGACGATGGTATTTCTTAATCGTTTTATTACAATGAAAAAGTGTTCAGTTAAAACGTCTATTGCACATAGACTAAGAAAAATTTTCAATGTAATTATTGAGAAATATACAGCAAATCCAAGTCGAATTATTTCTTTTGACTTGCAATCCAGTTTAAAATATATGCAATCTGTAGATTTAACAAAGAAGGCCTCGTTTGATCTTCCGTCCTTGTTACTGATATTCTTATTTAATGGACAATTCCATTAAATTGTCACAGAAATCCAAATAGATTGTTGCTTGTATGGAAGAAACTCAATTATAATAGTTGTAAAGGAGTTTAAAATAGCATCTCTAGCACATTAATTTTATAATATTCTTCAACATTAGATTCATTATAAGTCTTTTGATGTAGAGTGAAACCCTGATAAAATGGTAATATTCAGAGCTATTAATGCGTATTACTTTAGACTGATAGGACAAGGAGAAAGGACAAGGAGACCAGT
>JAFIDM010009631.1:139081040-139093722 GCA_023159025.1 Thereuonema tuberculata | reverse complement strand
CCCTCATACAAGGTTCTGTATTAGTTACATTGGCTCTGATCGTCTTTATTATGTTTAAGTTTTGTCATAAAACATGTATATCCTACCTGCCAAAGTGATTTAAGAAATATTGCATTTTCTGATTCTGAGACTTTTAAACCCCTCCTAGCGGTTGTCACATCCATTTGCGTAAATTCTCACTATGCTCAATGTTTTTCTCACCCCTGCAATGGGAAAAAAAAGGAGTTTCAAGTAGAACCTCGGTATTATCTTGGAAGCCTTCCCTTGTGAGAGTCTTTTCAACAATATAAAGGGAGCTTTTTAATAATAATAACTTTTTAATAATAATAATAAATTATTGAAATACTGAATCAACGTTTGGATATTATGGCATACTTTGGAAAATACATACTAAGGAGAATTATTTAAAAATTCAGTCGAATCGAGTCTTTCTCCAAGGGTATGAAGGAGTTGGAAGAATTCTTCATTGAAAAACTTAGAATATTTAAAACAGAAACATTTTCTGAAGACTTGAGTAGAAGAAAACTCCTCAAAATAAACTACTGTTCTTGAGAGACTTCAATAAATTAATCTCAAAGAAATTATTGCGAATCTTTCTATTGAGTTCAATTTAAGGCATCTCTAATTAATGTTTTCAAAATCATTAATTAATCTCGGCTATTTTGTATTAAATTATTTATTTCACTATAAACAAAGATGTTTCCTTAAATGTTAGCATGATTAGTAGACTTAAGATCAAGGAATAGCTCGTTTTTTTTTCTATTTTTCGAAATTTTCCAAGAGCCCAGCACTCGTCAAAAGAACCCCAAAGTGTCTGATCAGTTGAAATAGTTGCTATGCTATACAGTTTCCATCATGTATTCTATAGGAATGTACTTCAGAGAAGTCCATAAATTTCTTAATTATGAAGTTATTCTGAATTAAGGAAATTTCGTATTTTTCAAACATTGAGATATTTGGGAGATGAATGCTTATTTGTTTAAAATAAACCGAGCATATAATTAATACATTACAATTTATATATGATCTCCATCTTTTTTATTCATTTGATCATAACTAATCATATTAAGAGCTTTTACTTAACATTTCTATTGAAAGACAGTCTTCATTCCACACCCATATTTTACAAACTTCATTTAGGAATTAAAGTTATTTATTACAGTTGAAGATTTCTAAATTAATCTGTGAAATTAAATATTTTATTTTACGTTAAAGTACCCTACTATTGACCTATGCAGGCCCTTGGGGTCGCAGGAGGTAAGGTCCCTAGCGCTTCTTGAACCAACGGGACAAAGTTGAGGTCGGATGGTCAGCCCAACGCCCGCCTCCCTTTAATCCCCGGGAAAGAACCTCAATGTCCATTCTAGAGAGGGCTGGGTAGACCCTAGGTCCCGTTTGCAGTAGAACGGAGCGTGGAAAAATCCGCATTCTCCTCTGAGGTTGGGGATCGGACCTGCCACCTCCAACCTTACCACTCGGCTACCGGGCCACTTAAACACCTAGTAGCATCTCAAAATTGCCAAACATTTTACCAGGTTTTGCAATCTCTTATATAAAATATGATTTATTTATTTTATAGTTCATTAAATGTTACAGGAACATTAATATGTAGACAGTAACTCACGCTATGCAAGGGTTAGCATTTAGTCTTTCAATAAGCTTACAATAAAATCCTTACTATATATAAAATTTTGATTGAAGGAAACTTAAAAATCAGTAATCTATCCAATTATTGTGATTTTCTTCGTCAATTTGTTTTCTACTACAAGTATTTTAATTAAGAATCAGAAATCAAGAATATTCATTTTATTATTATTATTAATTTTTCATTTGAGCTGAAATCATATGAAGCCGACTTGTTCTCCCATTAATTTTTAAAGGGTCCAGGTTTTAATTAAAAATTAAAACTAATTTAAGTTAAAATTAAAATTAATTAAAATTACAGAAAACTGTCTTTCTTAATATATCAAGAGTAGTACGAAAGTAATGTCTACCGTTTCGTTTTTTCCTCAGAAAATGTAACTCAGAACTAAGGTTTTTTCGTGAAATAATCTCAATCGTTAAAAACACCCGATATTTTTCCACAAAGCTACCAATATTTTCCAGGTAATTTTGTTCTCTCTGAGTCAGATGCTGTACGCAATCCAATAACCAATCTGAGTTTACCATTACGACTCTCAGATGAAGAGATAGGCAATTGAAAAGCATCATCAGAATTCAGGTTTCAAAAGACAGGTTTCTGTAGTAAAATGATGGTAACAGTGTTTGGGTCTTTGTTTGTTCTATGATCAACTCCAATGAATGTATGAAAACAATGGAAAACTGAAAGACGTCATCAGGAGGTTCAATATCCTGAAGTTGAGTAAATGAGGTTCTTCTTCTCCATGAGAATAGGCCTACCCGACTCTATACTGTTTGCACACAAAGAAGAAAATTGGATGGACTGCTCTTCCTTAGCCTGGATCTGACCACCTCATTTTTATCTGTTTAATTCAATGAAGGATGCGCTTTTGGATGCCATTTTGTGGCTAATGATAAGCTCACGAAGAGTTCTTGTACAAAGCTGTAATGCTTTGAAACATAAGGAATTTTACAGGATATCAATATAGCATCTACTAAGAGACGACAAAAGTGCATAGAAAATTATCTGGAAAAATAACAGGATGTTTATTAATGATTAAGGAATACTTTGTTCTAAGACAAGTTCAAAAGCTTTAGTTATAAGGCAAGGAAAACAAAATTGAAGATCTTACTTTTCATATCACTCCGCATATTTATGACAAGTTAAAAACAGAATTGCTTTTCAAGCTTTTTCTGTAGTAATTCAAGGAATTTCACAACCATTTTTTATCTGTTCTGTTCTTAAATTTTACACAGAGTTCAATTGCCCTCTTTTCCATCATTGTCCAGTAAATATTCTTGAGGACAGATTCTGTATTGGCTTGTGCTTCAGAGAGAAACATTCTAAGTTTTAATTATAACATTACTAATGAAAACTGAATACTTTTTTATAATTCCTTTTCTTATTATTGAATGATAGCGCTTGAAATCCAAATATTATTCAATTATCATATATTCATTGCAGGATTCTCACTATCAATGATTTAGTGGTTTTTTTTTCATTCATTACTGTAAACTTTACCCAATATATTTTTGAGTTTTATTGATATTTGTAAACATATCATCTATAGATATTAAAAATTTAGTAAAATAAAATTTAATCATTTTAAAATAAAAAAATATGAAAAATAATAGGATGTAATCTGACCCTTTCTTAATAACTTTATTAGTGAAAATTTAAGATTTTGCTGCTCACAGATCCTCAGCATTTCTAAGTATACACCAATAGGATATAATGAATTTTATAATGAGTCCATAGAATGCTAATTGTATAGCCTATAAGTCTATAAGGTAATTTCCTGTTGTTAAGTTAAAGAATGCCACGACAGGCCTATGCAGGCCCAAGGGCTCGCGGGAGGTAAGGTCCCGGCGTTACTTGACCAACGGGACTAGGTTGAGGTCGGGAGGTCAGCCCGACGCCCGCCCGCCTTTAACTCCCGGGAAAGAAACCCGGTACCCATTCTACAGAGAGCTGGGTAGGCCCTAGGACCCGTTTGGAGGAGAATGGAGCATGGAAAAATTCCCGTCTCCGCCGAGACCGGGAATCGAACCCGCGACCTCCAACCCGCAGCCAAGCGCCTTACCCACTCGGCTAACGGGCCCACAATTTCCTGTTATACTAAAGATAAGTTAATAAATTTTACAGAAAATTCAAAATCTTAAAAAAAGGAAGGGAAGAAAAATGCCAGAAACGATTTCTTGCCTTCCACCTTTTTTTTTTCTTCTACCATCCTAGACCCAGGCCTTTAGACAAAATTACATTTGAAAATTTATTTTAATAAGTATTAACTTGGAAAATTGATAGCTCTCTACAGTTAGTGTACTAAATAACAAAAAAAAAATTAACCTATTTTAAATATAGGAGAAAAAAGATAATAGTTCTTAATTTGATTTCAGTTGTGCCTGAAAATTGTAATGATTGAATCGTTCCTAAAAATTTTCCAAACAAATACAGAAAGGGCCGTAAGACTATTAGATGTATAATATCTTTTCTTTAAATGGATAGACCTTTAACTAACAATTTAGAAATTAAAATGCTTATTTGTTTGAATAAATAATATCTTTTTATAGAATAAGAAACAATTTTATGTTTATAAGCAGTTTTAGCTTTTTGTTATTGAGATTTGTTTTACTGCCAGTTTTGGAATGGTTGATTGGAAGCCATTAATCACCTTCAATTTATGGTTTGGCAGTTATGAGGGGATTGAAAAAGAGTATTTTTGACTTTTATTAATTTAATGTAAAGTATTAAATTCAAATTTTTATTTATATTAGTAAAATAAGTTAACATGTTTGCTTGTTTTGACTTAAATTTGTGTATTTTCATTTTATTTAGGTGTTGGAATGATTCCTGTGAAAGAGTAAGTTTTTAAATAGCAATTTTTAAATATGAAAATCTGAGAAAGAAAATAAAATTCTTTTAGTTTAAAGCAAGGCTTTTATAGTGATGTCTAATATTGTTTTAGTTTTCAATTCTTAAAAAAATAACAATTTATCTTGTGGGTTTTTTTTTTTTTTTGCAATTATTAGTAATAATTAAGATATTTATTAAGGAGTTCTGAAGATATTTTTTTAAAATCTCTGTTTTATTTTGCTTTCTGCACACTTTTGTTTCAGCCCTAATACACTGCTTTTTTATTAGTTTTTATTAATAACTTCATTCCATTTAAAAAAAATGCATTAATGAAAATTATGCTCTCTCTCTTTCTCGGTAGTTTAATTCCTACATTCATGCATTTCCTTGTGTTTATTAATAATTATTTTCTGCACATTTTGTATGATGTGTTCACTTAATAGCATGGACAAGAGTTTGGAAAGCACCCCTATTCCTACTGTTCCTTCCAGCCCATCTTCCAGCCTACTTTTTCCCTAAGGCATGCACTCATTTAATTTTTTTCTTCTTATCTAAAATATTTCTTTAAAAGTTTTTATTAGTTTAATATGTTAAATCTTGTTTTTCATGTTAGTAAAGAGCTTATTTTAAAAATCAGTTACCATAAATGTGCAAGTGAGGTAATATTATAACATCTCAAATTTTACTTTACTAATATTTTTATAGTTTGGAAACATTTCATTCTTCTTTTCAAATTGCAGTCTAATTTAAAGAAATTTCTCCTTACGTTCAAGTTTAACATTATATACAATTTGTATGTAGATTTTATGTATGCTTTTATGTAAGACTGTTGTTTTAACAATCATAAAATATCTGAAGTCATAGATGAAATTCTTTTAAATCCCTCGCTTGCTCAGTTATGAAATTCTGTAATTCAGAATAACAACATTATAACTTAAGATCCTTTTAATAAATGACAGAGAAAAGCCAAGCACTTTGATTCTAGTTTAAGATAAAATTTATTCTCTGGATTTCGTTTTACTAAGTTTGAACAATTGAAGACTTCTATGGGAAATGCTGTAAATGCCAGAAAATATGTTTTCATTTTTTCTTATTTATTTTTTGTTGGAGACTTGGTTGAATTATCGCTACTTGTATTTTAGATGTAAAAATAACTTAATTTTTTTAAGTGCCTAAGCTTCTAGCTAACTGCTAATAATTAAATCACAGGACAGTTTTAGCAGACTTTTGCCAATGAATGAGAGTGATGAATATGTCAAGAAGATATAGTAAGTATCTGCAGTGCATTTCTATAGTATATATCTGGACAAAAACGAGAAAAAAACAACCATGTCAGCACCAGGAATTAACCCAGATCTGAGTATAGCTAATTTAATCTAAGAGAAATTATTTCATTGTCAACTTGTGGATAGGTAATAAAATCTTAGGTTTATCAGTTTACACTGATACTGAAGCAGATCATTAGGACATGGAAAATCCTGGATACACAACACCAAGATAATATACAGAGTGATGGTGGTAGTCCTTTAGAACACAAAAGATATCACCAATGCTAAGATAAATTAGTGCCAAAGGTTGATATGTTAAATATTTGAATTACATACATTGATTATGAGTTATATATAAAATTAAAAGGCAGTAATTATTGATCTCCCTGTCATACAGAGATAAGAACATATTGTTTCAGGAAACATATATTTCAAAAGGATTTTACAGGATGCTTATTTTGTTTCCACAGGAATTACAGAGAGTACATTCACCTCTATTGAAAATCAAATTGTCAGCCCAGCTTCATTTGAGTAATATTATTTTTGTGTAATAAGTATGATTTAGAAATGAAAAATAAAAAATAAATAAAGTTGTCTTATATAAAAAAGTAATTGAGAAGCAGAAACATTAAATTAAATTCAGTTTACATTTTTTTTTTACTTTTGTGACTCATTGAGCATTTTTCACATAAAGCTTCAATTGTTCACAACATTTTAAATTACTGATTTGTATTTCTTAATCTTCTTTCGGAGACCTTAAGTCTGAATGTAGGATACTAAAATATAATAATGATAATTATAGTTGTATGTATTGTTGATTTATTTCATGAGAAATAATAAAGCACAATTTAAAATAGGACTATGCAGTTAAAATTGCCTAACTGATAACTACATGTGTCATTAAAAAAAATGGATGATCTATATATGTCTTTCTATGGTAGAAACCAAAGAATCAGTTGGAGAATTGATCAGTAACTGCTCTTTAATTTCTTCTCTACTTCAAGCATAAAAAGAAAACTGGCAATAGATTTAAAAATATATTCTATAAAAAAATTACAAACCTACAACTGAATAATTGGATATTACCTAAGTAAAAAATTTAAAAATATATTTTAATTTTCTATATTAATTAATAACCATGAAGCGTAACCTCAAGTTTTTTAAAAATCATTATGAATTGCTGATACCATTTGCAATAACATTCCCCTATTTCTTTCTCTTTCTTTCTTTGATTTTAGGCAGAAGAATGATCCATTAACATGGAAAGTAGTAGATCATACAAGTTCAGCATCTTTAAGGATTAATCACAAGGTTTGTTTTCATACTTTGGTCTGATGAGAATTCTTTAATTTTAAAAATAAACTAATTGCATTTAAATTTCTAGTTAAATTTATTATTATTATTATTATTATATAACATACGACACTGTACAAAGACAACATCTTTGACTGGATTAATTGAGCAATTCAAGTCTCACCCAGAGACATAAGAATTGTCCAAGTATCTTCGCAAAATATAAGCAGTTCCTAGTAATGATGTTTTTTGCAAATCAGTTATTGAAATCTCATGAAGTTCCAAGCTATTAAAGTGTTTTACAAATTCCTTAGATAAAGCACCAAGGGCACCAATAACTATAGGTGTTACAGTGGCACGTTTGTTCCACAAACGAGAAATTTCAATTGTCAGATCCCTATATTTTGTGATCTTTTCCAGTTCTTTCTCAACAATTCGTGCATCTCCAGGTATTGCCACATCTATTAGAAAAACATCTTTCCTCTCTACAATTGTTATGTCTGGAGTGTTGTGTTCCAAATGACGGTCGGTTTGAATTCTGAAGTCCCAGAGGATTTTGGCCTCATCATTTTCTAGCACCTTTTCAATAGAATGTTCCCACCAGTTTTTGGAAACGGGGAATTGATATTTTTTGCATAAATTCCAGTGAATAATACTGGCTACTCTATCATGGCGTCTTTTGTACTCAGACTGAGCAATTTTACTACAACCACTGATAAGATGGTCAACAGTTTAATCCTTCACTTTACATAATCTGCATTTACTATCGTTGCTCACGTGTTGTATTTTGGTTTTCATCACGTTAGTTAATAAAGCTTGTTCTTGGGCAGCAAATATTAACCCTTCTGTTTCTTTCTTGATGTAACCATTTTGAAGCCATTGCCAGTTTCTGGAATTGTCAATTTTTTCTTCAATTTGTTTTATATATTGTCTATGTAGAGGCTTGTTTTTCCAACTTTCAAATCGTTGTCTTATGGTTTCTGTTTTATAATCCAATTTAGTCCCGATAACTTTCAAGATGTTTTCCTTACAGGCTTCAATCAGCAGTTTTTCCTTGCTTTTTTTTATGTAATCATTTAATCCTCGTTTTTCCTCTTCCACAGTTTGCTTAACTTGAAGAAATCCTCTGCCTCCTTCCTTCCTTGGAAGATATAAACGATCAACATCACTTCGAGAGTGTAGTGCATGATGCATGGTCATTAATTTTCGAGTTCTCCTATCTAAAGTATCCAGGTCAGCTTGTGTCCAATCAATGATTCCTGCAGTGTATCTAATAACAGGAACTGCCCAGGTGTTAATAGCTTTTATAGTATTACCACCATTTAGCTTTAATTTTAAAACTTTGCGTACTCGTTTTGTGTATTCACAACTTGTTTTCTTTTTAACTTGAGCATTTAGTATTTCATTTGATTCCAGTATTCCAAGATATTTGTAGGAATCTTCAAAGTTAAGGGACTTGATGATGTTCCCATTTTCAGATATTATCCCATCAGATTTTTGAGGTTTTCCTCGTTTCATGTTTAGTGTAGCACACTTGTCTAGTCCAAATTCCATTGTGATATCTTTATTAAAAATCTGAACTGTGTTGACAAGGGATGTAATTTCCTTTTCAGATTTCCCATACAATTTCAGATCATCTATGTAGAATAAATGAGAAATTTTTCCAGTTTCTTTTGAGACTTCATATCCGAAGGATGTTTTCTTCAAAATTGATGTTAGGGGAATGAGTGCAATAGTAAATAATAATGGTGATAATGCATCACCTTGAAATATTCCCCGCCTTATGTTCACTTCACCAAGTTCTTGTCCATTTGATAATAAGGTTGTTTTCCAAAATTTCATAGCTTCTTTTAAGAGATTTCTGATGTTTTCACTGATTCCAAAAATTTCTAAGGATTTTTGAATCCAACTGTGTGGCAGGGAATCAAAAGCCTTCTTGTAATCAATCCAAGCCATAGAAAGATTAGTTTTACGTTTTTTTGAATTTAGAAGAATCATTTTGTCAATCAGTAACTGATCTTTAGTTCCACGTGAAGTTTTAAAATTTCCTTTTTGTTCAATAGGATACAAAGAATTTCTTGACATATGGTTATAAATTGAATTTGCCAATATTCCTGTTAATAATTTAAACATTGTTGGCATGTAATAGGGCGAAAATTGCTGGGAACTGCCCCTTTTGTCTTGTCTTTCATTATTAAGAATGTTTTTCCACATGTCATCCATTCTTCAATTGATGAGGATTGTAAAATATGATTGAAATGGCCTGTAAGTCTGTCATGTAGGCTGATTAGATGCTTTAGCCAAAATCCATGTAATTCATCTTTACCAGGAGCGGACCAGTTTTTGACTTTTTTGAGTTGCTTAACAACCATTTCTTTTGTAATAATCAGGTTTTCCATTTGTTTCTTCTTTGTTTCTCTAAAAGTGTCTTGAATCCATGTTGCGTTTTCATTGTGTTTTACTGGGTTATCCCATACATTCTTCCAAAATTCCAAAGTTTCATCTTTATCTGGGGAAGTATTAAAATTCTATTTGTAGCTCCCATTAAATTTCTATAGAACACGTGTTGATTTGTTCTAAATTGTGAGTTTTGCTGATACTGGATAACACGTCCTTCATATCTAACGATCTTTTTTGAAGTTGCAACAACCCTTTGTTTCAATTCTTCATAAACTTCTGCAATAGTTTTGGTGTTCAAGTAATATTTTTTCACTAGATTTTCTTTAATTCTTTCATTTTTCAATTTGATTATTATTATTGTTATTATTATTATTATTATTTGATAATGAAAGATCTGATGAATTGTGAAAGCAATGTTAAAAACTTAAATATAGTCAAGGTTGGATTAAGCATGAAATCTTTGTTCCTATTTCTTATAAAACAGTCATCCTGTTTAAACAGTAATTGTGAGTGAGACTGAACCCCAAATCCGTAATCTTTTTATTAAAAGTTCTTGTTTGATTTAATCAGCTTACAAACTTTGCAGAAAATATAAGGCCTGTCTTATCTTCCACGCAGTACCCTTGATTGTCACTTCTAGGTATGTGACTGGTTCAACTCTAAACAAGATTTAGCTTCTTAAACATATGTAGGGCCTATTGAGTAAGATTTTTTTTTTCAAGATGGGATTATTGCCTATATTGTATTGAAGATTATCTTCTGCATTACCTATTAAGAAAGATTTTTTTTGTGTGTATTTTTTTTTGTCTTGTCATTGATATAGTCATTTCCTGGTTCCTGTTTTTCTGGGCTAACTATATTTTCAATGTGACTTCCAAATTAGATTTAAATTCTGTTTTCCCACAAGTTTGCCTTCCATCACAGTGTATTCTGCAATTGCAAAGGCTTATAAGTTGTTTTAATGTTCATTCAGATCATCGAGCTAACTTTATTCCTTCTGTTTCAATCCTTTTCCTTAGAACAGTAGTGGTGAATATGTTAGTTTCTCCAGATAAAAGTTTGCTCAGATAAGCAATTGACATATCTACTGACACTATTCCTGACTATCAGTCTTGCTCCATTCTCCATTAATTACATTAATCACTTTACGCTCTCCAAAGATTTTATTTTAACTTTCTGTTGTTCATGATACAATATTAATCCATTATTGTTTGCGCATTATTTTTTCTCTTTTTTGTCAGGATATCTACCTTGACAGTCACGGTATTAATTAACTTGGTATCCCAATTATCAATTAGTGATTTCAGCATTTAGGAAAGGAGCAGATAGTAATATTGTTTCCAGTAGGCATATGTTTGCAGTCTCACTGGGAGGAACAGAAATGATTTAATTGGTGTAAATGATATAATTATCCTATTCTTGCCCCTTCAGGTCATTTTTAATTTATCAAGATCTATATTATATGGAAACTATCCACTCTTGCTGCTTCTTCATTATTAGAAGTCCTGCATATAACAGATTGTTTTTATCTCTTTTTCAGAATACTACTTGCACATCACAATCCTTCTTAATCTTTATTGTTCTTTCCTTTTCCATTTGGAATCTGCAATTTAAAGCCAACTTCATGATTGAATATTTTGAAAATAAAATGAGTCTTTGTTTATTAAAAATAAAATGATCTATTAATGAATGATTAAGAAATGATAAACTATTAATTTAAAATGCTTTAATTAGAAGAAAACCAAAACTCTGAAGTCATTGCATTTGACTGAATATGGAACTGCAAGCGCCATGCATCCATACATACACTGAAGGCCAAAAAAAAAACTGGGATACTCGTCTAATACCGCATACGTCCTCAATCTTGGATGATGGCAGCAACACGATGTGGCATGGACTCCATGAGCCCTTTGCAGTACTGTGGAGACAGTGCACACTATGCATCCTGTAGAGCGTCCCACAATTATGTAATTTTCTCTGGTGGTGGATTCCTGGCAGTGATGACGTTGAAATGTATTATGGCTTCTAAATCCAGCAAACATGGGGGCCAAGACATGACAGCAAACTGAATGCTCCTCCAGCCACAATAGGGTGACTGTGGATTTGTGCAGTTGTGCATTGTCCTGTTGAAAGAGGCTGCACCCGTCGGAGTAAATGCAGGACATGAAAGGGGCAAATGATCCGCAAGGATAGTGATATAGCGACTATGATCACAGAGGTCTGCAGACATATGAGGGGTTCTAATGTGTGCCAGCTGAACACACCCATACTGTAGCAGAGCCACCGTCGTCCTGTATTGTCCCTTATAGGCATGTGGGTTCCAGCTTTTTGGTAATAATAACATTTACAAAAAATATTTAACAAATAAGTGCATTGCTTCAACCACAATGACTTTCTTGGGATTCTATATATTAATCATATAATTAGTAGGAAGCTTATTGAAGATGATTTTTTTATAGTGCTCACTGCATACTATAAGGGGAAGTGACTGAACTCCGTAGAGAGTGATCATGACTGGACCATCAAAGATGAATTGCATTGATTGATCGTTGGTGACAGCCAGGATTTCTCCAAAAGCATTTTAATCTTTTGAAAAAGGTATTGATTAGCAGGGAAAATGGGCTTGGTGTCATTAACTGCTATCTCCTTAAATACTTCAGAAGGAAAGCATATTGCCACAGTCTAAATGCCAATGTGGGATGCAATATTTCAAGGAAAAGGAGCAAAACATTAATTATACATTAAACAGTTTTGCAAAAACTTACTGTGAAAGAAATTAGGTTTGCTTTTGAAACTGATAATTAAATGTAATCGTAAGAAAATATTATTAGTATGGTTAAGCACAAAAATATTGTTATTTTAAAATATCTAACATTAAATTCTGAAAACTTTGTTTCTGGTTTTTCAGAATTTTGAAATAATTCAATATTATTATTTTAGAAATCCCTTAGTTCTTCTTCATCGAGATCCAGTGAATTCATCGAAACCAAACTTTTCTTAAATATGACAGGCTACAGTGGCTTAGGTTGCAGGTAAACATATTTTGCTCAATTGTAAATAAGATTAATAAAGGTTTGTTCATAAATTCCAGTAGAGCAGTAAGCAATTGAAGGCCTGTAATATTAAATTGTAATAAAATAAAGTTTAATGTGCATGTGACTAACTTAAAAAACATCAATCAAAATGCACCATAATAAAGGGTTTGCACCCTGAGCTATCACCAATAGGAATCTGGGATGGTCGTTTC
>JAFIDM010009631.1:139060111-139075039 GCA_023159025.1 Thereuonema tuberculata | reverse complement strand
AGAAGCAGACAAACACAGGAAAGGAAAGGAATGGTCAAATATTTATTATATTACTAGAATTCTTTGATCACTTTATACCTTCAAAGTCCCTTTAATGGGAAGAAATTGGAGATGATCTATATTTTTGCTTCATATTTTCAAGACTATAATTGGAATAAGACAAAAATAAAATGAATAAGACAAATCCTAAGTAGTTAACAAAAGGTTCTTCTATAACTTGGATCTGAAGGAGGCCATGATAATTGAATAGACAAATATTAAATATCTACTGATGAAAGCTCAAGGAACTAATCGGAAATAATAAATTAATTTAATGTGGAGTGGAAAAATCCCTCGTCAAACATTACGTTATTTATATATTCAAGGTTCTTGTATATCTGCACTTATTTAATGTTAAGAAAATGCTAAAAGTATGAAGAAAGCCATACGTACACTATTGTTGTTTGCATATGATAATTCTCTAAAAAGACATTGCAATATATAAAGGAAAAATATTTTTATTATCTACATCTTTCAAAGCTGAGAAACTTGATTTTTTAATATAAAGCACTAAACTTGTAGTATTCTCCATCTTGGATTTCAAATGCTCTTTCATCTGTACCAGGGGTTCTTAACCTTTTTTTGTAAAATGAGCCCCTCTGGCAGTCCGATAAAGCCTTTGGACCCCTGATCAGAATAATATTTTTAAATGCATAAAATAAAATGCATAGAATTTTAAAGAAGACAGCCGAGCCCCTTTTACTCAGAAAAGCCTTGGAATTATAGGATCTCCACCCTCAATAAAGGTTGCTTTTCCAACCCGAGTCATCAGGACTACCTTAGCTGGGGCACCCCTAATTTACTGGCACTGCAATGCCTTGCTTACAGCCTTAAACTGACCCTGAAGGTTAGTGAAAATAAAGATATAATTTTTTTCACAATCATGGTTAGGATTGCATGATCTGTACATTTTATAATATATTTTGTAGATATTTATTGTGAAGAAGATAAACTGTTGTTCAGTAACATTTCAAAAGAACTGGGTGTGTTAACATACAAAATTTTTGTTTACTTCATAGATTACATGTAATTTTTTTTTTGTTTTTTTTTCTGATTAATGTAAAAATTAAATATAAAATTACCTCTTAATATAGTTTTTATAAGGTGTTATTTAATTACATATGAAACTAAGAATTTAGAAAATGATTAAGCAAAGAATACTGGGTTTATATGTATTTATATATGTACTGGGTTTATATGTTACTAATGTTAAGTAAAATCACACAAGTTAATTGATAAGTTTACAGTGATGTCTTTAAAACTATTATTATTATTATTATTATTATAGACCTTGCCTTTTTTAATTAAAAAAAATTTGTATGTCTTGCATCATTTGATTTAAAATGAAAAGAATTTAACTTGAAGAAACATCGTAGCTGAAAGAATTTTTGTTTGTAACAGATTGTTTGTTTGCAAATTTTCTTAGGATCAAGAGGTCCTTTTGTTGGGGAAACTCAGAAAAAAATGAACCATGGTAAATATTCAGTCTAAAAACCCTATAGACTTAAGATATTTTATTCCTCTGAATTTTTTTATTAAATTATTTATTTATTTATTTATTTATTTATAAATGTTTTTACTTTAACAAGTTAAGAGAACAATCTAAGCTATAGTAACTATTTTAAATGAATATAGAAGTTAATGAAAGATTCAACTGATTTATTCCAGATCAGCTAATTGAGGAATTCAAGCAAGTGCATCAAATTATGTTTCGAATGCAAAATGAAACTGATAGACCAACTGAGGAGGTCCCATCACCCCACTGGAGCGCTGAAGTCAGTTATCATTTCTTACGATTTGTTTAATTTGTCTGTTCAATAATTATGATTCTTTGACTTAATGTAATGGAAAACTAAATGAACAGAAATTCATAAATCAGAAATTTTATTTTTTATTTTTATTTTTTCCAAAACTTTTTAATAGCATTTTTATGTTTTTACATGGATAAATTCCTCCTTGAAAGCATTTTTTACTAATAAAACTTAACATTTTCATTTGTTTTACAGGAATGGGAAAAAAATCGGCAAAAAAGACTACAAAAAGAGGAAGAATTATTGCAAAGTGAATCAACAGGCAGCTCAGAGTAAAATAAAAGAAAGACTTCAGAGAATAGAAAGAACACATCAAGAAAATCTTGAACTGGATCAGGAATTTCAGAAAAGATCAAGAAGACAAATGGTGCCAACATCACCTCTTTCAAATAAAGTACTTAAATTAACTTAAACTATTTGATTCAAAAATTGATTTACTTCAGGAATGACTTTGGGCTTTTAACTTTATTTTTTCTTAAAAAGCAGTAAAACTTGGTAACTGTAACTTTAGGTATTCGACATACATTTTATAAATGTACTGATTTGTAGTATTAACAAGACATACTGCAGGCACTGGATGTATTTCATGATTCATTATTTTGAATTTAATTATGAATTTATCAGTTGTCCATCAGGTCAAAGCTAGATGCTGGTTTTCCAGTATTTTATAGAGCTTTTTATGTTTATGTGGTGAATGTGAGTGGCAGGAAAGCAAAGTCTGCGACTGGAGGTCTTTTTATAGAGCTTAAAAAGATGAAAAGCGACTGGTAAGCCCAATTCTCTTACTACTAAACACCAACAGAGGTTGTTTGACTCTGGCTCTGGTGTTGTATATTCTTCAAATATCCAACTGTTTTCAAAACAAATTTCTTGTGAAAGCAAGATTTCACTAATTTATATTCTATGTAAAGATTCACTAATAAAATTTGATATTTATCATTCATCAAATTCACAAATTATCAATTGTCATAAACACTGGATAGAGAATGGATAGAGAATGGAATTGAGCTTTAAACCATAGTTGGCATTTACTTATTCTCATTTCATTATCCCTAAGTTATTCTGAGATATTGCATTATTGTGCCGTAAGGGTGTACAAAATATCTTATATTTTCTCTGTAGTTAATGACTGCAGTTAAGTAGATGTAGTTTGAGATAATTTGCTTATTTCTGTATTTTTTCATCAGAATTTGGATTAAGCTGCATTTCATCACAGCTTAGCAATTTTCTGTTTTGTAACTAAGCAATGTTCGAATTGTTTGGAATTAGACCTAAACAGATTGAGACTTGAAATTAAAAATAATTATAATACGTAATAGATTGAAGGATATGATGCTATTACTTTATTCACAGACATTTGCAGATAAACAGTGATTTAAAACATTTTTCGATGTTGTTTGCTTTGTGCTCTGTTTAATGTTAGTGATGTGCTGAGTAAAAACATTATAATTTTACTAAAATTAACTTAATTTCGTTATCACTATGAATAAATACTTTTCATTTACAGATGAAAAAACATATGATTATAAGATGATTATTTTTACTGCATGAATGTCAGTCTATGAAGCCTACAGTCTGAATACCTTAGGTTTTATTTGTTTCTTTTCATAATTAAAATTAAGATTTATCAGAAGTTATTATTTGTTTAATTTATGAATTGTTTTAAAAATCTGCTTCTAGCTGTGCTTTAAAAACAGTAATAAAATAACTGGGCCCTAAAACATAATTTAGAATATTAAAGGTAAATTAAGGTAATGTCTATTAGAAATGCACTTCTTAAGTAAATTATTCGTTTTGCACTTAGCATTCCCCAAGTTATGAAAATGGTGATAGCAATAATCCTATTTGTGATTCTCCTGATGGCCAAACATCCTTCAAACCCAGCACCGATCCACACAGACCATCTTATACTCCAATAGTAGCACCATCCCCACACATCTTCATAACACCTCCAGAGGTACAGGCACTCTACTTTAGTTTGTTTATTCACAGCTTTCTGAATTTTTAACAATAATTATAACATTATTCATTTAATATCATGTTTTATGCTTTTTATCATAATATTTTTGAAGAAATTATTAAAAAATTTTATATAATAATAAGAACAGAGAAAAATGTTTGACAAAAATTATTCACTCAAAACAGTAATCTTAATAACAGGAGAATTTTTTCCCCCATCAATTTCATAAATGGATTATTATGAAATCATTTACAACTAATAGTTCTTTTGAAATTCGTAAATTTTAGTTTTTATCACTGTGAATTGCATATTAATATGCAAGACTGCATATTTATAGGACCACAACCTATCATTTGATAATGTTATTTAAAAAAAAATACTATATACAATGTAAAAGGAAAGATTGCAAATGCTCTGTGATGCATTTATTAACATATGGCAGTACAAAATAGGGTTTCTTAGGCATTTTTAGAATATAGCTGGATTAATTCAAAGCAAATGGTGTTTATAAAATCAGTTGTCGTTAAATTCGATGATGAATGATTATTTAAATAAAGTCACAGTTAGAAAAATATTAATATAATTTGACAGTTTCCTTTAGCCTTTTTATCCACTAATGAAACACATGGAAATTCAGTAGAATTAAAAGTACTTAATTTGGAAATGATAAATTTAAAATGCTAAAATTCAAATGTCACTATACTCTGTCTGTCTTCTCTAATATATCAAATCAATAATTACTTTAAATAGACCTACTTAACCAAAAAAAAAAAAAAACCCAACTCAACAACATGTACATATATATAAACAATGTAAATATATATACTGAATGGCAACTTTATTAGAGACAGCATACTAATAAGATACATACTAACACATAATTGGTCCTCTCTAGCTTTGATCACAGCTGTAATTCTTCTAGTCATAGATTCTACAAGAGGTTGGAACCATTCTGCAGGAATATTGGCCAATGCTGACAGAAGAGTAGCCCTTAGTTGGTTCACATTGGATGATAGATGATGGCGTTTCTAGGCTTCGAATGGATCTTTTCATCTTGTCCCAAACATGCTCGATGAGGTTGAGATTAGATGACTGAGCCGGCCAATGAAGTAAGTGGAAATCAGAGTCATGTTCACTGAACCAATCAGTGACTAATTGAGCATGGTCACAGGGTACATTGTCCTGTTGAAAGTGACCATCTGCATTGGGGAACACTGTAGCCATAAACTGGTGCACCTGGTCGGCAACAATGTTAGGTAGCCCATGGCATTAAGAGATGTTTCGAAGGGTATTCAGGTATTAGTATGTTCCAGGAGAACATTCCTCAGACCATTATACCACTGCCACGCACTTGTAGGGTTGTCACTTGACAAGACGGGTCCATGATTTGTGCTATCTGCACCATATTCTCAGCCTGCCATCAGTATGGTAGAGAAGGAACCAAGACTCGTTGGATCAAGCTACCTTTCTTCAATCATCAAGTGTCCGATTGCGATGCTCCTGGGCCCTTAGCAGGCATGCTTTTCTGTTTTTCTGCGATGGCAAATGCACCCTTGCTGGTTTCCTGCTTTTAAAACAAATCAGGGACAAGGTCCTTCATGTTGTGCATTTGGATATGTGTTTTAGTGCACTTGCATTGTATTCAGCTGCAATCTATTGTGTTAGTGTCCTTCTGATGCCGCAGATGATTTGTGCCAGTTGTCTGTTACCTCTTTCATCTATAAGCCTTTCCCGTCCCCAGCTGCTCTTATTGCTTGAAGTTTTTTGGCCCCACTGCCATTCTCTGAACACCTGCAATACTGTTGCACGAGAAAAGTCAAGGATCTTCACAGTTTCTGAAATACTGGAACCGGCTTTTCTTACCCCCATGATCATGTCTCGTTCGAAGTCGTTTAATTCTTTTATCTATCCAGCAGTTGATACACAGTTCTCTTGATACCGAGCATGCCTTTTATAAGCTACTCGTTGCTGTAAGCGTCACCATACGTCACTACCGGACCGGTTCAAGTTAAGTGAGGGGTGTCTCTAATAAAGTGGCCACTCAGTGTATAATAATGCTGTTGAAATTCAAAATGAATGATGGAAACTAGAGCTAAATTACAATTAAATTTATTTGTATTTTCTTTTTAAGAATTGTGTCATTTTTAATTATGTTTATACATGTATTTTCCATAGATGACATTAAAAGATAAACCAGCTTCTCCTGTTCCTGATTATGATAATTCTCCAAATCCAACACTTCAGCGTTCATCGTCACCTGAAGATGTTCCCATTACAGATAGTAGGCAAAAAGTTCCTAAACCACCAGCTTTTTTCTTTCTAAAGGATAGCAAAGGAGGTACTAGTAGAGGCCCCTTAGTAACCATTGGAACATACCTCTCTCGCCCTACTCCTAAAAAATTGGGATTCCTTGGTGAAGGCATGGGAATGAATTCAAGGCCAACCCATCATGTTTGTTCACATCCACCCAATCTACCAAATCAGGTGACTCTCATCCAAAATGGAATTCCAAGTCATGCTACAATGATTCAGACCAATGGATTCACACAACACCAAGATACACATTTCATGAATAGGCATTATCCGACTCATGCCATGGAAAACAAAGTAACTATCAAGGTTCTTGGAGCTGATTCAACATCGGAAGAGACACATCCAAAACCATTAGCTGGACAGAAAGAACCAGTCTCAATTTTGAAGCATTCCAAAAAAAATTCTGCAACAACAATGAAAAAAAATCTTTCATTTGAAGAATGGTATATGTCTCTTTCTTATTATTAATCTTTTAGAATAATTAAGAGTTTTACTTTAAAATCTAAAGGTTAAAATAAATTACTTATTTTAAAATTAAAACTTAAATTTTATTACATGAAATATAAGAGAAAAATGCACAAGACTAAAAGTTCACTGATCAGTTTTTGGAAATTGTGATACTGGGAATCCAAGATAGCCTATTTCAAGTTTCCTGACATCATCAGTTTACTTTTGTTTACTTTATATATTTTCTAAGTTCACTGAGCTATAATATACTGGGAGGATCGAGCTGACGATGGTCAGGAAACCTGAAATAGGCTATCTTGGATTACCGGTATCACAATTTCCAAAAACAGATCAGTGAACTTTTAGTCTTGTGCGTTTTTCTCTTATATTTCATGTAATTATACCCAATGCACATAAAACTTTTGTTGTATATTAGATTTTATTACTTTGAAAACAAACTTTATTATTGAAAGTTTAGATTTAGTGAAAGGTAAAGTATATTCAGTGATTCAGTAAACATTTTTTTTTTTGTGGGCTCTAAGGCATGATTGAAACTATTATGCACTCTATTTTTGATCTTGGTATAAAAATTTCCTACTTTTATTTCAGCTTTTCAGTGTCACAACAACAACAACAACAACAATAATAACAATAGTTGTTGTTGTTGTTGTTGTTATTGTTACGTATTCAGTGATTTGATAGCTTCTTTTAACAAGTACATCGTTGAGTTAAACATTTTCATTTTTGAAAAAAAAAACACACAAAAAAACTAACTATTGTTACAATTTAGTCTGAGAAGCTTTAAAGAAGTAACTATTCCTATAAGAAAAAAAAAAGAGAAGCATAATTCCAGAATGGATAACAATAAAAGTTAATCAACTTTTGAGAAATATGCACAAAAATGTGAATTCATATTTATTGTCAGTAAGGTAATTGTATTATGCTAATATTAAATGAATTTTTATTTTGATTCACAACTAATTAAACTATTTTATATAGTAAATTCTTAATTTTTCGAAAATTCAATTAATTGCAAATTCAGGATTCATATTATTATCAAAAATTTGATGTACTAGGGTATTTATACATAAGCACCCTAGTACACCAAATATAAAACTGATTTGCCGTTTGCTAGTGTCTTTATAAACTGAATTCCTATAAATATGTTGTTACTAGTTTTGTTTTAAATTAAATCTCAAGTCATCTTATTAAAAGAGTTGGCTTTCAGTTGCTTAATGCAATTGATGATTAATTAGGAGTCACTCCAAATTGACAAATACAAGGTCCTGTGATAATTTCAGGATTATTTGTCATGAGAGAAATCATCATGAATTTCAATAAACTTCTGTCTTCAGAAATGTTTTCAACATTTATAAATTCAACGTTTTCAACATTTTTTTGTTTTTAATATTTTATAAATAATATTAAATTTATTCCTTAAAATCAAATATTCTAGAGAGAGCTCTGCTTCCTCCTAAAACTTAATTCTCACATTGTTTCAACAACATAGTTGTGTTTGGATGATAACATCAGAATTTTGTGAATGCCACACCATTTCTAACTAATAGTGAATATTAGTTGAAATATTCTGTATCATGCTGTTATTGCTTGTTTAATCATAATTGAGCAATAGACTACACTAAATGACGTCCAGAGCAGTTTTTTTGTTTGTTTAAAGTAAAATAAAATCAATAAATGTTTATTGCTATGTTAATAAGAAGTTCATGAGCAAAGCAGTAAAACATTTATTACAAGCCTAACTTAGTCAGTTAATCTTTATTCAATATTTGCAAGAAAATTGTGAAATTGATGAACTTGTATTTATTTCCGTTAAATTAATGTAATTCTCACACACACACACACACACATATATATTTTGTCCCTCACAAAAATGAAAGTTGATTAATTTTAAATAACAAATGTCAAGCATATATTAAAGACAAACTTGACGAGCTAAGTTTGCATAAACTTATTTTATTTTATTTGTTTTTGTTTTCGAGATTATTACCAATTACCAATTTTTTTATTTTTTTTTTGCTTAATTATTTTTATTTTTGGTTAAAAAAAAATCTTGTACCAATTAACAGAGGCGTAGCGACCATAACTGGCGCCCCACCCCCCGAAAACAAGAAAAACATAACCCCAAACATGATCTTGGGGACCATTTGGCGCCCCTCTGCGAGTGGCACCTGAGGCATGATAGACCCCTTTGCCCCCCCCGCTACGCCCCTGCCAGTTGATACAAAAATAAAATCCTTATATAATCATATCAGATTTTTTTTTTAGTATCACTTTTATTTGCATTTAATTAAGGATATAACCTATCAGTTGTGTTAATATAACGAATTAATTAAAAAGGTTAAAGGAACTCAAAGCATATAATGCAGGTCTATTGGGGCACTAGAGTATAGGCTCCCAATGATTCATATCCTATCAGGAGGAGATTTGGGTTGGTAGGCAAGTCTGACATTCTCTTGCCTTTCATCCCAGGCAAGAAACCCTCTTATCGCTTTACACAGGATTGTGTGAATTCTAGGACATGTCTGCAGAAGAAACTAGGAATATATCTGATTTCTCTAGCCTGCAAACCAGTATCTGGATCACATATCAAATGAATAAGGGAAAAATATAGAATGTAATCTCTAGAGGATTCCCACAATCTATAGATAGGCCGTGTTTTATCTACTTATAAAGAAGCCATGGTTGTTGCACTGTAGTAATTTAACAATTTAGTTTCTTTTATTGCTTGGAGACATTGGAGTATGAGAGAGGATGGTAGGGGTTGTAAACCCTTCTCCCTTGCATCCAAAAATGGAAACAAATCTAGGATATTGCGCTTTTTTTTGGAAAGTCCATCACTTTGTACAAATGAAAAGTCCTTACCCCAAATCAGAAAAATGACATGACTTTTTTTTTGGTTGAAAGGCTAAGACATAAGATCATAACCCATCTGTTTCCACAATCCTGGACATGCCTCTGCTTGGAGGAGATAAACATTAAAAAGCTATACAAATAATTAAATATTGAAGATGTACTGACAACTTTTACAAAGGAAAGTGTCTAAAAAAACAAACAAACAACAACATTCCACATTATTTCCTATTTGAAATTTAAGGGGATAACTTCTTTGTAATCTATTTGTTTTATAATAGGCTCTAATTTATTTGTAATTTTTTTGTTCCTAAATCATAATGATAGGCTTATAATTTAAAAAGTTTATTTAGAATTTAAATATAAATATTTTCTCACCCTTTCAACATACTCCTTTATGATATGTTGATCAGAAAAAAAGTCTGAAAATGTTATTGATTATATAATTTCAAAATGAATATGAAATAAGGTACTTTTAGCTTTTCTTTAAATTCAGAAGACTTTTAGATACATGTTTAAAGGCAAATATATTATTAATCTGGTAGCTGGGTTGATAGATTAGGATTAATGAAATGTTTGTATACAGATAAAAATGTAGGTATAAAAATGATAAATTAACTCAATGCACTGTTGCATGGAAAAAAATCTGACAACAATTATTAACTAAATAAGTTGCTGTTATTTTGGTACTGAAATTAAATCATTATATTTTATGTGATAAAAAAAATTATAACACGTTCCTAAATAGCCGCGCCGGCATGGTCGAGCGGTCTCAGGCGTCGGTCTGCCGTGAGGCCAGTGTGCAGGCGTCCCGGGTTCAAATCCCGGTTGTGAGCATCGATGTTTCGATTTCCTTTCCTGTGTTGTAAAGCCTCTTCTTCACTTTCTCTTCGGTCTGACGTCATTCCGTAATGGCGTCCTGGAGAAGGCAACGGGAAACCACTCTAGTATCTGTTCCCAAGAATAAGTTACGGTTTCTCCTAGGGGTCGCCCTTCGGGGGTAACTAGGGTCCGTGAACTTTCAACCAATCTTCGGATTGAATTACTGTGTATGTATGTATGTATGTATGTTCCTAAATAATATCAATAAATAGATACAGTACACTGGTTTTACACATCAATAATTTGTAAAGTCAGACACCACTGAACATCAAATCTCCTTATGGAAATCACTGGATAACAACAGATCTACAAAACAACAATAAATTGGGTTGTGGCGAAGAATATAATTGGTATATAAATTATTTGCTATTTTTTATTATTCTGAATTGATTCTTTAGTTAGCAGAGATGCCACATTATTGTTTACAAATAAATTGCTAAAATGAAGACTTTTAGCATAATATTTTATAATAATATATAACTCTTATTCAAATTAAGCAAAAAGTTCATTATTATTATATAATATTGAACATTTTTAAATATTTTCATTTCATTGATTTAAGTTACTGTTTCAGATAAATTAAACATTAATTGTTGGTATATTTCAATGTGGGGTTGTTCAAGTATTAAGCATTCAGGGGTTCAAGATTTGCTTATTTTTGTTGACGGGGGAGAACAGGATCAGAGAAATGCTTACATAAGACAGTCAAAACATTTTTTCCCTCAGTATTTCAATATTTCAGTGCTATTTACTGTTAATGATTTGGCAAACCTTATGTAAACACAAGGGGGGGGGGTTCTAAAATGACTAAAAATGACTCTTTTTATGGCAAACATGGGTCATCTAGATCAGACTTAGCTTATCAACAATTTCCTTACAGGTGAAGATATTTGAAGGATGAATTAGAGAGACAGAGCATGCCTAGACATTTTAGAGAATTATACTGCAGTTCATCAGCCTCCTCCTAACTCTCCATGATTTACGTATGTTCTCATTAAGGAATGATGTAGATCCACATCAACAACCTTGTAATCAGCATGATTCTTCTTGGCAAGACTTTTGTAGCAATGAGAGATGATTATATTTATAGCAAACTTTGGCTCAGATGTAATCATTTTCATGTGTCATGATCAGACTTCATGAACTATATCAGTATTTTTTGTTAAATTCTTATGATTGACAGTATATACCATATGTACAAATAGCTAATATTTGATGGGCAGCCTGCATTAAAAATGCCCTTGCTAGAAGAAAGCTTTCTTGATATAGGACCTCTCTCATTTGACCAATTATAAATAAAGTTTTTAGATAAGATTATATTGATAATACATTTTTAGTTTATAACATTCATTTTGTACAGAGTTTTTCTGGGTATTTTAGGCCAATCCATTAGATATCCAAATAGAAGGTGGATTTGATTCTCCGCTTGGTGGAAGAATTATTGTATCTGACATTTTAGAAGGAGGAGAAATATATAAACATGGTAAATTTTTTATTTATTTAATTTTATTTTGTAGGAGTAAAAATTATCAGCTGCCTTCTTGCAACCATGGATTATCAATTCAAAAATAATATTGTCACTATATTATTATATTGATTTTTTTTAATTATGTGTATATTCTCATAAATTTGTACTAGCTATAAGCTTCTATTTAATGCCATTGCACCACATTTATTAAAAAATGAAATTCTTAGTTTGCTTCGAGTGGAAGCAAATCTAGTATATATTTCCAAATTTAGAATATCAACTTTTAGAAAAATCCCTTTCTTAATAGGCACATTTTTAGTCATTTTACCCCCCCCCCCCGTTTGTGCTTATGTAAGATTTGACACATCATTAGCAGGGAATACCACTGAACAATAAATTAAAACAGTCAAAATTATATCAAAATTTTAACACGTGCACATTTGTCTGTCTTACATTGCTCTGATTCCCCACTCCCCCTTATCAACCAAAGTAAGCAATGCTTACGTAATACTTGAACGGCCCCATAGTCATTAGTAATAAGCAAAGTGACCTGAATTCACTATTATAAGTCCATTAAAATGATTTTTTTGTTCCATACTAAGGCAAAAAAGTACTTTATAATCTACAAAACAAAAAAACCCAATTACCATTAGGCAGCATAATTGTACAGTAATCTGCAAGGGGAGAGTACCAATAAGACTTTTTTTTAATTCATTTAAGGGGGAGGGGCAAAATATAATGTCAGTGCAAAAAAGCCTGTAAAAAATTATACTTTATGTTGGGGAAATTATATAAAATAAATCTAAATAAACTAATTCGTTATAATAAAAATTACCAGTTTTCTGTCTGCTAGTCATCTTGAGAGAAAAAAAAAATTATATGACTATTATTTAAATTGAAAATTCCAGGATGGGACCAATGCTCCCCTCTTGTCCATATGTGCAAGCACCATTTAAATACTGTTATACACACTTAAATATGCTGCAATATTTTAGAAATTGTACTGGACAAGATTATAAGATTGAAAATTACTTTGCAAAGACAGTTTCCTTGATTTTAACTGGTTGTAGCTAAATTCTATTTTACCATTTACAGTACTCAATAACATTTTATTTAAGTTTTAATAACAACTTTTAACAGCAACTTGTTCGAAATCTTACATGTTGCAGAAAATTAAGACAATGAGATTCATTCTTCACGAGTTTTATCTAATTAAAATTTCTTTCTAATTGTCTATTTTAATAAAGGCTTTCAGGAAATGATCTTTGAAATTATGAATTGCAAAGCAATTTTCTGATGCTGGTATTTACATATGAATAAATTTGCATATTTATAGTAAAAGCTTTTAATCATTTCACTTTCATTTATCTATTAGATTAGTTTTTATTGTTGTATTCAATATGGTTTTTCTTGAAATTTTACAAATAAACCTTTAGGTAATTATCAACTATTATTGAGAATCTCATAATTTGTCTTTCTTAGTACCTGTAAAACTTTGTAATTACCATAAACTTAAAGGGAATTTTCTAACTAAAAAAAAAAAAATGGATAAAAGCTACTAAAACACAAATACTACTTAAAAGAATTACAGGGATAGAATAAGGTCACTTGATCCAATGGCTACCTTGCTTCTGAACATTTAACTTTTATTGTAATACAGTAGAGTCGCGGTAATTCGAGATTCCGTGTAATCCGAGGTGCAGCCGCACTAGCCAATTGTAGTTGAAAACCACAAGAAGTCGTAAAAGGGTCGTCTCTGCCTCCAGCATGGTCATAAGGGGACGATTAACTTAACATTCCATTCTTCTCTGTGGTTTTGACACAGATTTTTAGTCAAATCTAGAGGGTGGCTGAATGTTCGATTTTTCGAGCCAACTTCAGACCCTCCGGCATGCTTCTACTTTGAAGCAGAAGACCTTTGAAAGTTCTTTTAAAGTTGTTATAAAGAGTCTTTTCATGTAACCAGGTAACATTGTTAATGTATCTATAACTTTAATATCTATTATAAATTAAATTTGACTCGTTTTAGTTGAAAATTCCATTTTTTTTTCTTTTTTCCGTGTAATCCGAATTTTTTGTAATCCGAAGTACCATCAGCCCCAATTACCTCGGACTACCGCGACTCTACTGTACTTGCAAATTCTGGAGAATTTGTGACCCCTCGTTTTTGCAGGTTTTCTAATAGTCACTAAGTTTGGTTAGATGACAAAGACATGCTTCAGCAACTTGAAGTATCTGAATTTTAGATATATTGCATGCTTTGATAATTTCTCCTGCCTATTCCAAATTTTGTTTAGTTGTCCATAAATGTCTGTGTATCAAAAGTTTTTTTCTAGTAATCGTTATCACGAATTACTGACCAATTTTTGATTCTTCTGCATGTCTTTATAACTACCTTTGGGAACTGTGACCAAATTGCTGCAGCCTTTCTTCAGTAGAAAAGATCAACTGTGGCAGTTAATGGTTTTCTTAATGTATTGGCTGCTTTACACACTCTCGAAAACTTGCCATTTGCAGCTTAGTGGAAATGCGGTCACTTTGCATGTACAAGCAGCAAACCGAGTTTTGCAGCTTAGTTTTGCTAATAATTCTCAACTCATTTCACAGCAGAAATAAAGAAAAAGGAAAAAAAGATCCCGGGGAGGAAGAGAATGTGGCAAATGAAGCTATGGATTGAAATCACAAACAATAAATATCCAGGTTTCAGCGTGAAGTTAAACTGTCGTAGTTTTTAAATAATTTTTTCTCGCTGCCAAGGATGCTGGTATCAACTTGCTTCTAATATTTGCCTCAAATTACAACGCTGTGTATTTAGAGCAAGTGGAGATTTTCGAGCTACTTGCTGATTTGAGGCAAGTTTTTGAGAGCATTTACATGCAGCCATTAGGACAGCTGAGCATGAATTTATATCTTTTGGAATCTCTATGGACGATATAATTTACTTCTAATTATGCATTATTGAATTTTTTGGGTTGGAGAACTTGCAAAGCTCTGATCTTCCTCTAGATGGCAGGGGAGCTGTTATTTCTATTCTTTATTTGGGAAGTAATGGCAGTGATTTAATATGGCAAATAAGGATTGATCTTGTCATTCTACTGATTACAAAAGAATCCTCCATACATTCTTCAAATAAGAGA
>JAFIDM010009631.1:138994825-139008527 GCA_023159025.1 Thereuonema tuberculata | reverse complement strand
TATTTATTATTATTATTGATAGACAATTTTAATTTCAAAATAATTTTATCAAAAGTAGGGCGAAATTAAAAATGCCGTATTTAGCTTGACTTTTTTTTTTTTTTAAGAAAAAGAGAGACACTTTAATAATGAAAAATAAATAAATAAAATTAAAATGAGAGTAATGTATATCAATTTGTTTTCTGGAAAATAATATTATCACTCCCTACTTTTTTTTTTCCTTAGTTCCTGAAATTTTCATTGAAAAATATTGTGAATATATCTTTGTCTTATATGTTATATCCCAAGAAAGGACTGCTTAGTTTATAATCTCCATAAATAAATAATAATCCTTAAAAAAATATACACACTTTCAAACTAATTTAAGATATAATAACACTTTCTAAGTTTATTTGTTTATTATAAGCTTCAATTGCGATTTCCTCTAACCTTTTATTAAACTTAAATTATTTTTAACATTAAAAATTACCTGGAATAATAATAATTTCCTCATTTTTGAATACGTAAGTTTTAAAATATTTTTGCAGAACTGTTAAAATATTAATTAAAAGCTACAGGTAAAGAATTCAGATTTATAATTAAAGAAATACAATTACAAAAATAAATATTCTTTAGATTTTGTTGTGTTCAATGAATCATTATTTCCATCTGATCGGCATTATCATACCTAAAAATAATTTATTTTCATAAACTATTGCTTTGTTGAAAAGAAAAAAAAAAATGTTAAAAACAGATAGCTTAGTTATAGAATAAAAGCGTATAATTGATTTATTGATATTTGAGAAATAAGGTAAAATTAGACTGAGAAATTAGTGTTTTCTATGGGCAAAAATTAAACACAACTCCAGAGTGGCTCCCACTATAAGCATTATTTGGACATCCACCTATTTCTCAAACATCAATAAAAAATAATGCTTTTATTTTAGCGATTTTTTTCCTTTTCAACAAAAAGTAATAGTGTCGGAAACAGTGTTTGATCGTAAGTCACATGATTTTCGGTTGACCCCAATAGATAAAATGAAAATGAGATCCTCAATACTATACCTAATATTTGTCACCTTATTTGTGTCTTATGGTCACTATGTAGATAACGCAGATCAGATGGAAGCAATGATTCATTGAACACAATAAAATCTAAATAATAATATTTACTTAAGACATTTTGTACCCATTTTTTTAATGTTACCCGGTGATATTAGGTGCAATTAGACTATGTGCTCGGATTTTATTATACGACTTCTATCATAAACTGCCATAAATTAATTGATTTTTAATGCATTTGATTCTATTGTAATTTCTCCAATTTGACTAAATTTAAATTTGACGAAAACTTGCAGTTTGCCAGTTGCAGCTTAGGGAAAATGCAGAAGCTTTACACGTGCGGTAGGCAAATTGCGTTTTGTTCTCGTTTAGATCACGATTAAAATCGCCGGTCGCCGAAGCAACAAGTAAGTAGATTTTGCAGCTTAGTTTTGCTAATAATTCTCAAGTCATTTCACAGCTATATTAAAGAAAAAAAGATCCCGGAGGAAGAGAATGTGGTAAATGAAGCCGTGCATTGAAACCGCGAGCAAAGAATATCCAAATGTCAGCGTAAAGTTAACACAGTCGTAGTTTTAAAATAATTTTTTTCTCGCCGAAGTGGCCGTGGTGTCGACTTGCTTTTAATATTTGCCTGAATTCAGGGCAAGTCGAAGATTTTCGAGCCACTTGCCGGTTTCAGACAAATTTTCAAGAGCGTGTAAAGCGGCCATAATGTTTTATAAAAAAGCTTTCGCTTAAAAAGTTAGATATGTTTTATATAGATAAAACATATGTGAAAGTATGTAGTTTAACGATTTTAGTTATACCGGTAACGAATACTCCAATTGTAATAATCATTCACAAATACATCAAAATACTTTTGATTCTTTACTTATTACAATAGGGAACAATTACCATATTGAGCTAAAATTATTTCCCGAGAGAAATCAAGAAATTTGTGCTCAAACTTCTACTTTTGGCCACTTGGTTATGACGTCAGAGTTCTCCAACTTTGACAAAGAGTTCAGGCATTCAACCTGCATTACACACTTGGGCATTACTTAGTTCAAATGGCGTCTGTGAAATTTTCAGAAGTTAAAAGATATTATAAGTATTGTACTGTGCCACTGTGCAAAAATACGAACGTGACTTCGCCAGACAAAATTTTTATTTCTTTGCAGAAGCAGAAAACCGCTCGTCGAAATATCCGTTGTTTTTTCTATCAAAATCACTATAATGTATTACAAAATAACCTATATTTCTTATGTGCATGCTATTAAATAATAAAATAATTATTTCTTACGACTGACATTTTGGTGACTGCCAATGCGTTTGGTAGAACTCTGAATTATTTAAATCGTTCTCTGATGTGACAAACTATCTTCAATATGGTTTTTAGGAGTTTTTTTTCCTCATTGCTATAAAATACGTTATAAAAAAACTTAAAAAATTCTCAGTGATAAGCGTAACAAAAAATATTGACAATTGCTGTTGCGGTATGTCCACCATTTACATTACTGTTTCCCAAAGTGGGCGATATCGTCCCCTGGGGGGCACTGGAATGATCCAGGGGGGCGGTAATAGCTTTGGTTGGAATTGAAGGGGGGGGGGGGGGATAAAAAAAAAAATAAGGGGGTGGTGGAAGCATAAAGAAAGTCTGTTGTGTAAGAGTTAAAGTTATGTGTTATTCGTAATTTTTATTTTAACATTATCCTTCGTTATCTTAAATTTTCTGTATGTAACGCGAATGTTACTATGGTTGATTTTAATAAATAATTTTATACTTTCAAGCTTCAGCGCCTAATTTACAATAACATCTTTCTTTACTATACTGCTCATAAAATTTAGGGGATATTGCGAAATGAATATAATACACCCAAAAAACAAAGGCCTTTGAGTTTATTTATTAAAGAACATCATCAGAGAAGCAAATGACATGAAAATGGAAGTTGTCTGAATAAGCAAATGTAATGCAAAACGTTAATTTGCATGTTTACACAATCCTGTATAAAGAGGCTGGCGCTGCTGGGTTATCTTCACTTTCCTGGAACAACAACAAGTGTCAGAATCGTTGAGTGTCAACTGAAAATGCCCCAGGAACGTGATTAACCCGAATCTGAAGCATGGAGAGTCATAGGGCTTCTTGAAGCTGGCCAAACACAGATGACAGTGGCAGCAGTGGTTGGAATTTCCCAAAGTGTGATTAACAGACTCTGGAATCGCTTCAGAGAGACTGGCACAGTACGAAGAACACCAGGGCAGAAGACCGCTCACAAGGTACGATCGCTATTTGACACTAATAGTACGAAGGAACCGGCGAAGCAATGCGACTGAGCTGTGGGGACAGTTTCTCGCTGCTACTGGACGACGGGTGTGTACTCAGACCGTGCGAAATCGACACCGTGACAGTGGACTGCATGCCCGGCGACCAATGGTATGCAATATGTTAATTGCTGAACATCGCAGAAGGTGGGCTGAAATGCTTCTTCCTTTGACCCATGAAGAGTGTTCACGGTTCTCTTCAGTGACGAGTCAAGATTCAGCCTGCAGCCTGACAATCGACGTGCCCTGATCTGGCGTTAACGTGGAACACGGGAGAATCCACGTTTTGTCCAAGAAAGACATTCCTTTGGTGGAGGTAGAATCTTGGTGTGGGTTGGCGTCAGCATTGGTGGTCGTACCGATCTCCATGTTGTTAGAAATGGAACGGTGAATGCTGTAAGATATCGGGATGAAATTCTACAGACTGTAGTGGTTTCCTACTCTGGAGCTATTGGGACCAACTTCCTTTTTAAGGAGGATAATGCACGCTCCCAACGTGCGCATCTCGTCAACAACAGGCTGTAAGAAGCTGGAATCGAGCCCATGGACGGGCCTTAACGTTCTTCAGACCTGAATTCCATCGAACACGCTTGGGATACACTAGGAAGACGTGTTGCCAGTCACCTTCCATAACACTTCCTCAGCTGAAAGTTGCCCTTGTACGCGAGTGTCCACGAATCCCACAGGAACTGCTGGACAATTTGATCCTCTCCTTGCCTCATCGCTGTCAGTGTGTTGAGCAGTCTCAGGTGACCATACACCATACTGAACAGTTAATGTGCGACACATTTTTTACGTTTGACATGCGAATGTTAACATTCGTCCATGTGTCACATCCTGTTCAATCCCGATAAATGGGTTCTGCATCGCATTTGCATATTTAGACAACTTCCATTTTCGTGTCATTTTGCTTCTCTGATGATGTTCTTTAATAAATAAACTCAAAGGCCTCTGTTTTTTGGATGTATTATATTTATTTCGCAAAATCCCCTAAATTTTGTGAGCAGTGTATGTTATAGGACATAGGTAGAAATATAGATATAAAGAAAGCAAATTTGTCACTGCATCTTTGTTTGTTCACTAAAGAAGGTAAATTTCCACAGGGGGGGGGGGGGGCCTGGGGAATTTTTTTTGAAAAGGGGCGATAGGCCAAATAAGTTTGGGAACCTATGATTTACATTTTCGATAATTAGAAAATTGTTTTATATCGAAAAGATTTAACTTAAAAGTTATATTTTCTTTTTAAATTATTTAAAAAATAACTTCTAAATTCTTTTTATTCGTGTTTTGATAATGCTGAAATATTTTTTTTTAGCAAATTGATTTAATTTATAAGATTTTAATTTATTTAATGTTTTTTTTTTTTCTTCTTTCAATTGCTAACTGATAAAATTAAGTAATTTTTATTTTGGCATATGCGAGAAATTCAAAAAGGTTTTTTTATTTCTCTCATTTTGTTTACTAAATTTGAAGCGATTTGCTTTTGAAGTATAAAAATGTTTTTGCATTTGGGCGATTCAGCCCGAGGCCTTCATAGTATAACGGAGAACTCGCTCAGCCGTAGCCGGTACAGTATTCGAAGGCTATGGATCAGCTCGTTCCCCGGCCTCGCGGTCCACGAATTGGTCAATTTTGATTATGTAATTACAGATTTTACAGCGAAAAAAAAAATTAATATTTACAGTATACTCCGTGTATATTATACGTGTGTTTTATTATTATAAAATTTAGAAGTACAGTTCAGTTTTGTTTACGAGAGCCTTCAACGCTTTTGCGCATGCGTCAGGTCTCCTTCGATTTCATCGAAATTGGGGTTGTTTACTTTTTATCAGAGTTAGTTTACCGGTAGCAGCGTTCTATTTGCGCTTTTCAGGAAAGAATAAATACAGGGAGAGAAAATCGCCAACCGGACTATAAATATGCCTTCTGTTCTCTCCATTTATAAATAATTACGGACGTTAAACTTGCTTTCAAATAAATACAGGGTTCATACACATTTCCATAGAAGAAAATCAAGGACTATCAAGGACTTTTAAGGACTAAAAAAACCAAAAAATAAGGACCTCTAAATTGAATAAACACAACAAATTGTCGCAAGCATTTTTAAATGTCTCATTTTTGCAAATTCAACCTATTAGATGATAAAGTATAATATAAAACATAGAGGATACATTATAAATTTAATACAACAAAAACTCCTGAAAATATGAGTTAATAAATTGATGAAAAAACAAAACAAAACAAAAAAAAAAACACCATGAAACTGGTATCATAATCAGGGTGTCTACTGAATCTCAAACAAAAAATTTAAGGACAATTCCCGTACATTTAAGGACATTAAAACTTGTATCGTATCGTAAAATATTTAAAATACCCCAATCAGGGCCTCCAAGAGAAATCTTTAAAGGCGGTACAAGATGAATTTTGCGGGGCCCTTGACAAGTTGGTAGACACCCTGATAATTATCTTTTAATTCCAAACTTTTTTCATTTAATTTTACATCCAAGGTATTTATTTTAATTTCTTTTTCAGTAATTGTTTTTCATGCCATGAACATGTGACCAATTGCCGAAATTCCCGACTTTTTTTTTTTATAACATTCTTCTTTTATAACTGAAAGAAAAATTGCGCTAAAGTTAACTAAAAAAGAATAAAATCTTTGGCTGCACCTTTTTCAATATCTGTCACATTCCTATGGAACCATGGACCAATAAAAGCTATCTGTAACAAAAAGACACCCATAAGCTTCCTATTGGCAGTACCATCAAATGCAGTCAACCCGGATTCGTATAACGCGAGACAAGTCTTCCCCCCCCCCCCAATTCAGCGAGAGCCGCGTCGATCGAGATGATTACAGCCGCCGAGGAGGAATTAGAAAAACGATAATTGGTGAAATTTTAAATTTTTTAATAATGGCAGAGTAAAAAGTAAGGACTTTTTAAAAATGGGGCATTATAAGGACTTGTAAGGACATTTAAGGACTAAATGTAAAAGTAAGGACTTTTAAGGACTTGTAAGGACGCGTGCGAACCTTGAAATACTTTTGCAGAAATGCTCCTCCTTTCCTTTCATCGACTTCGGCCAACTATGGACCACGGGCTAGCTCTACCTGACAACGGCAGGGTGAGGCTAGGAAATTTAAGGAGGGGGACGAGATTCACATCCAGTCCAGAAACAACCCTGAGATAGTAAGTCCCAGAGGAGAAACGGACGAAACACAGAAGAAAGAAAGAAACAGCCATGCCAAGGCCGGGATTCGAACCCTGGTTCCTACACATCGGCCATGCCGGAACGGCTTGCTCCTTTTTTATTTTTTTCTTAAAAAGCGAAAATGTCCAAAAGAATTTCTTAGGAAAGTGCCCATCTCAGTGTATCACCCCTCTGCGGAGTAAAGTCGTCCGCCAGTGGTAGGTCTGCTTTGTGAAAACGGACAGTACATATAAAAGCTTTTTTTTTTTTTGGCCCCGCAAAAAGTTCACGCCAGCTATGATGCTTTCGCAGCTGAACGTTAAGCCCATTGCACATGGATCTGAAAATCGGATGGTCGGATCCATGTGCAATGGGCTTAAGGAGAGCCTTTGAGACCAAAATTATTGTATTGAAATGAAAAAAGGTAAGGTGAATGAGGGTGTTTTGAACACAATTTAAAAAAATAAGATGATTCAGTCCAAAATTTACATATTCAAAACAACGTCATTCACCTTACCTTTTTTCATTTCAATATGGTAATTTTGGTCTCAAACGCTCCCTTAAGCTCATTACACATGGATCCGACCGACCGATTTTCGGATCCATGTGCAATGGGCTTTAGCCTATAGCAGAATCGCCATACGAAATTCTGATCTAAAATTGCTTAAATAAAACAATTAAAGTTTTCATATATAGCACGATACAATATTTAAAAATCAACAAGTTTTTATTATTGTTTGCTAAGCGTATTGATTACCTTTCAGTTTTCATACCCTTTATTCCGGCGGAAGCGAAATCTTCATTTCCATCACAAAAAACTGACCATTAGGGAATCAACCATAGGAATCATTACGGTTTCAAAGATAAACCATCTCTGAATTACCCATAACAAAATTGGGCTCTGGCATGTCTGAAACTGAATAAATAAAAAAAACGGTAAAGTTTTAGAGTTGCTTTGTAATTGTAGAATAATAAAATTTATTTAATTTTTATTCTTAATCATAATTTTGGTTTTTTGTGTGATTGATATCATTTCTTTTCTTAAGACCATTTAGATATACTATTTAAATCTTCTTGAAGTAGTTCATAAGTTATATCTTGATTTCCGTTACTGTCTTTTAAAGTATAATGGAAGTGTGTTTAATGCAGTTGCCTATAGAGTTAATATACAAGATAAATAAATAGATCCAAATTTGAGGCTTGAGTTACACTTTTTTTTTATATGTAAGTTTTACTAATGTTATTTTTAATTTTTACTAGCTGTACCCGGCATGCGTTGCAATGCCACTTAAAGGGCTCGGTGAGAAGGGGCCGTAAATGTAAGGTCCCGGTGTCGATCGGGGGTGGGACACTTAGACCCTTGTGTTGCCTTCCTCCAATCCAAGTGTGGTGTCCCTGCCCCCAATATGAGAACGAATTTTTCCCTTTTTTGCAATTGACTTGGGGGGCCCTAAATATAAGGTCCCGGTGTCGGACACTTAGGCCCTTGTGTCGCCATCCCCCCACCCAAGTGTGGTGTCCCTGTCTCCCATAGGAGAGCGAATTTTTTCCTTTTTGCAATTGACTTGGGAGGCCCGAGAAGGGGCCCTAAATATAAGGTCCCGGTGTCGCCATCCCCCCACCAAGTGTGGTTTCCATGCCCCCATAGGAGAGTGAATTTTTCACTTTACACAATATTTGTGTAGTTCTCATTTTCACCACCAGGTGGATATTGGGTATTTCAGGGATTTTACCCCTTTTCAACCCCTAGTGTGTGTGGGGGGGGGGGTCCAGGTTCTAAGGTAGCCTATCTTTTCCGAAGGATCGTAAAGAGTAATTCTGCAAAGTTTGGTCCAGATAGGTCAAAGGGCCTAGGAGTGTATAAAGAACAAAAAAGAAAGATAAAATATATATATATATATATATATATATATATATATATATAGATATATTATGTATATAAATGAATGTAAATTTTCTGTTTTTTAGTTAGTTTTTCAATAGGTTATGTACATTACATTCCATAATTTTCTTTTACAAGCAGCATTGAGTTTTCCGATTAAAGTATTCAATTATTTTCAAATTCTTTTTTACATTTTCTGCTTAAGTGCTCCAAATATGAATTATTACTATTTCAATAATAACGGTTTAGCTTCAAAATGGCAGCTGTCGCAAGCAACTGTGGGACCATGACGGGTGGCTCCCTTTATAAACAAAGCTTAGGCATTTACCTATAGTAGTGCTTCACGAAAAAGACTTCCAGCTTGAAGAAATCAAAGATATATTGAAACGAAAGCGTGTGTTCATTGGCGTATCGAGGGAGGGGTTGCACCCCCAACCCTCAATTGCATCCAGAAAATGGATGAAATCTTCCATTTACTTTCTACTTTTTTTTTGGTTGGAAAGTTCTCGATTTGTCTTCAAACCCCCCATCCGGGAAGGGACATGAATTTTTTTTTCTCTTTTCGGAACGATCATCATAACTTCTCCATTCCAAAATCATGGGTACGCCTATGTGTATATTTAAATACGAACTGTCAATATTCGATTCCATCCCATTAGTCAATGTACGTTTGATTTAAAAAACTATTAAACACTTATCAAGCATTTCGTTGTTCAAGTATTGAAGACAGATTAAAAAAAAAAAAAAGCCGGAATTTGATAACCCACTGGATTGAAAGATCTGCAAAACTTTTTTTTTTTTAATCTACTTGCATTAAACTGAAGGAATAAAATGAGAAATCATATTGGCATATTTGAAATGGAGCTCTTTATAAAAAAAATAAAATAAATAAATTCCAATTTTTCTTATTTAGACCTTACATTTTTGATTTGCCATACTTTCTCCGTTCCCGAGACTAATTTTTGTTGTGAAAAATGAAATGAATCAGATGGCCGAGAAATTCCTCTAGTTCGGGCGAAGTATCTGGTACGGATGTACTTATGTAGAATACATTTTAAACCATTCTTGCGACAATATTCTTACGAAGGATTATTATTATTATTTTGTGTTAAATCAGAAATTGCCTTCTTTTGCTAATTTAGTTGGTCTGTAGAACTGGATGCACGTTAGACCCCTTTATTTTGGTTAATATCCCACCCCTCCTCTGGTTAAAATTTTACCGTGGTAAATTATTAATTAAATTTTTAAGATCCATTAAATTATTTAGTTTTGATATCTCTTCCCCCCCACTCCCCAAGAAACTTCGGTCATTGGAATTATGCATCTGCAGAATTCAAGCCCATTTTCTCCAACAGTGTCTTCGAATTGTTAAAGATTGCTACTAATTTAGCAGTATATTCTCTTTTAAAGAAATAGTAGTAGTGAAGATGTTCGGTGTTTCATTCGTGAAATAACGAGGCGTATTTTTTTAAATTATCTTTAAATAGGCTATCAATAGTTAAATTAATATAAACTATAATAATTATGCACAATCAAAAACTAGGTAGCATTGTGTTAAACATTAAAAGTTTACTTTTAGATATTTCAATACTGCAAGAAAAATAACAAAAACAATATAACGTAATACTAAAAGAATATTAAGTAATACATCGGTTTTAATACTAGCCTAAAATCAAACAAATGTAAAATTAGCCTAAATTAAAGTTAATATACAGTGAAACCTCCGAATAGCGGACAGTCACGGGATCGGAAGTTTCGTCCGTTATTGAGAGGTGTCCGCTATTGGGGAGGACTATCTTTTTATCATTTTTTAGCCTGCAGCAAGTCATTTAATGAAAAATTACGTACAATCTTAAATTTCTACAATTAACATTGCCCTATGAGAAAATATGAACAATTGCAAGCTGTTTACTATTTTCCTTTTTAAATGAATGCTAATCCATTAGTCTTACTTAAAATAATGACAAAATTAATTACAGTATTAATTTTGTCCTTATTTTAAGTAAGACAAACGGACAGTAGCGTACCAAGGGAAGAGGGGCGGTCCGCCCCGGGCCCCCGCCTGGGAGGGGCCCCACCAGCCAGCTTATTTCCTTTTATTTTGGTTGTAAAAGCAAGCCTAGGGGGCCCCATCCACCCAAGTATTTCCTTTTTTTTTTTTTTTTGGTTGTTGAATTGGAGATTCCGTTTTTTTTTTTTGGTTGTGGAATAATGGAACTCTCACCCCCGGCCCCCAAAGGCGTTGGTACGCCACTGCAAATGGATTAGAAAATTAATTTTATTAACTAATCAGTTAACAGAGTTTGACATTTCTTTTTTGCATTGAAAACATGTTTCTCAATATGAATATTTAAATCGTTTAACTTTGCAAGGCCTTCAGAGTCCACTTTGCTTCCAACGCCTTTTCTTGCAATAATGGCTTAGTGCCTTTCAATGAAAGGACAAGGGTTTAACACATTGGATCTTTCAGGATCATTTTTTATTTTATTGTTTTTTATCTCGGCGGCCCAATCCCGGGATCGAGAATGCTTTTAGGTAAAGCTTTCGCGCAACTGAGCCAAACATCAAGGGTATATTCTGCTGATGATTCCTAATAAGGATGAAACAGCTGTACAGAATTCCCGTTGATGTTGGCTCAATGTGAGAAGGCATATTTATTGTCCGGTTGGCAAATTTCTCTCTCCATTTATGAATAATTACGGACGTTAAACTAATGGGAATGTTTTTTTGCTCGTGCAGCGCAAAACCAATCGAAGACAATAGAGTCGATCGCACTTGTCTCCGTTTCCGAACTTTGTTATGTTTGGAGTTTTCGTTGGAGTTTGTGATCCATAATTTCAAAATTTCCTCTGGACGCTAGGTATTACTGTAGCCTGATTCTATTGCTTTTGAAAAACAACCCAAGATCGTTCATTTTCTGTAGAATGTTGTCCTTTATTGGGAGTGTCCGCTAATCGGAGGTCAATACATGGAAACGTCTTTATTAAGGGACTGGGGATTTTAAAATTGTCCGCTATTGCGGGGTGTCCGTTTTTCGGGAGTGTCCGTTAGTGGAGGTTTCACTGTAGATGCTTCTTAATAACTGTAAATTCAAAAGTGTAAAAAAGCCAAGAATGTAGTCATCTTTCAGTGGATGTACAATGCTGATTCCTGCTTGTGTACTGAATCCAGTACTTTCTTAAATATACACTATAATAAAGATGCACGATTATGCAATAGACTTAAGAACTGGTAAGGAAAAAAAAAAAAATCACAATTCAGCAATTTTTATTAAGTATTATACAATTTGCTTTAACCACAAAATTAAATAAAGGAATTAACCGGATGGAAATTTTGGCCAAGCCTAGGTGAATACCATCTAGATAATAAATGATCTAAAAACTGCATTTTCACTTGAACTGCCAGATATACATGTCTCCCATTAAATTGCTGTTAACAAATTTTACTAAATTGAAACTTAAAATTATGTTTTTCATTTATTTTTCAAGTCTGGACAGTATCCAAAGTTAAATGTAGTAGCAGAATATTTAATGTATTTGCCAAATTGTTAATACTCTTTTGCTTCATCCAAACAAAAAAATAGGAAATCCAATATCAGATCATTTACGAAAGAGACAAAAGAAGATGGAGGACTTTCGAACTAATTACTTTTTTTGTTTGTTAATAAACTTATGTACAAAATACTATATAAATATACATATAGTATTTATATACTATATTATAAGTTGTCTTCTAAATACAACAATAACAAAGAAATTGCATCACCTTTAAATTTTGTATCTTAAAGGAAAGGGGAGAGAAAATAAAAAAAAAATATAGGTTGCAAATGATTTTTTTTTATTTAGGAACATTAAATAAATATTAGCTTAGATAAAAAAATAATAAGGAACATGAACGCTAATCTACCACAGCTTTCATCTTGAAGTTGCTATAACACTGGTTGCACACAATTACCTTTAATTTATAATTGCGCAAAAGAAATTTAGTTTTGATTTTTAGAATGTGACAGATGCATAAAACACATTCAACAAAATAGAACTTAACTCTTATACTGCCAAAAACTGAACAATTGGACCCAGATGGCATTGTTTTTAGTTAGACTTGGATATTATCAAGTGAAAATTCCAAAGCTCGATTCATTGTGGTCTACCACAGTTTCTTCAACATGAAAATTTCACTATTCATGGACCCCTTTTTGTTTAACTAGATGAATAACTTCAGGGCCATATCCCGTAATTGGACAGGCACAATGGATCAGTCTATCAAAATGTGACATGACAAAGCTTTAAGTTTTGCAGGCCTCCAATGAAAATTAAATACAAAAAAAAAAAAAAGCCCTCAGGCACAAGGTATTTACTTTTCAAATACAATTGCTGGAAATACATCTCACTCCAACATCGTTAAATTTTTGCCATTTTCTGCTCCCTTAATAAGGCCAACTCTTCATTTATAAAAATACTTAACAAATAAAATTAACTACAATTTTGTCATTTACATTTGTTAAGTGAATTTATCTTAATTATGATAACGTGGTCTGTAAGTTATGCATAACTGAAGTTCTTTGTCGAAAATGGATCGGATCACACCTACACAAACTGTATCAACTTGACTGAATCCATTATTAATGAAATTTAGTAGTGAGGTAACTTTGTTGTTTAAGAGTAATTTTCTAATTTCTTTCTCACTTTTTAATATTGAACTGATGTTTACGTAGTTCTTTTCTTCCCACTAATTCACGATCTTCATCTCGCCACCATTTATCAAGTTTAAAGCAACTTAAGATATCAATACTAAAAAAAAATGAAGGGAATCAAACTTGTTAGTAACATTAAAAAAAGAAAAAAAAAGAAAAAAAAGAAAAATATAGGGTTAACAAAGAATTCAATTTTAGCCCTTTATTATTAGTTTGATTGTTTGGATAAGCATTACAAAACCACAATACATAAATGCTTAAAACATTCAAAAACCTGCATGTCACACACTTAGTGGAATTTCAATTCGTGTGGTAAATTTATCTCCAACTCAAGCAATGAATTTCAGTTTTTCATCATTGATGAATATACTGCACTATGTAAGTTATTCATTTATGTAATGTAAAGTGATTACATATTCTTCATCCCTCATTTTCATAACAGTACTTACTTCTATATATTTTTATTCAAACTGTAATTTTAAAACTTGTTTTGGGACAAAGTGATGCAATTTCCAGTGGATTAAGTTGAAATTGCTAGACAATCAAATTTTTTATTCGGGGGTTTAAGTTTCAAATAAACAGCTGTAATAATT
>JAFIDM010009631.1:138957823-138994815 GCA_023159025.1 Thereuonema tuberculata | reverse complement strand
AAGCACAAACAAAACTGAATAAATTTTACTCTTTTTTATTATTTTTTTTTTTCCCAATCTGTAAGCTGTATTTAAAGAAGAAAAACTATACAATAGAGGAGGTAGGGAAGGGGGAGGGGGACCTCACTGTAATAGGCTGGAGAATTATGGCTCTGGTCACAATGATTATTACAATTATAATTATTTAAAACAAGTTTTAAATTACACAATCTATTAACACGAAACAAAGACTAATAGGGGAAAGGAAAGAAATGAAAATCAAACAAAATTTAAAATTTGTTATTAAATTACATCAATGGTAATTTGAGTGTTCTTTCTCAATGGATATATATATAAAAAAAGCCATTCTAGTTTTGCTTTAATACCCAGAACTTTCTGCTTTCTAAAGCCATTCAATTTCCCTTGAAGGGCATTTTTTAATAATAATAATAATAATAATAATAAGAGGATTAAGCTTCAAATTGTTAGAATTTAATTAATCTGTGCATTTTCATTTTGTGTTTAAGTTGTAACAAAACATTTCTTTCCTGTTTGGATACGTTGTTGCCTTTCGAAATGTGCCTTCTTACTCATGCTAACACAAAAAGATATGTCTGATGCCTCCTCTAACAATGTTACTTTAAATATATTCATATATATTTCAACAACAAAAAGACAATAACTTAATAATAATGTGAGAATAAAACGAGAGATGAACCATTTTACAACATAAATCATCTCTCCTTAACATCAATGCAGGGAGAAGAAAAAAAAAAAAACAAGTTGCAGCATCTTTGTAGCATACCAAGTAGAAAGTAAAATCCTTTCCAAGTACAAGAATTTCACAGTAGCTATCCTTATTGCCATCCAATTCAAACTGGAATCACCACAACTTTAAAAGTGTTCTAGTCGTGACATGCAAGTCATATATATAAATTCTTTTCATTAAATTTATAAAACAAATAGCAAAACTAAAATATTTTGAAATCAACAAAACAAGTTATACATGGAAGCTTTGCTATTTATTCACAAGATTCAAAATTTTATAATTAAAAGAGGGAAGGGAAGAAAGAATATTTCTTTCTTATGAATCACGTTCTGTACCCAAAGCCAAAATGACTAGTGAACGAAGAAATCTGGGGGAAGAGGAGGGAGCAATTACTGCCTTTAAATGTCCAAAAGCTGATGTCCTTTCACTGAAACTGATATTCGCAATGTGTTTTGTGGGCAATTAGCAAAAATTCAGATAAGTTCTTAAAGAGAAGATGGAAAGGACAAATTAAAAATTTATAAAAGAAATTAATAGAATTAAACATTCTTTTATAAATCTATTGCTTCCTTTTTATCTTGCACACAAAAATAGTGGCAGCTAATTCTGTTTACCCCCTCTAGTATTAAGGTCCTAAGATTTAATCATTGAAGCACAGAGCTGAAGGAACACAAAATGTCACTGAAAAATATATTATGAATAGTCAGGGACCACGCAGATTTTATTTCCCCTCAGCTGAAGTCTCTAGTTGACAGGGAAAGAAAAAGCATTCAGCAATTCGGGTGGGCGGGCTGGTGGACAGGCGGGCGGAGACACATCAACACAATTTCATCATGGACTGTTCTTTTCAAAAGGGATTATCAGGTTTTTTGGCCTGGCAGATTACAAAGATGCTTGGGTGGAAATGGCTGCACTCAATGAAGGTGATAGTTGTGATGAAAATGATGATGCTCTTGATGAAAAAATGATGATGAAGGAAAAAGGTGAGGTCCACCAAGATTATGAAGGCATTCCAGCCATTCTCAGTGGGCCTCTCCTATTGCTAGGCTTAAATCATTCAATATTTTTTGTTGTTTTATCTTTTTACTTTTTTTTTTAAATATTTTTTTATTCCTTAATTTTTTAAAGTTCAGTTGTTGAAACCATCATTGAATATTTACTGTGCCTGGTTAGTTTTGGTATAGCCACCCCTGGAACCGCCTCGCATGTTTCCACCTCTCATTGAACTACCTCGAGACACTAAATTAAAAAAAAAAAAAAAAAAAACGAAAAAAAAAAACAAAAACAAAAAATAAATAAATTTAATTGTACAAGCATTGACAAGTATCATCGATCATAGCTTTGTTCTTAAAACTTTTCAGGCTTATTAAGAGATAAATTTACTTATAGGTTAGGTTTAGGATCTTACTCACCACCTCCTCTCATAGTATTGCTTCCTCTGTTTCCACCTCCATTGCCTAAGCCTCCACCACCTCTCTTATACCCATTATTGAAATTTGCTTGGCCTCCACTATTGTAATTGTCACGTTGAAAGTTATTTTGATAGTAATTTCCAGGATTCTCTCGATAACTTTGAAAGTTGCCTAAAAAAAATATAGGATATATATTTATATTAGAGTGGTCTTTATTTTTAAGTTTTGGAAAATTTAATTAGTTTTGAATAATATTTTGGGGTTTGCGTTCATGATCTGAAAAATCGTAATATGTCACATAGGAGCACTCACTGTTGAAATAATTTAAATGTTGTAATTAAAAATTGTGATGCAGCACCCATTGAGCAATGTTGCACAATACTACTATTATTCAATATCACCTTTCATATCAGACAACAATCACATGAAATACCTGGAAATAAGCTACCTTCGAAGGGAGGTAATGGCTTATTTTTTTTTCATTTGCATCTGACTGAAAAGAAACTGTTCCAGAAAGTGCAACTTTAGCTGCTGAAGCTGCCGTTGGGATTTGCAATAAAGCACGGATCCCTATTCATCTTCGGAGACACATATAACAGCTCTTGAAAAAGTCTTCCTTGACTGGCAGAAGCTGAATAAAAACGAAAACAATAAGAAGAAAAGATCCAAAACACTGTTTGAAAAAGAAACTGCTTTCAGCCACAGCCTCTATGAGCTTTTTGATATTGCACATGCAGATGTGCTATCCATGATCAAAACAGAATAAGATTGAGAGAAACTGGAGTCACTATCAGAGGGAAAAAGGAAGGTGAGGAAATTAATATTCCACTGTACTGTTATGTTCATGATGTGACAATGTAACAAGGAAATTATCAACTGTAAATTTTAAATGCTTATGCACTACCTTGTATTTGAAAACTTTGTTAGTGACTTCTAAATTTCATCTAAATTTAGCCAAATTTTGGAAATATTACTTTTTTCAATATTAGAATCTATTAATAAACCTTATTTTTCTAATTGTTATTCTAATATTAATTAATAAAACAACTTTTTAAAATGTTGAAAAAGCTAAATATTAGTGTTTGCATATTATATATATTAAATCTGTAAATGTCTAATACATGAAATTTCTAAATATTTTTAATTAAAAATCCTTTGAAATTAAAATTCTTAAGTTCCACTAAAATTTATCTTTTTCTCCACTTACCTCTACCATTATTATAATTTCCGTTATTTCCTCCTCCACCTCCCCGGTTGTTGAAACCATTTGCAGAACCACCTCCTCCACGGCCACCTCTTCCAGATCCCCCACCTCGCACTCCTCTAGAAACACTATTAAAATTAGCACTACTGCTTCCTCTACTGCAAGACTGAAAATTGCTCTGGCCCGACTGATGGGGATAGCTTCCAGGGGCTATTTAAAACAAAAATTTATTTCCATTGCAAGACAAAATAAAACTGACAGCTTAAGGCAAATAAACAGTTTATATCAACAAATGAAATTATTTTACTTTTAAGAATTATTCTGAAACTTCAATAAAATTTACAAGACATGGAAGCATACAAAAAAAAAACAACTTAAATTTCATGGTAATTAATAACAATTGCCCTAAGAATTACCAGGAAGTTTAAATAATTTAATCTTAGCTTCACTGTGGATCCGTGTGTTAAGAATTTTTATGTTAAAAAAAAAAATAGTAATGTTTGAAACAAATTTCAGGAAAGGTTAAAAAAATTAAGAATTAGTTTAATTTGTCACATTTCAATGTAAAACTTGCCTAATATACTGCTTTGTATATTTTGCAAATTTTCAGTTTTTAGTAAAATTTCAATGTAAATGGTAATTAATAAACTTACTTGAATCACTTCCATGGATGTCAGCAGGTAAAACTTGGGATGGCTGCGATTGTGATCCGAAATTTGAAGAAGGCAGCGAAGGAGCTGATGGATCCAGATTTTGACTAGATGACATTACCTGACAAACATTGAATGGTATTGTTACAAATTTGTTATGAAAGCTTTCTCTGAAAACTTTGTTACACAAAATACATAGTTTAATAATACAGAAAACAATTTATCTATATTTCTACATTCGGATTCACTTTCAGATAATGCCAATTAAACTGCTGAAAACCACCTGGAAAAAAACTCCCCATCCTAGATTGAAGCAACTCCATAACTAGTAAAATTATGAAAGGATATTAAAATTAGAAATTATATGAGACTAAAAAGTCAATCTGACCTTACTTCCAAAATTTTAATATTTTTCCTAATATGCCCCCCTAATTCTTCCTAGATGATGCGAAGCCAAAAAAATTAAAATGACTTCAATTACAGTTGAACCATTTGAGGAAGGCAGTCCCAGCAGGCGTTGGGACTGAGAACTTGAAAAAATAGGGGTGAAAGGGTATCAGGGTATTGTTACGGAATTAAAAAAAGACCTTATATGATCTTTTTTTAGTATTTTGAGAATTCAGCTCTTTGGAAATATAGTTACTTAAAGCCGATAATAACGAGATTAAGCTCTGCAAACACTGTTGTAATCTTTCTTCCCTACCCCCATTTACCTTATTTCCTTTCTCCCCTATTTTTTCAAGTTCTCAGTCCCAACGCCTGAGGGGACTGCCTTCCTCAAATGGTTCAACTGTATTTGCTGTTAAATAACTTCAACTTAATAACCAGTGCTTGGAAAGTGTGCATTTATATTTTAATGTAGGAACTTATTTTAAAGATAAGTTCCTTTTTTATGTGTGAATCTGAAAGATTTCTACAGTTCTATATTAATTGTTAGAGATTAGGGCTGGGCTTATTTATGTGACAATGGACCTTTAAAAAAACAAAAAGAGGAATTTAAATTTCTTTTTACTCATTATAAATCATGCTTGCAACAATGATCCTACCATCAATTTTTTTGTTTTTGGTCCTGGTTGGATTAGGCTAAAAATTATAATCGTAAACATATTTTCATTATAAATTACCTATGAATACAAATTCCACAGAAATGAACTTAATCTATAAAAGGTAATCTTTCATCAGTGTTTATAGAAATCAAGCTAATTGTTTTGCTCTAATTTAGACAGAAGGATTCAGGGAATTTGAATTATTATTAATCTGTATTAATTACCTGACTTGTTTGTTTATAGGATGATTCAAAAGCTACAGCATTCACATTCATAAAATGTTTCTTTGGTTCAACTCCTTGAGCCACCCCTGGCTGACTTCCTAAAGCTAAACTTAAATCCTGTGGGGGAGGACTTCCTAATGAAATTACACAGAATACAAATTAGCATAAAGAATTTTAGAAATTTTCATTTGTAATATATATAAATTCCTTAGCATTAAGAGAAAGTATGAAGCAAAATCATACAGACACTTGAAAGAACAATACACAATCAAATTACAGAAGCTGAAACATAATAGATGAAATTAGGCAAAATACAAATTTGTCATCTGTTGGGATTTATTTATAGATTATCGGTAATATTGGTGGCTTTCAACATTTTGTAACACAATGCTTATGCTTAAATTATAAAACAAATTTAACAGATCTTGATTTAAACATTGCTGGATGCTGGAAATTAAACAAGATTTTTAATGACATTTTTAGTTTTCAACATTTTGTAATTTCGTTCCTTCAGTTAACACTGGAATTTGTGATATTTTATCTGTAAATATAAACTGATCCTAGCTAATAACTGAAATGGGGAAAGTAAGTTGCCAATAATGTGAGAAAATTAAATTATTGCTTTATAACGAAATAAACTGTAGTTTGGGTATAGAAACAGCTGCACAATGACTTGGATAGGATCTATTTGATAAATTTAACAGTATTTTAGAAGTTTTGTAGAAATGTTTCAGGTTAGTAAATTATGAACAAGCTTTTAAACAGAAAAGAATTAAAATTAGGATAAATAAAACTTTAATCCCAACCCAAAGCTAAACCTAGTGATTAACTAGGTACCATATTAAAAGCAATAAAAAACCTTGTCAGATTTACTGAAAAGAAAACTGCAAAAGGTTAAAATTCTGTGCTCATAACAATTAAACAAAGCCATAATCAAGAAATATTAATGAACTGAGTGAAGCTTCCTTAACATGTTATTCTTAAGGTCTTAATATCGCCAATAATACCCATTCTAACCTGTTCTTAATATTAAATGTTATGGATTACTTAAAATTATATTACTCAATTCAAATGAGATGCAAATAGTTTTGGATCAGAATTTTCTTCTACTTTTTAGAATTCAAGGATGCAATGTATTTTGTTTGTTTTTTTGAAAAAAATATTCTTTTAATTTGGATAATATTTTAAACATTTTATTTTTTATTTTACATAAAGATTTTAGTGACTTATGTTGAAAATGAAAATATCTGAAAATTTGCTAAACCAGAAATCTTGACATTTCAATGAAGTTTGAAAAGTTATCTTCTGCCCACAAATATGTAAGATCTGTCTGACAATTCTGGCATTTTTAAAATAAAAATACAAAAAGACTACAACTTATAAATACAGTCTTTAGGGAGTAATAAATTATTTGAACACAAGATAAATAAATAGGTGAAATAGAGTATTATCATTATTTTTTTTTTTAAATAACTGCATGGACCCTATATTCATATTTATCCAAATGATACGAGCAAAAAATTTAACAATCAAATATTTCATGAATGAAATATTATGAATGATGTTTTAAGTTTACCTGATGGAGAGGCTGTTTGTCCTATATTAACCGGATGGGGCAAAGGTTGCAAAGGCTGTTCAATTTGATTCAAAGTATAAATAGTTTGACTGGGGAAATTTGGAGCACCTCCTGCTGCCATACTTGGTATTCCCACGAAATTCTGATTGGTGAAGGTCTGTGTCTGAATTCTTTGTCTACAAACAAATTCATTCATTAAAATGAAAGATTTTTTTTTTTCTTTTCTATAGTTATCATTAAATGTATTTTGAATCTTAAGCATTAGTGTAATAATAATAATAATAATAATAATAATAAAGAAATTAATAAAACCTCATTGATAAAGAGTGCTGCAACAAAAATTTTATAGCACGGAAACCTCAAAAAAATTCAAGATCAACTTAATCAGAATCTATTCTAAAGTTTTAATATGCCAACAAAATATACTTAAAAAGTGACAGCATGTCAAAATAATAAATTATATAATTTGTTAAGAAACATTACTTTAGATATTTTTTATTCAGATAAGGTTTTTTTTTCTTTCTTTATTTAACGATACAACCTAAACTCAGATTGCTCAAAGAAAGCCCTTACTACAATAAAATAAAACAAAGAACACACATAACTAAACAAAACACAAATTCACTGAGCTATTTATTGTCCCATTTCACTGAGCTTGGTATGCTGGACGGATTGGACTGATGAGAGGCCAATAAGCCTTGAAACAGTACTGTCTCCGATTCCCAGCACAAATATCAAAAAATAGCTCAGTGAATTTGTGTTTTGTTTAGTTATGTGCGTTCTTTGTTTTATTTTACTGTAAAATGTTTCTAACGCAAGTTAAATTTATTGTCTAAAGCCCTTACTAATTCACAACAAATTAAACATGCTACGCTACATTTATGCTAAGTTTGGAACATTCAATACATAATATACTGGTGAGCAAAAAAATTGACTCAATGTTCATGTTTTATTTGCTGCATGTTATTTCAGAAATAAAATTATTTTGAATGAAAATGTATGAAAGCTTATATAGTACACTTTCCAATGGTATCACAAGGAATCAGTATACAACAAAATTTTCTTTACTACAGGACCTAGAAAATAGGAAAATATGTTGAAAATGGATGAATGAAATTGCAACAGAAAAGGTTTGTGCTTTAAAAGAAAAGCCAAAATACTGTAAAAAAAAAAATAAAAAAAAAAAAATTATTCTAATCAGTATTTGGTGTTGCCACCCCTAGCTCTTGTAACGGCTTCCATATGGCTTGTCATAAACTGTATTAACTTCTGCACCATGTCTTGCAGAATGGCTTCCCATTCCTCTAGCATGGTTGCCTGGAGTTCAGTGATGGTGCTAACAGTGGAACTTCTGACTTGGACCCTTCTCTTCAGCTTATCCCATGTGCTTAATGGGATTTATGACTGGGCTACGCGGAAGACAGTCCATGCATGGTGGGCATGCCGATCTCATTCGGTTATTGTCAGGCACACCTCGCAACATGTGGTCTCGTATTGTCGTGCATTAGCATGAAGTCCTGACTGACAAACTCTGCATACGGGACCACATAGTTGCCTAAGATATCCCTGATGTAGTCATCTGCCATCAAACCACCTTTGCAGCCACCACCAGCTATGATACCAAGGTCTGTTTTTACCTTGAAGGAAATCCCAGTCCACACCATGCAGGCTCTGCCACTATAGCTCACTTAAGTTATGAAATGCAACACTGCACATAACGTTCTCCAGGCCTCCTGTATACCAGAACTCTTCTGTTGCTCCATTGCTCTAAACTCCAATCTATGTGATCAAAAGCAAATTGAAGATGTGCTTTTTGATGGGCTTCCGTCAAAGAGGGACCCAGTAGTAGATCTCTTCGGTGTCAGGTCACCATTCTTCAACTGTCCTCCGACTGTCCACACTCACTGACATCCACCCCCATGCTCGTCGCATTTATTGTTGGATGTTATTCCAGTGAGGTGGCAATTTCGGAATGAAGATAAGACAATGAAGCGATTGTCTTCTCTGCGATGTGGACCGCCGACTGCCTGAACCTGGTCTCCGATCGAAGGAACCAGTGGCCCGATACCTTCAATAAACCTGCGATACGGCAGACTGGCTCATGTTCAACTGCTGAGTGACAAAGCGCTGGGTGTACCCCTCTTCCAATAAGGCAATAGCTGCCTCTTCAGGCGTGGTGTCCATTTTGTTAGTGAATACTGCAACTTAATTAAAATTAGTTGTGCCTATCAATTTCTGAAATAAGACTGATGAGTAATTTTTAGAACACACTAATTTTGTAGGCAATGAATGTGTGCACACCATACATAACATTTCAAGCTAATGCAAGCATTTGACAGTGTTGTTGAGAATAGACCTGATATCACGTTGCAGTATTGTTGGATACTGACTCTTCTCGTATCATTTGAAAGCTTATTTTCTACGATTTCAGATGATGTATAATTGTCTGCTACATATACATTCCTCTCTGACATAACTGACAGCAAATTCATATCCTATCATTGAGTCGATTTTTTGCTTGCCAGTATAGATAAAAGAAAAATGAATTTAAGAACAAGGCCCAGGATGCTAATTTTTTCCACAAGCAGTTTCAGAAAAAATGCTTTAAGATAAAAGCAAATTAAAAACTATCTCGACTCCTAGCCGAATCTTAATACATACAACTTTATCACAGGTGGGCAAAACACCGTTACTATTGCTAAACCTCCCTAATCCCTTTACTTCCCTCACTCCCACTATGTATTCCCACCTCGTGTAGTCCTATGTGTTTTTGTGATGTCTCTGATGATGGAATACGCTCAGTATTCTGAAACTGTCGGTTAATTACCATATTTTTTATCCTGTTTATTCTTCTTTACAAGTGTTTGAGTTTTATTTTCTATTTCTCTTTATTTTTAATACATGCACATTAAGCCTTCTTGACAACTGTAAGCATTATTTTTTTTTTTATTATTCTTTACATTCATTGAAAAAGGAAAAGAATATAGGGTTTGTGGAAGTATTTTACAGGTTATTCAAGTCTAATCTAACTTTTCACTTCAATTTTCTGTTAAGTTTTTAATTTAAGACACAAATAATAAGGAAATTATTATTTACGTGTAATCAGGTTGGCCAAGAGGCAACTGTTGTTGAAGCAGCGGCTGCGGGGCCTGGCTTTGGACTGGTTGTTGGCCAGACTACAAAGTAAATGGAGTATTTAATGGAAATTAAAATTGTACTTTCAAAATTAATGGCATGGCAATACATGAATTTAAGTTAGTGCCATGCCTATTTACAAAAAAGAAAAACTATAGAAATTCAGATTTAGATTGTTATCCTTTATATATGTTACGGGTCAAGTCCGACATGCGGCTCATGTTGAGATTACCCAGGACATGATAACATTATCCAAGTGTAGTGAGTAATGACCGAAATAAAAAGTAATTTATCTCATAATCTAGACATTACCCAGTGAAGCCTGGATAACTTTCAATAATATTTGTAAAATTAAGCTAGCATGTTAACAATTATCAAGAGTACAAATGGAAAACTGCCGTTTCCCAATAGATGGGGCTAGCAGTAAATGCTGATCAGAAATAGGTAAGGTTAGGAATCTGTCAACAAGTCCTCATCATTAGATTTGTGAATTTTTATCGACATCATATACTTTTCTGTGTGCGGATATGTTGAAGTTTGAGCCAAATAAGAGTCATTTGCGGGAAGTTTTGCTTTTTGCCTACAATTAAAAAAAATCTGCGGCTGAGGCGTGTCGAATGATTGTAGAAACTTATGGCAAGGCTACTAATAGTGAAAGAACGTGTTGCAAATGGTTTCAACGCTACAAAATGGGTGATTTTGACATGCAAGACAAGGAGCGTCCCGGACCGGTGAAAAAGTTTGAAGACGTAGAATTCGAGGCCGTACTGGACGAAGATTCATGTCAAGCGCAACAAGCACTTGCAGATTCATTGGGCGTGACTCAACAAGCCATTTCACATCATTTGCAAACCTTGGGAATGATGCAAAAGCAAGGAAATTGAGTGCCATATGAGTTGAAGCCAAGAAACATTGAACGGCATTTTTTCACGTGCGAACAGCTGCTCCAATGACAAAAAAGGAAGATTTTTCTTTGCATCGCATTGTCACTGGGGATGAGAAGTGGATCCATTACGATAATCCAAAGCAAAAAAAATCGTTGGGATGCTGCGGCATCAACAACGACGGCCAAGCCAAATATCCATGGCTCGAAAATTATGCTGTGTATTTGGTGGGACCAGCTCGGCGTGGTGTATTATGAGTGCTGCAACCGGGTGAAACCATCACAGGAGCTTGCTACCAAACACAACTAATGCGTTTGAGTCGAGCATTGAAGGAAAAACGGCTGGATTATGAGCAGAGACACGACAAAGTGATTTTGCTACATGACAACGCTCGGCCACATGTTGCTCAGGTTGTGAAAACCTACATGGAAACTCTGAAATGGGACATCCTACCCCACCTGCCGTATTCTCCAGACATTGCCCCTTCCGACTACCACCTATTCCGATTGATGACGCATGGCCTGGCTGAGCAGTACTTCAGTTCTTAAGCCGCCAAAATTATTGGATCGATTCGTTGATTGACTCAAAAGATGAGCAGTTTTTTCGAAGCGGAATCCGTATGCTGCCAGAAAGATGGGAAAAAGTTGTGGCTAGCGATATTTTGAAGAATAATTATGTAACCATTTTCCCACAATAATGGCTCACATTTTGAAAAAAAAAAGTCGGTTTTCCATTTGTACTCCTGATATTTTCAAATGTAAACAATACTTTATTTACAGAAAATGTAACGTTGAATAAAATATTGTAAATTTTGTAATTGAAAAATTATAGAACAAAAATTAAACAAAAAAAAATTATTCGGTAAAATTTCATATTTCATGTTGTATTTTATTTATTTCGTATTTTATGTTCGTGCTGTTGGCACTAATCTTGTGTGGAAAACTATTTTAACTTAGTATGAGCTCATTCAGCAAATCCAACAGCATCAAAGCAAATTGTGTGTTCCGACTAGCTGTAGGTTAGGTAAGTTGCGAGTATGACATCCTCCAGGATGTTTATATTGAAAAATTTTAAAAATTACCTTACCTTGGTTAAAATAGAAAATTAACAAATAAATTTACAATGGGTAAATATCACAAACTGCTAATAAAAAATAAGTGAAAATGTTAGATTAATCCTCACATTAATGAAATTACGATTGTAATTATGATAATGCCTTGTGGAGTATCCACTAGAGATCTGTCTATATTATGTGGAACACTAACAAAATTATTTTCAGTTTTTCTTTATTCAACATTATCCACATATTTTGAATAATGTCAACATTATCCAAGGTTGGACTTTACCCTTAACATATACATAAAATAAACTAATTAAGGATATGGGTGAGGAATAATGCAAGAGTAATTGGTTTCAAATATATATAGAAAATTACATTTATTTATTTTTTCCCTTAGTGCAGGAAAAATTTTAAATTTCAACATTTTTCAAATTTACACAATGTATATTTTATTTTATATATATATATATATTTTTACAAATCAAACTATAGTGCAGATTTGCATTTGTTTAAAATATACATATTACATGGGATTATTACATATCTGTTGTATCTGAATTCTTTAAAATTATAATGGTAGTTGTAATTTGGGGGGGGGGGGTGCATAAAGGGAAGAGAAGCTGGATTTGCCAAGAAACAAAATTTTGGGTTCTGTAAGATCTGTCTTTAGGGTTCGTATTTTAATGTGGTACAATTTCTATGTTAAGATGGCCTAACTTCTTGTAGGAAATACTGGTGTTTATGCATATAATGCATCAATAATTTAATATGACCAAGAAGCATTTGGAGGAAAAACATTGGTATAAACATACCAATTTATTGGTGGTTATAAAAAGGAACCAAGCAACCAAATATTGCATGAAGTTTACTGAAGCTATTTGATTATATTATTTAATATATTCTTAGCATATTTACTGCCAATGCATGTAAGAAAATTGCTATGTCCCTGGCAACAATTGGAAATTATGGAACCACAGTGAAAGATTTAGCTATTTAGTTAGAACTGCAAGAACTGCCCAAGTTTAAAAACAGTCAAAATTCCATAGTTGATTAATGAACAAGTAGATAAATAAAGATTAAAATCATGCAAGTACCAACAGATAGTTACAAATGATAAATTTGTAACAGTAAATATGCTTTTACTTTATATCACAATCAACTGTGTCTTAAAACTCTTCTGTACAAACTGCAGACAGTAGTGCAGTTTGTACACAAGGGACAAAAATGTAATGGAATAAAACCAACCATGAAATGCTACACACCTTCTTGTTGGGGTTTAATCATTGCTTTTTATGTAATATATAAAGAATGCTTATGAAAAAGATTATGACTAAGGTAGAAAATTGATTCTAAATAATCATTTGTCTATATATTTATTCATATCTAATGAAGCTGTTTTTTTCACAGAAATCTTCGTAATTAATTACTCAAGGGTAATTAGATTACAAAATTTTTGGCTTCATAAAAATAACTTCAAAATTGTTTCAAGCAGTTTTCTGAAATTCTGAAGTTAAAAAAGAAAGAAAGAAAAAGGGGGGGGGGGGGGGAAGCCGATTTCTGATTATCTAACCTGTTGCACCTGGGTTGGAGACAAAGGACGTGGACTTTGGCCTCTTTGAACATTGGGATCTTCCTGAAAAGCTGAAATGAATTCATACAATTTTAAGCAAATTTAATTGTAAGCTGTAACTAAGTTATTCAAAATGCTTAAAAACTGCCATAAGTTAATAAAGCAATTAACACCAAACTTGATTAAATCTTCCCACATTTCTCAATAACTGACTAAGAAAAATAAAGTATTAATTTTATTTAGACTGAATAATTCTATGGTCCCTAATAATTTTATTCATCATAGTGGAAAATGGGACCCCCAAGTATGCTTAGTCAAACTCATTTTATTTGTTACATCCCTGAACTAATTATTTTGCAAGTAAAACGTTCACCAAATTAACTTGAAATAATAAAAATCTATCAGTTTTGTAGTTTACATTTTATCAATTTACCTGAATGTTGAGAGGCACAATTTAACATTGGTGGGGGTGCCATTGGATGTGCAGCAACCACAGCTGGATCCATATGAGGTGCTAATTTAAATAAATTAAAAACATTTACATGCAAAATTTATATATATTTTTTTATAACTTATCTATGTTAAAATACCACAATAGCTGTTTATGCTGTAACCTAATTCAACTAAAAATTGCTGCATCAATGCATCATACCAAATGAGAATGATCAAAAACCTCTTGGCTATACTGTTGGGCAGGGGAACCCTGCACCAATGAAGAACCTACTGAAACCTAATACTGTACTCTGGATAAATAAACAGTTTTGTATGTTTACAGAATAATTACTGCCACAAGAGGGCACTGCCATCTGCACAACAAAGAGGTCTTGCTATTAAAAAGAAAGCTTGCCAATGTAATTTCTTTCCACCATCTATTATATGGCATGTACTACAGATCAATCTTGTAGCATCACTTACACTTGACTGCTAGATCAAATGGGACTGAATTCCTGTCTTTATGACTAATAATAATATCCTGGCATCAAAAAATGAATCTAATTAGCTTACCATCCTCATTCTCGAGAGCAGTTTTTCCCCCGAAAGTCATTATTTGATTCAGAAATTGCATTATTATATTCAATTTAAAATCTCACTTGAGATTACAGCTTTACAACTGTCAAAGGCACCCTACATTTACTTGATTTCATATTTAATTCTCTTAAAATAGAAAATTCATAAATAATTGGTCATCGATGCAATAGTAGTTTTTTTGTTAAATGGATCATTCAGAATCAAAAACTTTTTGTTTTCTTGATCTATGCAAATATAACCTATGTTACTTTTTCATTGCAATAAAAGGAAATCTGTTGCTCTGTAGGTTTTGTGTAGAGTTGTTATTTTGCAAGGGATGAAGTATTCATATGCTTTTAAGATTTACAGCTTTTGAAGCTAGCAAACTCACTGATTATAAGAGTTCCATCATAGTTAAGAAATGTAATGAAGCAAGTAGTTGTGGCATGGCTAAGTGACAGCATATGGGTGTCTTGGTTCGAGGTTTAAGTTTGCATCCCAGGACTGGAGTGATAAATCAATAAAACATTTGAATTTGAGCTGAACTTATTGTAATCGAAGCAATTTTAAAGCAATATTGCAAAAATTGTTTGCATCAAAGTAACAGGCATAGGTTTTACAGTGCTATTTTTGCTGTATAACTGTAAAGCTTAATGCAATAGAAGGGAAATAGCTCCTAATTCTGGAATACATAAATATTAATTGTATCTCACAAACAGGCAATCTCTATTACTTCATATAGAGCCAGATTTTTCTATCATACTGATACTGAGTATGATACTTCATACTGATGCCATAATACTTTTCATTTTCAATATACATATGCAATCATGTAAGAAATTGCTTCACAAAAAGATAGCTAATTCTAGTTTCAAATAAGGAATTTTATCTTCAGTACAAGAAAGAGTAACTGCACCTCACTGAAGATTGCTTCTGAACAACTTACATACCCAAATGGACTGTGCTGAAAGTATGGATATCTTAGTGACAACTCCCATCTTTTATCTTTGAAGACGTGCGAACAATTTTCATGTACAGATCATATAGATACAAGGATTAAACTAAACACTGGAAATGTTCATGAACACCAATACATTAGGCAGTTGTTGGCGCTGGTTGATAACGTTAGGTTGCTTCTGCTGGTTATTACACGAAATTTTGACAGTGCACCAAAATACTGATTTGGCCATGGATGGTTGCTAACATAGTCTATCACCCCCCCCCCCTTCACCACGTCTCCAATCAAACCTCTTTAGGACATTCTTGACAGCACCTACAATTAATCTTTACTGTTCCAAATATAATGGAATAATTTTGCATGCATTTGTGCATTGTTTGACAACAAGTAAATAACTAGATCTTTATTAGGGAGGTCAAATATTTTTTTAGATATCATGAAATTTTAAAACTTAAGTCCATTTTAGTCAAATCAAAGCATATTAATAATTAGTATGTTGCTAATAGAAAATTCAACTTTCAAGTAAACCATGTTCACAATTATGTAGGTAGCTATACTGAACTAAAGGACAGAAATATGATTAATATTGAGAATGGCAATAATGAAATCATCACTATTTTCTTGACACTCAACAATCCTCACTCACAGTGGTAACTGAAAAGGTAGAGGAAAAAGATTAGCCATTACATTTTGTTTATCAAGATTAATTAAGTGAATATAAAATTTAACTCCTAAATAATAAAATCAAGAAATTCCCTAAAATAAACAGCCTTTTATGAACAAAATTTATATTTCTCACAAATTAAACTGTGCCATTTTGTAATAAGCTGTAAAGCAGGCCATCTTGAATTTAATTCTGAATCTGAGAAATTACTTGAAAGCTGAAGATTCCATAAAATATTATCTATGAAAGAACTAATATAACTTGATACTTTTTAAAGGTTCAACAAGTGAGGTACTAAAAACAGCAATATAAACTGCAAATGAAACATTTTTTTCATTGTTCTGTAATTCTGATCCCCAAATTTAAAAGGCTTGGTGGAAAGCAACATAAATGTTTCAAAGAAATTCCTTTTCAACAATTATGTATCTCAATACCAACAAAGCAACAAGTCATATAAAATCCGTGTAGAAATTACATTCTAAATCAATTTGGGATTCCTGAAGGAAGTTGAAATTGCCTTCATTAATAGGACGATAATTTGAGAAGAATGTTTCAACTGTTGACGTGGGAGGAACTGCAGGGGTAGGTGTAGTCTGGGTCGGAGGTGGTTGCAGCTGCTGTGATGGTGGCTGCTGCGATGATGGTGGTAATGGCTGCTGGTTCACCACAGATACTTGTTGGGGGATAGATTGTGTCTCCATTCCGGATGCCACAGGAGTTGAACTTGAAACTTGAATCTGAGGAACGGAAAAAAAAAAAAATATTAACATAGCTTATTAAAAGCATTTACACTGCAATTTTGTGTTGTAGAATCAGATTTAATTCTAAAATCAATTAAAAATCGTACTAGATCTTTGTTTGCATTACAAACATTTTATCCTTATCTTCATCTCTTAAAAATTCACATTAAGCTCAATCATTTTTGAGAACAGTTACCTCTGATGCAACAACAGTTTGATCTATCTCCATGTACTCTTCTTCAGGCTCATCTCCATAATCCTTAGCATCTGAAACAAAATTAAGCATTTTTAGACCCTAATTATTGTTTTTAACCTTTCACTTTTAAGAAATTTTTAGAATTAAAATGCATTAAAACAAATCTTAAAAATAAACATAGAACTAACTCTTCTTAGAAATATGAAAAGTACACCAGTTCCCAAATTCAGAGTGTTACAATTTGGTCTGGCAGCAAGACTAATAATTACTAAGTTCTTTATTCAGAAAATTCTTAAATTCCTTGCTGCTCTTTCATCTTCAAAAATCAACTTTATTTTTTTATCAATTGGCAATAATATTGTTTCTTTAGTATTCCTTTAAGAGGCTTACTGAAAAAAAAAAAAAAAAGAAAAAAAAAAAGAAGAAAGATATTCATATACCTCCTCTCATGAGGGATGGGGCCTCAGCTTTTCATAGTAAATAAAATAATAATAGTTAAAAAAAAAAAAATAAAAAAAAAAAAAAATTGAACTGTTGCAATTTTAAAGCTATGCATCTTCCTACAGAAATGATGTATTCAAATTGTCAGAATATTTACACACACATTTTCAAGATGCAGGGAATTAATAAAGCTTGCAACTCCATTGCTTGAACAGCTGCTGGTTCTGTCTGTCAGGATGTGGAAATGATTTTGTCAATATTACAGACAGTAAAATGATCATGGATTACAAAGCATGTAAGATCTCCTTATCAATTTCCAATGAAGAATAAAAGTGCTGCAAACCTCCTTTATGTGAATATTCTCTGCACTAAAAGCAGATGCAATATGCAGTGAAATACCAGGTAATATTGTGACTTTAAATAAAAGCATCATTATTTGATATTCAATTTCTATTTACTATACAGTAATTAGTTAATACTTAAATCACATCCAAAACTCAATAAATTTAAATTAACTAGCAAACAAATGCTATTTTACCTTAGTGAACAACAACTTTTCCTCTTTCTAATGCACTAAAAATGACAATTCCAAATTACAGCATTTCAGTTCAATAAAATTCAGTTCAATAAAAAGGAGGGGATTTTGATGCAGATGCTTGTTTATAACAATGAATTTGCAATAAAACAGAGGAGACTCAGCACTAAGGCCGTGTCAAGTTGCAAAATTTACTAAATGTTTTTAAATGAAAATCCAAGAAATATTGAACTAAGATTTTTCTTTCTTTCAGAAAAGATGCTATTAGCATTAAATGTTGCATAGTTCAAGAATGAATAAATACTATGATCTCAGCAATGACCATACAAGCCATGCAAAGATAAATGCACTCAAAACTAAAACTAAGAATATTTTACAATTTGTCACCGATCAGAATAAAATCAATATAGATATAGTATTGTAAAACAAACTACAGTTGCCTATACAACTGTGTATTTGCAGCCAATACAAAAACAACACAGTCTTCAATGACTATGCAAAAGGCAATATTTGTAATGAATTAACAGATATGCTTTAAGTAAAAAGAAAAAGTGCTGTTGAAAGTAAATTATTCCTGAATCTTTATTTAATGGCAAGTTTAAAAAAAAAAAGTAGTTTCAAAGCTGCTAATTATTTTTTTAATATTATGATCCTTCATTCATAGAATACTATGAAAGATGCTTAATTTGCAGTTCCTGACAGCATCATAATTCTCTGAAAAAAAACTCTATAGACAGGCTCACGAACAATAAAACAAATATGGAATTCGTGCTTTTAATAAAAATAACTGGCAGGAACAAAACTAATATTTTAATTTTGAAGTGTTTCAATTTTAATTAACATTTATACATAAAAAAAAAATATACTACAATAATTGTAGTACAAAAACTCTAAACAAAGTCCCACTAACTGTATAGTGATGTTTAAAGTTGCATCTGAAATAAATTCTCTGTTCATGAGTCAATATGTATCTGGAAACCAACACTACAGTTAAAAAGTTTCCCCTCAAAATTTCAAAATCTGCATTACGAAATATCAGTTTTAAAAAATGAAACAATGTAATCAATTGTTAAATCTGGATTAATTTGTGATAATTACTAAAATATGTAACACTACTTACTCTAATGGTATTTTGGAAATTTGTATCAAGTTTTATATAATGGCAGAGGGTACAATCAGGATGATTAAAAAAATTGCTAATAAGTCCATAAAAAGAGAGACAAGTGCCTAAATGCTAATTTTCAAATACCATTAAAATAAGTATTGCAGCTATAACCAAGCTTTTTAATTGGTAGAGGACTTCATTTTGTGGAGGAAATTCCAACTTAATGATCGACTCAAGATTTTTATTTAAAACTACTATTTATACTTTATAGCCCAAATTTCAATAATGAAAAATATAGCAGAAAGTTAGCACTTTCAGATAAGGATAATTACTACATTACTTAAGTAGCCTACAACTTAAAGAGCCAACAAAACATGCTTGTGTCTCACTGTAGGTGGCAATGCAAGAGATTTCACACTAGTAGCAACTATATTAAGCAAAATTAAGTGAATAAAATAAAAATAATATACTAATTATATTTTTTTAAATAAAGTATCACTTCATTATTCTTCTAAAAATTAAAGTGTCATTTTTTTTTTCTTTCTTTCTCATGACCGCAATTTTTCATTTCTATAAAATTGCACAATTTTCTGGCCTCAATAACAAAAAACAGAATTAAATGACTGGCACAAAACGTGAATTCTGAAGTATAAAGAGGGCCATATGTAGTTCAAGTTTACAGACTATTACACCAGTTAATTACGAGCAATTTAAGACATTGCATACATCCCAAATGGCTGTTCTGGTTTTGGAAAAGCTTTTTTTTTGGGGGGGGGGGGGCAAAGAGGAAGAAACAATTTTACTTAATATTGTTAAACTTTCCAATAACTTCAATTAACATTTGCATTAAGATATATTCTTTCTATGGACACTGCTAAACAGTTTGAAGACGAAGAGTTTCTATGAGTTTCATTAAAGACAATTACTCTGAACTGTGACATTTTTGAAACAAACCAGTCCTTTCAGTATATGGTCTCTATACCATAATACCAAAGATCAGTGCAGATAATTCATCCGGTAAGAAGGAGATTACCACATCTGAAGAAATTTCATTTCTTCAACTTAAGGAAATAAATAATAAAGTTGGATACTATACAGTTCATCCTTGTTCAAAGAGGACGACTGGGACCAAAACTTTGCCACTTTAAGTGAATCCACTGAAAACAAGAACCATTTCATAGAAAATCATGAGAAAATTGTTTAATGATATCCTGACACAGCATAAGCACATGAAGAATGTGAAAATATACTTTTATTATTCATACTTGTACATATTTTTTACATTACTAACATATTTTACATGAATGTTTATAATAATTTCAGAAGGGCCTGGCATTGACTGTTGACTTATGACTTAAAATAAATAAATATTATAATGAATTTATATTATATTTAAATATGTATTATAATGGATAGATTGTTCTGTGGAATTTATTTTTCCTTTAAAATTGTTTCAAAGCATGACAAGTCTTTTAATTCCCTCAAATTTTGTTTTAACCTTATAAATTAGATCTGTATTAACAAAATAACTGAAGTTAAAAAAAGTTAAAAGTATTCCACTATAGGCTTATGTGGCCCTTGAGTAGCAAGAGGTAAGGCTTCTGGCATTTTCTGACCAATGGGACTAAGTAGAGGTCAGATGGTCAAAATGACCCCCAACTGCCTTAACCTCCAGGAAAGAAACAGAGTGGAAAAATAACTGAAAACATAAAGTAAGAAAAAGAAGTAAAAACCACCAGCACAATAATGACAAAAACTTTGACAATAACAGACCATGTGCATTAATGGATGGCATAGGTCATGAGGATTGACAAAATGTTCCCATACACCACCAAACCTCAAAAGTACAGGGAATTTTTAAGTGACATTCCACAATTATTTCTCAAGTAACTGCATAGAAAATTATAATGAATACTCATTAAGTGGGGAAGGCCTTTATCATAATGAATATATATCACATTTTTTTATGGCTTTATCGAATTTGCAATCAGTTTTGTACATTATGGAAACTAGTTTCATTATTTTCCAATACAGAACTACCTTCATTGGAGAAATGAACCTCAAATGGCTTACAACGTAAAATTCATGAAAAGATTAGTCCCACTGGTTCTAACGTGATTAATTCTTCTAATAAGTTTACGCTGATTTGCAAATTACAGAAGCCAAAAAATAAATCTGAATTGCTACAAAGCAGAAGCAGAGACTGCTCAACACTAATAAACATTTTATACTGATGATATGACTACATTTCAATGAAATGCAAGAATTATTCTACCCATTCCAGCATTAAAAAATTACTGAGTTTAACTGATAAGTCCATTCGTATTTTTTCTCATTTGTACAATCACATATCAACAAATTTTCAGTTCAATCCTATACATAACTAATTTCATTCCTAAGTTTCAGAAGAGCTCTCAGATAATTTACTGCTAAAGACACTAAAATTAAATTCTAAGTTTATTAAAAAGTATGATTAGAAACTAATCAAACATTGTATTGTACCATCTCAATTTCACCAAAATTTCTTAATTTCAGTCCTACTCTACAGCTGAATTAGAACTTTTGGGTGATTGTTACACATGGGATTAACTTCTGGAAAGCTACCCTACAAATTGAATTCAGCTGTAAAGACAAATTAACTGAATATCTTACATCAGTAACTATTCTGGACTGACACTAAACAATTTTGATTTGTTTTAATATTTCCAACTTCATTTAAATAACTTATTTACATGTCATTTTTTTTTTTTTAAATAAATTTTTCACAGATTAATTTAAAGAATTTTTTCATTTTTCTCTCTCTCTACTTCATCTGAAATGTTTACTGCATGCTTCTCCTGCGTAAAATCTTACCTTCACCAATACCTTTGTTACTTATTTAAATGCACTCTGAAAAATAAATTAACGATACATTGAATAGGGACTTTCAGATAGTTTCTGATGAATATTAAAATCACTGCTTTCCAGATATTGTGGAAAGTTAAAGGGAAAAAAAAATGCATGTTTTTAAACAGAGTTGCTAAGGAAATTGTCATATCCCAAGTTGCAACCAAACTACTTTAGGATGGGCAACATTTATTTCTCCAACTTAAAGCATTTATTCCCAGGAATCTTAAGTTTTCGCAAGGGAAAACTAAAGCTTTTCAGTCTATACTGAAATTGTCAATAAGAGAATTTTGACTACAACTTTTAAATAGCAATTTCACATTAAAATACTGTTATCAACACTATAGCATCTGGGGACCTCTCACACCTAAGATAATTGTTGAACTAACCTTCTTTCACCCGTAATTTTTCAGCAATTTCACTGGCTTCAAATATTGGTTGAAATATAGGAGGAAGGGGGGCTATTGTGTGTGGGTGAATAGCTTGATCCAAAACAGTGTAATCCTCTTCAGGTTCATCCCCATAATCTTTGGCATCTGGATATGAAACACAAAGCTATATATTGTGCATTAACTGAATATTTGGATATATTTATCTCCAAATAATTCAGCCCAATTATGAATTTAAGGTTATTTAAGCTAATTTCGTTAAAAAAAATTGAAAAAATACCATCAAAATTCATTAAAAATATTTAAAGTCAAACAGCGTGAAATAAGTCATGCACATTCAAAGACCTTGATAGTAAATTCATTCAGCATGCTATTAGTCCTTTCATAATAAAGACAGTTTTTGAAAAACTGATTAGATTTCCGTTAATATTTTTTCATGCAACCATTAATAGAATAAAAACTGAAGATAATTTTAAAGGATAGTGAATGTAAATGTGTAATTTTGACTACTAAGCCATATTTTCTTGGTAATCAAAGAGGCAATTTATTGAAAACAAAGTCATCAAAATGTCAAACAAAAACTACCCAAATATAAACTTTTTTTTTTTTTTTTAAATATGCATCACTTCAACTATTTTAAATATCAATCTTCTAAATCCAGTAGACTACACAGAACTTTTTTTATCCAGTGGACTACAGAGTATCACTAACAGTTCCAACAATTAACAAATTATATCCCTCATCTTATGCTTCACTACAAGGAAAAGTTTCATTCAAGGTATGCTCTATTAAATAAGCTATCACAATGAAAGCTGAACAGTATTCCAATATGTACACAACTTTGCTAGTCAATTTTTAAGCCCCAAATGTTTATTTTTATAATTTTAACAATGGAAACATTGCATTTCCATTAAAACTTTACACAACTTAGACCCAAAGTAGTTTTACATGCCAAAACAATTTTACTTCATTACCTTAATCTGGATATGAAGTGATATCAAGCAGCAATATTTCATTTGAAATTTATTAAAAAGAATTACATGAAGTTGCATAAAGTTTAATTTTTACAAAACGGGCACTTTTAAGAGCAACCTTTTCATTACTGTTTTATCAATTTGACTCTGCAAAACAAAACTACATTATATAAAAACTGAACTTCAGCTTCATGCTATCTACACTACAATTACCCCACACAGCTAATTTTTTTTTTTTTTTAAACACCTTAAAGAAAAACAGAAGATAACTTGTATGTGAGAAATTTGAATAAAAGTCAGCTTAAAACTAATAAATTTAAATTTTGAACAAAGTATTAATCCTTTACAAAAAAAAAAAAAAAAGTTATACTGCAGAATGAAAACTTCCATGTTGTTGTTTGTTGGTGTTTTAATGGCACAAAAGCAGCAGTGTTCCATATTAAATAGAATAATGCATAGAAACACTGCATATACAGCTTATCATTCAGACCTTAAATCGGAGACACTCGCTACCTAGCTTTAACTTTTAATGCATACTGTCTGAAAGTTGAATATCCCAAAGGCAAATTAACAGACAACATCTATTAATCAAACAAATTCGCTTAAAAAAGCCTATCTAAAACCAATTTTCAAATTCAAAATACAAAAGTTTAGAAATATATTTAGGGAGGGACGGGGAAAAAACCCCCAACTAACTTCAATTTAAATGTTTCAATATACTCATAACTAATAATATTCAAACTGAATGATCTTTTAAAAAAATCAGCTGCATTATGCCAACTGTTAAGTTTGGTGGCGGTAGCATAATGGTGTGAGGGTGTTATGTAGTTCAGCCTGGGTCCCTTAGTTCCTGTGATGGGCAACATGAACTGTGCGATGAATCGGGCCATTCTGGACAACACTGCCCTCCAACTGTGTGGCAACAGTTTAGGGAAGGCCCGTTTCTCTTCCAGCAGGATAACTGTCCCGTACACACATTGAAGCTTGTGCGGCCGTGGTTTGACAACATGGGTGTTCCACAATTTGACTGGGTTTCTCAGCCCTGATCTCAGCCCCATTAAACATCTGTGGGACGAAATAAAACGCAGATTATGTGCCCACCCATGTTGCTCATCTTGTGTGGCCAGACTCACTTCAGCTGTCATGGTAGCCTGGAAGTCAGTTCCTGCGACCACTTATCAAAACCTGGTGGAAAGTCTTTCCAGATGTGTACAGGCTGTCATCTACGCAAAAGGGGGAACAACATTATATTAATGTGTGTCTCAGGAGCCTCCGCGTCTGGACCACGGGTGTCTGGATACTTTTCGCCATATAGTGTAGCTCAAAAGCTTGCCAAATAAAAAATCTTAACTCAATATTTTTAATGAGGTTTTGAAAACTACAATTAAATGAAAACTGCATTTACATACAACCTTCCACAAAACTAAAAATTTAGTAGGGCTTTAAACATTACTAATTCAGGGTGACTACTGAATCTCAAACAAAAAATTTAAGGACATTAAAACTTGTATCGTATCGTAAAATATTTAAAATACCCCAATCCTATATTAACAACCAAAAAAAAAAAACAAAAAAAAAAAAAAAACCCTGTGAACATATCTATTCAACCAAAAACAACCCTGACATCATGCTCAAAATTTAAGGATATAGTCCGATTTTCCCGTACATTTCATGTCAAACCAAATTTCCCGTACAATTCCCGGTTGGTAGACACCCTGTAATTAATACAATTGCAAACAAATTACCCATCCCATATTGTAACCAAGAAAAATCAAATTTTTATCAATTATATTAGGTTGGAAACCCTAAAATGTCGGTTTGGTTGACCTGCAAGTATCACCACTTCCAGGGAAATAATTAAAGCATGCTTTTGGTGTGTAGTTATGTCAGTTGATTCCCTACTGCTTTTGGTATAGACTGGTCATGAGGTTCTTTCTATATTCTGCGTCCTGTTTTGTGAGTTGAATCAAAATAAAGAGATGTTGGATATTCGACAAGTGATGCTTTATAAGTTCTTATGAGGCTTATCAGCAGCTGAAGCAAAGGGGAACACGTGTAGTGTTTTTGGTGTAGATCATGTAAGCAAAGGGGAACACGTGTAGTGTTTTTGGTGTAGATCATATAAGCAAAGGGGAACATGTGTAGCGTTTTTGGTGTAGATCATGTAAGCAAAGGGGAACATGTGCAGTGTTTTTGATGTAGATCATGTAAGCGAAAGGACAGTGCAGCATTGGTTCCAAAAATTCTGTGATGAAAATTGCAATGTAAAGAATGCTCCTACAGGATGCCATGGAAAAGTGGTCTCAGCCGAGGAGGTGAAAGAAATGATCGATTCCGATGTACATCAAAGTTCTCGGAAGATGGGCAAGAAACTAGGATATCTCGCACGCCTCCTGGAAGGACTTGGCACAGTGCAGAATATGGACGAGTGGATACCCAATGAACTCATAGAAGGAAACAGGCTGCATGTTATACAATTTGTTCTTCACTCCATCTTCGCAAAGAAAAGAGCCTGGACAGAATTGTAATCTGTGGCAAAAAGTGGATAACGTACACCAATAGGAAGTGCTCGTCCTCTTGGCTGGATAAGAACAAAGCACTGGTAACAACTCCTAAACTGCCTCTTCACCCAAGGAAAAATTCTTGACTGGGATCCATGGCTGGATTTATGCATTGGAACTTCCTTCCCTGGTAACAAAATTACAGCAGAGGTGTACGTGTCAGAATAGATTGAAATGCACCAGAAGTTAGGAAAGATACAGCCTACACTGGTCAATCAAAAAGGTTCCATTTTGCGTCATGATTATGCATGACTGCATAAGGCAGAACACACCCACAGGAAACATCATGAACTTTGATACGGATTTTGCCTCATCAGCCTTATTCATAGAACCTTTAGCCAACAGATTTTCACCTATACAGACAACTTTCTGAAGGATAGGAAATACCTCTTAAGATTGTCATCTCAAAAAGGACATCGAAGGATTCCTGCAATGCCATACAGATGTGCAAGAAAGGAATTTATAGCTTATGACAGCATTGGCAAGATTGAATAGATGCAGATGTAGCCTATTTTAAATAATAAAAATTACACCCAAAAGTCAAAAAGTTTAATTCATTCACTCCAAACAGACATTTAGGGTTTCCAACTTGATTACACCTCGCATTCTATTGTCCATCAGCATCATTTGTTTAAGAGAAGCAATGCCAATAAATTGCAAAGCATTTTCTTTTTAGTAGTAATATCTACATTTGGTCTTACTCTAGACTCAAATGCTCTTTATTCAGTAAATTAAACTAGATTTTTTTAGATTTCTCATGATGTGCTAGATTGTTCTATAGAATTATTAAACTAGATTGATATTTATACAAGACTTCTTTCCAAACGGGACTATTGTAGAACTGCCCTTCTACCAAATCTTTAGTTTACGAAATTAAAAGATGATAACTATACTCTGAAATTAAACATAGAAAGAGACCAACGTTAAATATGGACCAAATCAACTCAATTTCAATTAAAATTGTGTTCATTTTTTTTTTTAACCAACACTGGAACTTAAAAAATTCCAGTTGATACAAGTACACTTCTATGCATGACATATAAAAGTTCCTATATTTTTGGTCAATATACTATGCTATCTTGTTTCCTAGCTTTTCCAATTTTTTGGGATTCATGTTGCCAAAATGAAAGAGCTGCAGCAACAGAAGAGTAATCAAGCATCATTCTATAGATAACAAAATTACAAGGAGATGACACATCCTGTATATCACCGACTTTGAATCAGCCCTTTAGATGGAAGTACACGAGTACTTCAAAAATAGATAATGTTTGGAGGTCAACCCTCCATGGATTTTGAGATCTCAACGTTTTCACTGGATTTCCTTGCATAGCTTAAATGTTAGACATACAACTGTTCTGTTACTGTTGGTGATAGCTTAGATGACATACCAGACTTGTGGTTAAGATCCTGGAATCAAATGATTTCTCCCCCCCCCCCTTATGTTAATATACTTTTTTTTAAAAATTTTGTGTTCTTTCAGGCTTACATTAATGTGACTAAACATTTTAAATATTATCTCCTTTAAGTAAAATGTTACTTTATTTGTACAACTTATTTACGTGAATGATCAAATATCATTAATTTCATCTTTTAATTTCTTCCTAGTTTTTCTTCATCCTTTATCATGTTAATATTTTTTTTATTACTTACATTTATATAACAGAAAAAAAATTACAATCAGAACATGTAAATGATAATCACTTTAATTTTTTGTAGGGGAAAAAAAAAAAAGCATTAAAAATGAAAAACAAAGGGGGGGAAAAAAAAAAACATTAAAAATGAAAAAGAAAAAAAAAAAAAAAAAGAGAAAAATGAAAGCAAATGAAGAAAGTATTTATATAAATGACCAAACATTGAAGTCATAAAAATAAAGTTTTACTTATCTTTAATTAAATGGGATAATATTTAAAATTTCTAGTCTCCTTGCTAATGTAAGCCAGAAACAACAAAAATAATAAAAGTATACTAATGTAAGGAAAAAAAAATATCAAGATAGGAAAAGTAAGATACAATATCAAGATAGAAAAATAAACTCAAACATTGGAAATTGGGGGGGGGGGGGCAAAGCATACAATGGATTTAATCCCAAGATCTTAACAGAAGATCCTGCACTATAAGCAACACCAATAATGGAGTTCTCATATTTATAATAATTAAGCTATTACAAGAAATCTAATGAAAATAATCAAATATCTCCAAATCGGTGGAGGGTTGGCATCCAAAAGTACCTATATAAAAAGAAAGTCCTGACTCACTCGCCAACTCATCAATGCCCAGCCCAAACCCCTTGACCCTAGAAAGCTGAAATATTGCACAGAGGTTCTCTTTATGATGTAGACAAGGAATAAGGCCGGATTTTTCGAAATTCCCATGGGATAGGGAATAAAGCATTTATATTTTCACTTTAGTTTTTTCTTATCGATGTATAGGTGAGTGGCACCAACCCACAATACATAGGAGTTATCCGGAGAAGGCCACAACAGACTGGAACTATTTGTTTTTCGATCTCAATATTAATTTGCTAAATAATTGTTTTTCGATCTCAATATTAATTTGCTAAATAATTATTTTTTTATATGCTATGTATGCAAAGGTTCCACAGTGCAGTAACGGTACCTGGCTAGTCAATATTTTTTGAAGTACTCGTTTTATACATTCATCTCTCAAAAGGCACCAAAATTTGTGATATACAGGGTAAGTAGTATCCTTATTAATGGAACATGGTTATCATTTTCTGCCATAATCACAAGCCCAATTGTAACAATAGTCCACCATCTCCAAAAAATATGGCAACTTCAGAATTAAAAATTTCAGAGTAAAAAAATTGCCAATTTTGTATTAATTGGCGTGCAATATTTGAAGTACTATTAAAAATTGGATAGTGATTTTTTTTTTTTTTTTTTTGAACAGAAGCTACTGGAATATATGAATGTTCATAAAATTAATGTAGATCATGTAAAGTGTAAAATGGCAATTAAGGGAAAGTTCATAGTCAATATTCATGAAGGTGAAATAAAGCAACAAATCTTTTCCTACTGTTGAAAGAGTAAATTTGTCATTATTGAATCTGCAACTTAAACACTACCCACCCCTTGAATTATTTAAAAGACTACACAGTTAATTTTTCTACTTTATTTATTATGGGTATCATTTACAGTTTTCATTTACACAAAAGCATTTTCAAAAAAACTAAAAAATACTGACATTCTTAATCTCAGAGCAACATTCTTTTTGTAGTCGAGAAATACTTTCTGAATCAATTACACAACTACTGCACAAAACTACCAGAGTTTTTTTTTAAACATATTTCTTATTTGTTCAAAATGAATAATAACAGGAACTGGAAACTATATCAAAAACAATTACAAATTTTGTGTCGTTCTTGTGATTAGAAGCTCAAAAATTTATATTAAATAAAACTCGTGTAAATACTGTGCTACATGTGCTTCACAATATTGAGGGCAGGGCAAAGAAAATTCAATGAATGGCCTAGAGAACAACAGCATTCAATTGGTACTATACAACTCCAGTTTCTTTATTAAACAGCTAAAATGCCATAAATATTAAATACGATTAACTAAATTTTTTGTCAAATTTTGTTTAGGCCCTACAATAAATTTGCATTTTTAAGGATGTTTGTGATTAACTACAAGCTTTTCAGTAGAGCTCCTACCAAAAAACAATTAAACCATATTTACAGGAACTTTAAATGATGAAATATAAGCCCATGAGATTTGGCAAATATGCAACAAAATCAAATTTAACTAATTACAGAGGAATAAACTACATGTTCATATATGTTTAAGCAGGTCCCCCCCCCTCCTTTTAATGACAGAATCTGTTCAAGCAAAAGATAATGAAACTGAAGAGATTAAAGTCTTAAAAGATGGGAAACATGCACCAATTTCATTTCTGATGGCAAATAAAATTGCCAAAAAATGAAGTTCTGTTATGCTAAGATTCTTGAAAAATGAAGCAGCCAGACTATGAATTACATACAGAAAATGAAAATTACCACCTGGCTGAAAGGACAAAAAGGGAATTAACAGAAAGCACATACTTTTACAACTCTTCCAGTGTAAAGACTGCTATAAAAATTTCTGCAGACGTGTAGATTCCAATTGAAAAATGGGATCATATGTTTAATAAAAATGTTCTTTCAAGAATAATGTACCAGTTCAAATATGAAGTTGAAAAGGAGTTTTATGAATAAAGGAAAATAGAAACATGCAGATCTTAAGCCAATCCAGTGAACAATTCATGTAAAAAAAAAAAAAAAAAAAAAAAAAATTTCCCTGCTGTTTTTGTAATTTTAAAGGTAGCTGTGGTAACTACTTCACTGTAACAACTACATAAGGTCAACTGATAATAGCAAATCTTGCTAAGAGTTAAAAAAAAAAAAACTGCAAAAAATTCAAACACTAAGAGAATCAGATTTTTCATTTTGCTAAGTACGTCATCTGAATTTGGATGATTCTGAAGTTTCCACATTTGCAGGAAAAACTTGTTGGGCAACCACCATATATTATCACATTGTCCTGGGTTTTCCAAAAGAATTTTTAAGAGAATGGTAAAAAAGTTCATTCTAAATATGATCCATAATAGGTGCCCACCAGCCAATTTGGGACTCCAGAAGTACATAATGCTAATTAAAATTGCAACAGTGGCATAACGGAAGATAATAAAAATGGATTATCTCAGCTTATTCAATTATAGTTGAACTTTTTTTTTTTTTTTTTGGCCAATTAAACTTTACAACAATGGTCAATTCTTTCTAATGATTTCTAGATCAGAAATCTTCTGAAGAACTACTGTAATGCACACTTCAGTAATCAGAAGAAACTGTTCAAACAATTCACTTGAATGAAATTCAGAATTACAGTGCCATTTTATAATGGACGAATTGGTTGGTGAAGAAGACCAACCAAGTTTTGTTTCCCCAATTAAAAAAAAAATGAATTAAAAAACAAATTGTGTGAACATTTTCCCAAATGATAGAAAAAAATGAAATAATGTTGAAAGCCTTTGTAGGATTTTTTTTTTTCTTCTTCATAATTTTTAAAATTTGATATAAAAGTAATAAACTATTTTATGCCTTTGCTACTTTCTCAGTAAGATACACTGATATAGCTTTGTTTTGTTTTTATAATAAAATGTTACACACAAAAACATTTTAATCTTTATTTGAAGCATATTAAATTTTTTAAAAAATTAAGTAGAAAGGGGGAATAAGTATAATGGATACAGAGTTGTGCTATAATAGGAATCTCTAGTAAAAACAAATTTTAGAAATTTCTAGATAATAAAATTTTGTTATATTACACCAATTTAATAGGTGTTTGTGTGTATGTATATATACACAAACGTTAACTGGATTAAATAGTTATGCTAAAAGAAACTTGGATTTTTTTTTTTTTTAATTTATTTATCTTTTTTTCTTTGCTGTGGAAATGTATCCCAAAATTAAGAAATATTAAGCTTCTGTAAAAGGTTAAAAAAAAAAAAAAGAATTCCTAAAATTTGTTTTACTAATTTTTAATAATATTTACTTTTTTTTTTTTTTTTTTTTGAACAAATTACAGTAATGAAAGTCTAAAAGCTAAATCATTGCTTTTTGAAAAATGTCCTTTCTTTTATTAAAGTAAAACTTCAAATACAACATTTAAATCTGATTAACATTAAAATAATTTAGGAAAACATTTGCTTAGTTTTAGCATTCATTCGATGTTTCATATTTTAAAAGATACACCAAGTTCAAATTGGCTGATTGGCTTCAGCAGAACCTTAAAAGGAAAAAAAATTAAAAAAACATTAAATTTCGTAATCACAAGCAAGGCCCACATTTTTGAATTGGGTCCAAAATCTCATGTTGATGCTCCTATTGACATACAATAACAGTAATTTTTTTTTCTTAAACCAAATCTTCAATTTATTAGAAAACTAACCTAGGTAATATGTGGTTGTAAAATAATACATGGTTTGTTTTCACGTACACTGGCAGAATAGTAGAATGGCTAACTTCAATTCTAACTACTGGGTCATTCCATATTAAGTTCAAGGAATGTTTTTGCTTAATTTATTTGCTTTTCTTATCACTGATGTCAACCCTCATCACCTAACTTATGAAAACATGATTTGTTACTATTTTTTTTTTCTTCCATGTGATCCTTAATATAAATTAGCAAACTAAATTTTTAAAAATACTTCAACACATGGATAGATGTAGGCTTGAACAGATGCCTGAATTGCTGTATAAAAAACATTCTTTACTAAATTTTAAATTCATTTACATATCTGAAACTTTAAATGCTTGGAAAACAGATAACCTCTATCCTACAATTAGTATTACAGTAGTAATATCATTCCAATTTAACAAAACAGATTTAAAATCAAGATGATTAATCCAAATCATTGTGGGAGACAAAACCCACAAATGCAAGTTAAAACTTCATGTTAAAATCCAGATAACTATTTAAAATTCAGAACTCCTATCCCCATTAAATTTTTTTATTCCATAAACTGTTCTAATTAAAATCTGACACTTAAAATTTAAAACAAAGCTTATATTGAAAACAACTATGGAATGCAAATTATATATATATATAAAAAAAATTAACAGTTCAGAATGAGATGAAAATTCCCCAATGAATAAACGGCAAGATGAGAACAGCATTTTTCATAGAAAAGGTTAAGACAAATGAAATACAGGCATACACAAATTAGACCAGCTGGCCTAGCAATAAGCTTTATACATTTTCAACCTGTGAAACTCTAAAAATGATACAATAATACTTCACCAAGTCAAACAAAAAATAAAAAAATTTTACATCTTCATTTCATCAGAATCTCTAAGTCGCTCAATATTTCTTTCCTCTTCCTTCAAATTACAGAATACATTTGCAAGTTGTTTTGCAGTTTTCAGGATTTCACTAGCTTTTATAAGTGTCATTTTATATACTCAAGAAAATATTCTAATTGTTTGCTTGCCATTAACTTGCCAGGAATCACATGAAAAGATGCCAAGTGCCAAGTTTTGATATTCCCTGAAGTTCGCAGTACCTCAACTGAGTTTAATGAATGATTAATAAATCCGTTCCTAAAGATTTATGAAGAATACATTTAGAAAAATCTTCCAAATAGTCAAGTATCAGCAAGTCGTCCATCATCCTTTTTAAAGTAATATAAAATGGAACAGTTAACATCTCCTATAGCTAGAAATAGAGTAAAAAAAAGCTTAAATGGGGAATCACTGGGGCTATTACAGCTTAACTGAGTACTCAAAACAAATCAGAAATTATTTCAACTTCAGTGGAAAGGGAGGGGAGGGGAGAGATTTTATGTATACACAATCTTTACTAAAAGAATTTAGATAATACTTGTATATACAACTTTTTTTTTTTTTTTTTTTTTAAATTATGGTAATTTCTATGTTAAAGCTTCTTATAGCAGGCACACACAATGCAGCTTTTGCTGTACAACTCATTGCAATTAGTTGCCCAAATGAAGATTGGAAAGACAGTCAGGTGTGCACATGATGCAACATTCTTTGCGCCGCCGTGCGAACAACATCAATCCCATAATTCAATGCATACACCGCTTTGGATGTGAAAAATTAAAAAAAAAAAAATTGATGTTTTTCAAACGCTGATACATTCTGCCGCATTAAATTACTGCATTTACATATAAACTGTATTTGTGTATGAAAGAAACTCGCAATACTGATATTCATTGTGTACTCGCTCTCTGCCCACCTGAAGCGATGGAAATCTGTTTAGATGCCAGGGTTTTCCCCTGGGCATGAAGTCATGACTGACTTGTTCCAATGCTGCACAGTGATTGGGTAATTTCCATGCAGCTTTAGAAGTTGCACCTACACCAAAACCTCGCCTTTGCATCTTTTCGTTTATGCAACTCCGATTGCAACTTTGCTCAAAAGGCACTCTAGCAACTTGTTGCACATGCAACTCGGCCCAAAGTTGCATCATGTGCGCCCTGCTTTAAAAGTAGACTATTTGGTCTAAAATCAATTTTTAAAAAACTTAACTACTTATCTGCTAGATACCAATCTTCCAAGAACAGTAGTTTTTAATTTTCATTTAACATGCCAAAATAAATTTCAATTATATTAATAGAATATGCATTTTTCAGAAACTTGATTTTCACAAAATCAACTCTTAGAAAGGATGAAAACTGATTCTGCATTATTTTTCTACTAATTATCAGAAGGCATTTCATAAAACAAGTTGTTCGTTCTTATTATCTATGCAACTCAACATGGCAATAAAAGGTTTTACCCAAATGCCACAATTTTTTTTTTTTTTTAAATCTGAGAAATTATTGTATAAAGTAACAAATTTTTAACTTGAATTTTCCTCGCAATTGCCCACCCCATATTTGGGAAGGACCATGCATCCAAAGGGGAATCTTAACGATTTTTTTTAACCTTATTTCACTAACTCTAAAAGACTTAAGATGCAGGCAATTGTCATTCTAACTTACTATTCATTACTAATAGTCATTAGCAATTGACAACCATGCTATCTTTATTCAATTTCAGTCCATTTCCAGCCTGTATTGATGTGGCTTTAGCTTTTTGAAGGATTTTCATGGTGTAGGTTCTTAGCTGGCAATAGGGAGAGGGAGGGAGCTTGAAGTTGACATCCTGGGAACAAAAAAGTGAAGGTGATGGAACTTAGCATGCAGAACTACTAAAGTTTAATATAGAAAGACACTGATATTTTTGAAACATTTGTATATGCATTAGAAGAACTAGAGCGTTTTATTTATATTTTTTTTCATATTTAAAAAAAAATTGTCCAGGTTTTTCTGTCATTGATATGACCCTATAAATTTGTTCACTGAATATTTATTCCCTATTTTTAAATGAAAAAGGAGGTTGAGATTAGAAGAAATGGGGAGGATTACACAAGTAAGTATGGTATAGTACTATATTTCTCTTTAAGATCAACTATACCCATTTGCAACAATGATTGTTTTGTTGCTTCAGAGATCTTTTTGCATTCAGATCTCAATGAAACCAAATAGTCGGACCCAGATTTAACGAACCCCTATTTACCGAATTTCGCAATTTAACGAATTTTTCTCTCCCCCCCCCCCCACCTGATTAAAATGAAGGCAAAAACCCCTATTTAACAAATTATTTCAACAGCCGAAAAGTAAACATACCTAATGCAGCAGGATATAAATGACGCTGATTTTCTTCTCTCCAAAAAGTCGAAAAAGAACTTTTTTGAATCAGGAATCAAGGAAATTGTCAAACATTACTCGGCACATACTTTAAAATTTCAAATTAACTAGTGCGTAATTATTCACTGTATTATTAGCTGCTGAATAAAAAGTGTACAATTTCTAATTATGGGTATTTTTGTGTAGTTGCTTATTAGGGCTGTTCCATAAGTGCAGAAATTTTTTTATTTTTTGTTTTGGACCCAGATATTACGAATAATCCCCGATTTAACGAAAAAAAAATTCCGTCCCGATGAATTCGTTAAATCGGGGTCCGACTATATGAGAAATATCTAGCAATCGTTACAGTTAAATTTCATACCAGCAGTAAATATCTGTAATACTGTAACTTTGCAATTATATAGAATGGACTGGCAAACAATTGAAAGATCTTGACAGCCTTAGTAGATCTCGAGATGGAAAAGTTAAATGAAGTAATCCAACATTGATTGTTCTCATGAGGTAGATATGAACTTTGAGTTTTTACTCCAAAAGCAAATTAAATTTTTTTTATATAGGAACACAGTTGAATAATTTACTCATAGTTTCAAGATTTCTTTTTTCTTCCAAATTTTTATTAATAGTTATCTCTTTGCCTAGTAATACCCCCCCCCCCAAGGAATCCATTTCTTCTAGGAACAAAGCAACTATATTAGTTTCTTTCTTAGAAGTTAGCTTTACATGGACAAGCTAATAGATGCAGAACCAATGAAATAAAAATCTAAAGCCATGAAACCAACCACCAAATGCCACCACCTGTAGAAATACAGTGGAACCCCGCCATTTGTCCGCCTCGCTATTCGTACAACTCGTTATTCGTCCAACTCTTTCAAGTAAAATTGAACTCGCCATTCGTACGCTTGCTCGCGATTCAGACAGCGTGACCTTGTTACTGGCCGCCCCACGCGGTCGCTTCAGTTCAGTCTCGTGCTAGCTTCCGTACGCTACGCATCATCCACGCAAGCTTCATGAAACTTTGTGATATTTTGTTATTTTTTATTATTTTTATTGAAAATAGTGCAGCCATGGGTCCAAAAAAGATTACTGATTCAACTAAGCCTAAAAGGAAAGCAGTGAGAACGACAATTGAATTGAAAAAAGAACTCTCTGCGAAGTTTGAAAGCGGAACTCGTGTCTCTGACCTGGCAACTCAGTATGGCATGGCAAAATCAACCATATCGTCTATATTGAAAAAGACATAATAAGAGAGGCCTATATATTTATTGTTTTCATAGTTTTTATGTATTTTACGCTTAAAATATTATTACAAAGATTTAAATAAGCAATCATCTGTGGGTTCTGGAACGGATTAATCCAATTTACATTATATCTTATGTGAAAAAAATGATTCGCCATTCGTACAAATCGCCATTCGAACTGCCTCCTGGAATGGATTGTGTACGAATAGCGGGGTTCCACTGTATAATGTTTGCATGAATCTTAATATAAATAAATACATCATACTGTACTTATTGTAACAAGCTTTTCTTTGGCACTTGAAACTTCAGTTCTTGAAATAAAATTGCATGTGTTTGTAGATTTGTATGGAAAAGTTCTCACATTCAAGTGAAAGCTTCGGGATTTCCCCTCTCCCCTACAGAAATGCATGGGAAACCATTATCTGCTTTATTTTTCTTAAGCCTTCAAAAAGCAGAACTCAACCTGATGCTTGTGAACACCATCCTTTTTCTTGCTTGAAAATTATCCCAGCAACCACACTCCTGCCTGGCAGTGGGAAAAAAAAGCTAATTCCAAGTTTTTATATATATATAATTCTAAA
>JAFIDM010009631.1:138906645-138957423 GCA_023159025.1 Thereuonema tuberculata | reverse complement strand
CAATACATTTAATATCAGACAGTAGTTTATTCAAATTTAAAAAAAAAAAAAAAAAAAAACCTTATAGTATTCTGAACCAAACTTAATAATTTTTAAGACAACCACCAATGATATTAAAATTACTTAATTTTATACCTAAGAGACTAGTGAAAAAAAATGCAATGACCCAATCACCTGAAATTATGAAAGCTCATCTGTTGTAATCCATTTTTTTCTTTTGACTGTTTACAGCCTCTTAAAAATCTGTACAATATTTCTGCCTTTCATGCCACCAACTAAATGTATATTAATGTATTGAAATCATAAGCTTTTAAGATTTTTTCTGAACCTTTACTGTAATTTGTCAACATCTTGGCTCACTTTAACTTGCTAATAGTTCATACAGATAACTGCAAGTGCCACTGTAATAATTTGTAACTGCAGTGTGTAGTCTCAAAAACATCATTTTTAGAAATCTGGAATTTACATTTCTACCACCATAGGGATTTCCCAAAATCCAAAGAAATTCATATGTTGCAGATTCAAAATTTGTTAAATAGCAATTAGATATCAATGAAACATGAAAATACAGAAGGACAAACATTTTGCAGTTTTCACTATTACAAATAAACATTACCCATTTAATCAAATTTTTATTTCCAATTTTTTTGGATCAATTTCAACATTTAAGGCATGCCTGAAAAACTTCATATAACACAGGGACAATAACAATATACTAATGAAATTATAATATTCTGTAATAAAAAAAGTTCAGAAATCTGATTTCGAGAGAACACTTGTGTATTTAAACAAGATGTGCTCACATGTAGATCTTAAGTGCAAGAACTATTATTTAAATAAAAACATGCATGCAAAACTTCATTTTATTGTTGTAAAACATTAATTTTCTAGCTGGAAGTTTTAGTTTTATGAAGTCTATCAAAAGTTCAATTCAGATAAATAAACATATACTGCTAGAATCAGCAAAAAATATTTTAGATAAATTTGGTTTTACTTGTATATTTTTTTTTTCCACCTAATGTTTCCACATTGGCTTAAGACTGAATGTAGTATTTTAAAATCAGACAAAATTTCTCAATATTTCATCTGTTTTATCTATTGGCCTTAGTTTAATTAAAATTTTCCTTTTCATCATCTGATGTAATGTGATCAGTCACAAGAAAAACAAATGAAAATTCAGAATACTTCCAATGATAAAAATGAGATTATTAATAAGGCAAACACCTCGTTCCACAATGTGTATGAAACTATAGCAATCCTGAACATAAGTTTCAATTTCAGCCACTTCCCTTAGAGATAGAAAGTGAATGCAGACTAGAAATTGTATTTTCCTCCACCTCTACAAGCTATAAGATCTCAATAAGTATAAGTCATCCCTAGAAGTGATGACAGATGAATAGAACACACAAGAGTTTAGCTCCCCCCCCCCCCCAAACTTGCACTTGTGTAGTAGTTAGATACTGCTGTACCCATTAGGGCTCCGCAGGGAGCATTGCTATACACAGGCAAATTATGTTCAAAATGGAAGTTTTACAAATATACAGGTCACATCAGGTCAATCATTTACATTTGAAGATGGCATCTTTGAATAAAGAAGCATATTATGTAATTTTTATAGCTGCTGCTTGAAATAAGATATAAAATTTGGTTATTTGATGGTTTTTTAAAAATACATTATATAACCACAGCATGACATGGCATTAAATATTAGAATCCAACACCTGCATTGCAATCAGTGCAGCTGTAGAACGAGTAAAATTCCCCATCTGGAAAAACGGTCCATTGTCAACCAACAATTTCCTTCTAATAAGCCTTTACCATGAAATCTTAATTTCTCAATGTTCAAGTGTTCTCATTTCCAGATCTACTGTAAACCTAAGCTCTTGCATCTCAACTAACAACCATCCCAATATCAAAAGTCGGCATACACATGCTTCTATTAAATTGTAAAACCATTTCAAGTCATATCTAAATTTTAAAGCTAGAGAAACAAGAATTATTTGCAGAAGATCTAAAGTTGTAAAATTCACAGATCATGAATTAGTACTGCAATCAACTGAAACATGCATAATTTTTTATTGTTAGATGCACCAATTTCAAAGCTGCTATTTGGTTCATTGCTTCACTAAAAACATTTGTCTACACAATGGAATAAGATAAACAAAAACCAAACTGTTGCAGTTTAGGTTATGTTTAGAAATTTTCCAAAATGTATAGCAGTGAGGATCATTACAGACTAGCAGCACAAGAAGCAGCTCTTAAAACAATGGAAAATAAGTCTTGATTTAAAGAACTGCTAAACTGGGATCATCAGCTCACAGTATAGATACTTCTCAAATGGCTGGAGGAGTTGGCAATTAGATCACCAATAAGGTCTGGGTTTTTTTTATCCTAGCAATTCCTCTTCCAGAAGAGTCCAGCACTCTTGTCCTTGTGAAGAACAGCAGGGCAAATATTTGACTGGCCCTCGACATTCACTATGTTCTGAATGGGCAAATATTTGGAGCCTACATCTCCAAAACACCCAGAAACATGGTCTAAACAGGCATTAACATTAATAGATTACAAAAAAACTGCCAAATATCAATTTCCAACATTAGCAATGGGTTAGATGGACCTAGCTTTTTTTATTATTATTATTATTTATTATTTAATCGCCCGTAACACCCGTGCAGGGTTTGGACGCTCTCCTACCAGAGGAGTTATAGGCTAGATACCGCAAGGGGGCGCCAACCCCAATTATTATTCCTGCATATGGTTTAACTCCAACAATTAATTGAAATGAAATGTTTGTGTTAAAAACAACTATCAGGGCACAAAAAAAAAAAAAAAAAAAAAAAAAAAAATTTACATCTTTGTTAGGCTATTGAAACAAGTAGAAGCAATTCAGCAGTTTTTGTTTTATCCATCTATCAAAACTCACAATTAAGAAAAATAGAAAAAGTCCAAAATAAAAATAGACACATTGTGTTGACAAAAATCAAGGCAGGGATTATAACAAATGAAGGATTTCATATGGAATGACCCAACTATTTGTTAAATGTTTGATTGTTTAATTGTACTAACCATTTTCAGCAAGCTCCTCTTCTCCGTTTGCCAACTCCTTCTGCAATGCATACTGACTGTTCAGAAATCCACATTCATGAATTTGGAATATCAAATCTTTCAGATCCTTATCTTTGCAGCTGTTAAGTTCAATAAAAATTAATTTTAAAAGGAAAAAATTACTGATAATTTTAGTTCTTTAAAAATATTAAATGTAGTAATTTTCTGATGAAAGGTCATGCTAATCTCTTCAATTGCAGCATTTGTTGACTGATTTGTAGTCAAATACAAACCAATATAAGCTACAAGGACCAAGATTGGCGAATTTTGATCAATATGGTTACAATGCACCACTACTTAATATTGACGACTACTAAAACATTGTTTTTATGTTTATGTTCAGATTAAGTAGTTAACATAATGACAACAGTACAAGTTTTTTGGTCATGCCCTTTTTAAGTTATTTTAAGTTTTGTTGATTTAATTTTGTTTTCAAACTCTTCCACAAGGTGCTTAAAACTGAATAAGGTTAATCCCCCTCTCTTTTCAAATATTTCAATAAGCAGATTAGCTTCTGCCAAGCTTGAAAAATAACTGGCTATTGCTTCAAACAGCAAGTCAAATATGGGCATTTTTTTTTTTAATGTTGTGAAGTTGCTACAACAGTAGTTGATGGCAATTAGCCGTTCACTGTTCAGGATGAATAGGAGTCTTGATAACAAAGTCAATTAAGAATTATTAGAAGTCACTTATAAAGGGTGATTTAAAAGTCGCGCCACATAGGACAACTCCGTTATTTGTGCAGATACCAAAGGAAAGAAGAAGAAGAAAAAAAACAACTGTAGAGCAAAATTGTTGGAAATAAGTTTTAAATCATGACCTTGATATTGAATTTTTATTTTCTTCATTTTTTTCAGGCATCAACAACAATGTCTCGGTACACAATTCAGGAAAGGGTGGAAATGGTTATTATCCATGCTGCAGGAAAGAGTCTCAAGGAAGCTGGTGAGGAATATCACAGACTGCATCCAGATCAACCACCCCCCCATTACGCAACCATTGGTCGTTTACTGGAGAGGTTTAAGGCAATAGGCAGTATCCATGACATAAAACAGTCTGGGCAGCCACATACAGCAACAGATCATGCAAATTCAGCTAGCATACTAGCTAAGCAGTCAGTCCAACACTGTCAACAAGAAAAGTGGCTCAATAATGTGGCATCAGTCAAGCATCCATGTCCAGGATATTATCCAAAACTCATTTCCATCCATATGCATTTTGTCCAGAAACTTCATGGAGAGAACACAGACCGGTGCAGTTCTGCGAGTGGTTTGCAGAAAGAGCATCTCGAGATGACCTATTTGGACAATCTATCCCTAGAAATATGACAAGGGTTTTTCTTTCAGCAAGATGGAGCACCGCCACATTTCGGACTAAGAACACATGAATTACTGAATGTAGTTTTACCTGGGCATTGGATAGGTCAAAGGGGTCCAGTGGAATGGTTGCCTAGGTCGCCAGATTTTGACACCACTTCACTTTTTCCTCTGGGGCCATCACAAATCTGTAGTGTACAGCAACAGGCCCAGAACACTGCACGAAAATCAGAGCGCCTGTGCATCAATAACATCTACAGTGTTACGTAAATTGCGCAAGAGTTATGTGAACCGTATTTGGATGTGCCATCAACAGGATGGCAATCAATTTGAACAATTCCTCCAGTAGTCTCCAAGCGGTGCAGCTGCAAGACATGGCAGTTCAAGTCATTAATTTGTTTCAATTTGCCACTCCGTGAGTTTGCTATTGCAATTGTCAATTTTTTGTTGAGTCGTAAATGGTGTACGGATATGACAGTTTAAGTCATCGATTTGTTTGTGTTTGTTTCAGTTTGCCAGTCATTGTGTTCTGTTAAGTTTGTGATTTCAAGCAGACTAATAAAGTTACCCAATAATTAACCTGAATGGTGAATCTTATTTGGCAACAATTAAGCTCATGATTTAACATATTTCCAACAATTTTGCTCTATATCGTTTTTTCTGTATCGGCACAAATTCCAGACTTGTCCTATATCACAACTTTTTGAATCACCCTGTATACATATCATTTCATCCCAATTGCACTATATTTTACAGTTTTCCTAAGTTATTATTTCTGAAGTTATCGAGTTGTTTCTCAGAGTTAAACATTCCATAAAATCTGTCTGCTTTTATCTGATTCTTATGAGAAACTTTTATTCTTCTCAAGCCTTTGAAACTAAAACATTCAAAAGAATTATATTTAAGTCATGCAAATAAATAGTTATAAATATAAAAAAAAAAATTGAATTGTGTATTGCAAGATTTGCATTCAGTATTAAAACTTAAATCAATAAAGGATACAAGTAGTTCCAAGCACTTCTTTATTTTTCCCATCCAATAATGCTACTAAGTGATCTGCTGCTGCCATTAACTGTTCTTCTATTGGCAAACTGGATGCTTCTTCAGAGTCGCGCGTTATGGAGATCAATTTATATAAATCATCAAGCTGATTCAAATTTTCTTCTGTTAACGACTATAAAAAAAAAAAAAAAAATCCAATTTTTTTTTTTTTTTTTTTTTTTTTTTACATGCAAAACTTTTGGGTAATCTTAAATTAAAATAAAATTGTCAAAAATATTAATAGTTACAAGAAACCAATAAAATTCTATTTCAAATTAAAACTTTGTAATTTATATTTCATTATGAAGTGTACAGATTGAGCTTAATTATGAAAGTCAAATTTTCAAGTCCTATTAATCATGTTAATTTGATTTAGTATCAAATTGGTCCATATATCTGGTAGCGATCTGTAGTGTTTCAGTCATAGGATTTCAATTTATTTGCAACAGTTCAACATGGCTACACATCTTCCTTGGAGTGCAAAAAAAATATGCAGTACACCAGAAATTATTGGTAAAGAGATAACTAGATTATAAGTAATCCATTGCCCCATTTGTTGTTGTAATAGTAGTTTAAAAGAGACCCTCCCCTATAAAAGCAACGTCCTTCGTTTTCTGGGACTTGCTTAGTAATCCCCAGCTTGCTTTCTAAGCCAACATACTAAACACTGATATACATACATACACACAGGATTCCCACCAGGTCTTGGGGGAAGAAAAGTAGGACGTTTATGGTTAAATAAATACTAAACAAGGCCATGTTTAGTATTACAAATTTTAGCCTCACAGGGACCCTCCACATACCCCATACTTGCATTTTGTACTGGTATTCTGGGACAAAATTGTGAAATTAAACAAATTTTAAGGCAATATATTTTATTTACTTGCTATGGAAGTAACATTTGAAGAGAAATTTATCAAGTGTCAAGTTTAATTCTAAAAATGTTAATTTTAAAATACTGACCTTTATATGCAAAGAGAAAAAAAAAATCAATTAATCTTACCAGTTTAGAATGCATGTGCCCCAGCTTTTTATTTTATTAGAAAAATTAATCACATTTTTAGTCACTAAAGTTAAAAAAAAAAATTAAAATTTTGAATATACTTTTAAGGAACAAAAAAATATATGAAACAAGAAAAATACCACTTATAACAAAGGTTCTTAATGTCTTTCTACATCAGAGTTTTGATGTGCTAAAATCAGCAAGGATAGAACATACTTAGAAAGATGAGAATACCTATGGTTTCAAAAAGTTCCCAATGGTATTGGTGGGCTTGCACGCTATCCCAATCCCCGCTGCGGCCAGGGATGGCTTTATGGCTTCAATCAACCTTTCATCATATTTGAGGGATACAAAACTTCTGAATGTCTTTTTTGTTTCTACCTGCATTATTAAATGGGAAGGGCTGTGTTTTTCCAAATTTTCTACTCTTACAGACTTTTTTATGCATTGCATAATAACTTTTTCAGGAAAATCATTCATACTGAAAATCTTCCTTATGGCCATGATCTCATTATGTCAAAGCAAACTTTAAACGCTCTATCCAGAGCCATAAAGAGGGAATTTCTCTTATAAGAAAAAGGCACCGAACTAAAAAAGTTAATTGTTAAAGAGAGAGTCTTGTTTTTTTGCGGTAAACTGCCGTGACATACCGGTCTTTATTTCTCCCTATTCTTATATCCAAAAATGGTGAAGTACCCTCTACTTCAGTTTCCATCGTATACTGGATTTTTGGGTCAACACTGTTGAAATCAGTCGGGATGTCATTGACCATGAGAAACGTGTCGTCCACATAGCGGCAGAAAAAGTGGACATTGTGGAATACATTATTAATCAATATAATCAGATACTCAATGTAGTTTAGAACAGTTTCCGCTTTAATGGCCGAAGATAGCAAACCCATGAATGCCCACCAATACCATTGGGAACTTTTTGAATAGGAAATTAGATCCTATATCCAATGAAGACCGGTTTAAAATAAAAGGCACTATTTATGGGATTAAATGTCAACCAGATCATAATGGGAAAAGAGCTGTATTTACATAGGTAATACCAAACGGGAGCTCAGTACCCGCATTAAGGAACACGAGTACGCAATTAAAAAGGGAAACCTCATATATGGCACTGCTTTACATTGTCAACACACCGGGCATTCCCTCGACACCTTTAAAATTGAAATTTTAGGAATAAGGAAGTCCAAATATCTGAGGGAGTTTTATGAATCCGGTATGATTGAGATTCTGAAACATACATTGCGTTTTAATTATTATATTTTTTTTAGCTAATGACGAGTGCCAGGATAGTCGGCTGAATAATATTGTATTCAAGGCATGTTAAACTTTATTACATGAACCAATATTTATTAGGCCAGGAGAACCTGATAGCTTTACTTGCGAGTCCTTTTTTAAAAAAAAAAGACTTATTGACATTTGGTTCATCCATCGAAAGTATTATCAGTTTGGACAATGGTAAACCCTTCACTTTCAATGTATTTGCAGATTTCATCAAGCATTTTCAGCTTCTGCATGTCCCAAAAATATTGAAGTATCGGCATTGCAAGGTTCTAATGGTAAATTGATAACCAATACCTAACATGAAGATCCAACAGCTTTTTATCTGTATTTGCTTCATCTATGCAAAAGGTGTAGAAAAAGCACTTGCATTTCTAATGTCACAAACAAGTTCTTGAATAATAGAAGGTCCTAGGTCACAAGAAATTCAAGTACAAAATCTTGGTGTGATCCATGTTCAAGTTTTTGACACTTTCCCTGAACACGAAAGAAAAAAAACTTCTTTCAAACCTTCATATGAAGAAAATGAAAAATTAGATTCAGTCACCTTGAATGCCCATATCACTTCACATTTTATGGGTAAGTTTATGGTCCCAATTTAAGTTAATTACAAAACAGTAAAATATTTCATAATAAAAACGTAAAATCTTGCATTTCTGATAAGACCATCACTGATTAATTCACATTATGTGGAATGTACAATCTATATTACTAAAATCTTTTATTTCTCTGTCTTTCTGTCTGTCCGGTGCAATTTTCTGTAAGAATGGAAAATAAAAATAATTTTTACAATGAAACTTCCGCGACAGGAATCGAACCTGCAACCTTCTGATCCGAAGTCAGACTTCTTATCCATTAGGCCATAGGGACTACAACTTTCTTCATATTGCTTTTTGACTTATCTCTCCTTCCCCTTCCACCATCAATAAGGAATGTATTCAACCTTTTTTTTGAATCTCAGGATTGTTTATTTATTTCCCATCAGTCAGTTTATTTGTAATTCGAAAATGACAATTAGAACTATAATTGCCGAAACGTTGCGATATTTTAAATATTCTTAACTAAATTCTATGTGATATTGAAAAATAAGTGCATGTACACGGCAAATGTTGGAGTAAAGAAAACAAGTCAAGAAAGTAAGAAAGAGGCACTCTTTATGAGGTAGAATTCTGAAAAATCAATATTTGTAACTCAAAAACCATCAATATTTGTAACTCAAAAACCATCAATATTTGTAACTCAAAAGCCACTGAAAAGTATCAATTAGAATAAAAATGAGTCAAAAAAGAAACAAGCATTACTTCTATTAGGTAGAATACTGAAAAACACTATTTGTAACTCAAATACCTGGAATCACATCAAAGTCAAGAACTTACCATATTATGCGGCTTATCAACCAAGATGATGAGAATCAGAGAAATTTTGCCGAACATTTGCTCAGAATCGGAGACAATCGAGAACCATATAAAGAAGGAATGATAACATTGCCTGATAAACTTTGCAGCAAAATAGAACAATTCAACCAGCTCATAGAAAAAATATCTTACCTGAAATCAATGAATGGACAATTCTAACTCCTAAGAACGAAATTGACGATAACATCAATTGAGTCATAAGTCTAAGAATACAAGGTGAGACTATAGAGTATTTAAGTGAGAATAAAATTACACTTCTGATAATCCACAACACTAACATCTCTATCCGCCTGAATATCTGAACTCATTCAATCTCAGCGGTATCCCTCAACATCGTTTGTCATTGAAGATTGGATCTCCAATAATGTTGTTGCAAAACATCAATCCCAAGTTTGGACACTGCAACGGAACTCAACTTCAATGCCGTTCATTTGATAATGATCTAATAGAAGCCGAAATCATAACAGAACTCACAAAGGAGATTTTGTTTTCATCCATAGGATGTCTATGAAACCAAACGATAATCTACTTCTATTCACTTTCACAAGAAAGCAATTTCCGATCAGGCCTTCTTACACGATGTTTATCAATAAAGCTCAAGGAGAGACTAAATAAAGTTGCCATCATTTGGAGAATGTTGTCTTCACTAACGCACAACTTTGAGTCACAAGTCATCAGAATTTGGTTATCTTCACTCGAAAGAATAGTCACAATCACTTCGTCGCCAAGAATTTCATTTACAAGCTACAATCTTCATTCATCATCTAAATCAACATCCATCTCAACATATCTCTTCTTCAAATATCTATATCAATCAATCTGCACACTGGTAATGGCCTAGTTTATTTGAAAATTTACTTCTATAACCAATTTCTGTTTCATTTAAAAAAGTAGCTATTTTACTCATCAACTAGTTTAACTACCGAGTCACTTCTGTAACTTGAAACATAATTGTTTCAATTGCCTAAAGAAATTTCAATACATTGATAACCTAGTCATGTGACCACCTTGCAATTTATTCCAAAGCACTCCATTTAAACTCACCATTTATGCAGTAAATCTTACTTCCATATGGTGATATTATTGGAATAAACAGCATTCTTACTTACATTTGAAGACTAAGACAAGAATGCAAGGATTAATTTAAGACAAAATCAATATTTTTTTTTTGAGGGTGTGTGTGGGGGTAGGGGGGGGGGGACTTAAGAGTTAATCTTTCAAGATCACTTTTGCAGTTTGTTATTCTCTTAATTTAAATAATCAATTCAATCATGGCAATTTTGATATACAAATAATAAAAAAATGTCAATTTGACAAGAACAAATTGATTAATATTTTAACAACTGATCAACAACACTAATTAAAGCTTATTCTAACAAATAAAAAAATGATTTACCAGTGCTCCTTGTACACCTGTTAAGAAACAATTTCGAACATGTTCTAGACCCATGTTGTTGAGGACATCCTGAACCACAAGCAACTCCCTGGTCCGCTGCACTTCCTGCACCTGCCGCTCCGCCTGTTCTCTTTTTGCCTGTTTCTTCAGTACCTTCACAGACTGAAAAATATTACCCCATCTTAGGTTTTCAGAAAGAAAGAACTTACATTACTAATAGCATTTGCCTATTTACCATTACATAATATTTCTGTGCCATCCCACAGTAGTCAACTGCTTCATTATTGGTTTGGAAACTAAAGCTTTACAAAAGGTTTGGCTGGAATCTGGTTGAATAGAGAACAGACATTTCTCAGTCCATCTGAAGAGGCTCTTCAGTTTTTGCCTTTGAATTCTAATCAAAATTGCGTTTTGGAGAAACCTTACTACCATCTAATCTTTTCCATATAGAGATTCTTCTCATATATGCTTACCTTCTCTATATTTGTAAGTAGTAAGAAGTAATTCAGGACAATCCTAACTGCAGAAGTGGATTTTGTCAACTTTTTCCTTCCTAAATAAAGGAAGCTAGAAAACATTAAACTAAAATAGTTTTCAATTTTAAAACCGTGAATAACCCCATATTTTTAAACAAAAGATAAGACTTGCCAATTACTGTTACATTTCTGTAAGTAGAATATAAGAAAGCAATGGTATCAAAAGTAATCTCAATTTGTAAAATATCATTAAACAAAAATAATTATAACAATTAACATAGAACTTTTCCCTCTCATATTCAATAATCTTTGCAATAATGATGCCCCTCCCCCTTCATTAAACTTCATAAATTACAGGTATTTTCCATGCTACCTTTAAACTAAGATTTAAAATATCTTCAGCTGTGCTACATGCTGTTAACAGTCAACAGTATTAAGATTGAAATTTGTTTTTTCTATATCACAAAATCTGGTCGAGTAAATGTAATCGTCTAATCTTGTCTAATGTTTTTGTGCATCTACACAGTAGGATTCACTTGAGAAATACTGCCTTATAAGGTGAAATTTGATCACTTACATTCACCTGGAAATCACGAAGTCAAACTTAGAAATGGCATCTCTACAAATAGTGAGTTACTATCAGTAAGCAAGAGAAGACATTACACACCTAAACCCTATAATTTGGAATGTTTTTCAATATTTCAAGGGTCAAGAGTGATGAAATATGTATTTCCAAACTGCTGAATAGAATGGCTACTGCAACAAATTTGTTCACTTAGACGGTTAAGAAAATTGTCCGTGAAGGGCATTTTTCGTGGGAGAAAGTTATTCATTTGTCCACTCGCCACTTTAAGCAAATTCATGTAAAGCCAGTCATGGACGGACGACTGACTTAAAATAGTTAGAACCACTATTAGTGAAATTATTCATGAGAATGAATACTCAACACTTGATACCATCCATTCGAAGCTTCAAAGTTTGAATTCGATGGAAGCAAAATATCTGCAATGAATTCTGCAAGTAAATTAATATCAGGAAATTCTACATCAACATTACAGTCAATCCAAGTCATTAAAAAAATAATTCAATAATAACAAAAACATAATCATAACTTTAGAAAATACAAAAATTGGAATTTTCATTACGTTTCTAAGATTCAGTTACGAATCTTAGTAATAGCTGGCCCTGTTACATCCTGGAAACATCAATCTATAAGCAAATATCATTAATAGTTTTCTTTTGTCATTTCAATTGTAAATACCTGTGCTTTTAATTTCTAATATTCTTTCTCAAATTGACAATGTTACAATTAGCAGAATGCAGGTTTTACTGTATAAAAATTCCAAATTCATGCATTATGGAAAGATTGCTTGGATTTACATTTCCATCTTGAGGATCCTTGAACTGCCCACAAGTAGTAAATAATTGCTGCAATGCATAGTTCTTAGAATAAACCGACAGAAAGCTTTGCTTATTTCACAACATCGAAAAGTAACAATTAACAGAAGCATTAAAAATAAAAAAAATAAAGTCCAGGCATACAAATCTGAACAATGAATTTAAAAGCTAGTAAAAACTATGTAGTTACCTCCTGAGATATCGAAATAAACTGCTTTTGCAGATCTTTGGCAAACTCCAAGGATTGTATTACTTCATCATACTTCTTAATGGCATTCTAGTGGGGATAGGAAAATGAGAATAGAATAAAATTTTAAAGTTTAATAACAATGAAAACAACCTATCTTTAACAGTCACATTTTATATGATCATTCTACTTATTTTACCAGTTCCTCTTGCATTTGGTATATTATTAATTACTATTTATTGTTGATGTACAGAACTGAATTGATTAAAAACCCATAGGAACCTATAAGTAAAGCTTCACAACTACAACTGAACCAATAGTCGAGTAAGTCTTGACAAAATATTTTTAAGCTTTAATGCCTTCAAATTTTAAGTCAAAATAGGAACATTACAGAAACAATTCATTTTGATGACAGTACCTTGGATCTAGCAAAATTATTTCTAAAATCCCACATCTTCAAACTTCTTTAAATATGATATTGCAGGGATTGCTACAAGTTACAAATAAATTTCAGCTCTTGTTCAAAATACTCAATTTCCTACTTTGAAAGGATTCAAAAAATCTGCTAATAAAGTTGTACTGCAATAGCAAAAATGACTGCTGCACTCTTGATGCAGCTCCTGCAATTTTGGGGGTGGGGAAGAGTTGCCTACAACTTGCATTTTATTTACTAATTCAAATAAAAGTAAAAACCTGTAATAAATGTGAAAGTTTTAATAATTTCAAATTCATTATAAAAGGGGAAATTTTTTTTCCAACTTTGGAACTTATTGTTAAAACTAGCAATGTAAATCAATTAATACTACGACGACAGTTTTTTATTGTACCAAGTTTCAATGAAACAGGGGTGGCCCCAATTTCAGAATGAAGGTTTGCTGAGCTGAGACTACCCAGAATTAGTGGCAGGGTTCCTACTGTTCTCTTGAAAGAATTAATACTACACAGCAGAGTTATGTTAAACCACATTTTGAACAAAATCTAACAAGGGAAGTGTGACCTCGAAAGCCGAGAACTACACGAAAATGTGCTTAGAATAGAAATCACTCATCCCAAAAACAGTGGTATGAGTCATTCCCATGCAAAACTGCACGCCTTACCATGAGACATTTGAATGATCACCTATTGAAAGTCCAAGAGAGGAACTTTGGTAACACAAAGTATCGATATAATAGGATCAAAAAAACACATTTCAATGTATATATAGCAATACAGTCACGACACTGAAATGTGTTTTTGATCCTATTATATCGATATTTTGTTTCTTCGCGTTACCAAAGTTTTCTCTTGTTCAAAATTCCAGGAATAATGGACTTGTGCCTGTGTAAAACAAAGGGTGCTTGGAACTGCTGAACCCAGCACCTCCAAACACTGATCCAATGGTCATCTGCTCCAAGACTGAAGAGGGATTCATCGCTGAACACCATGAGCTTAGTCTACTGGCAGCCATGCTGAACGGCTACGACACCACTCCAGACAACTCTGTCGCTGCTGTACGGTTAAAGGCAGAAGTGGCCAAGGCCACCATGCATGTAACCCAACCTCAGCCAAGCGCCACGGGATGGTGGAACGCCCAGAAGCAAATATCAAGCAACGGCGCGACATTGTCGCAGAATGAAAATGAGAGCTGCAGAAAGATATCGTATATTCGTTTTTTTTTTGGTTGTCGATAGTTTTAAGGTGACCGCGCCACTTGGAATATACTTGAGGTAGCCCTTACCAAAGTCTGCCAACCCCTGGTATAGAATGAACGTTTTTTATGGGACGTAACGAGAAAAACTCCCGCACCCGCAGAAAATTTTTCGTCTTAGCATCAATCGTTGCAGAAAGATAAAAAAACATTCTGCCTCTGGGGTGGAACGTACCTTGGGTGGTATGGAAGAGGCTGTAGCAAGTTGGATGCTGATGGGACAGTTCAGGCCTGTTGCACAATCTGATCGATCTTGCCTCGCAGTCATGCACCTTGGCCTTCCACAGCCTTCATTCCTTGCAGCAACCATTGCTGCCAGCACCTTTGCACAGTAGTTTGTATACAGCCGTGCTGGCGTGGTCGTGCGGTCTCGGCGGCGGCCAGCCGTGGCGTCCAATGCGCCAGTATCTGGGTTCGAATCCCGGTCGTGGCATGGTTGTTTCTTTCGTCTTCTTCTGTGTGTTGTGTCCGCTGGGGACCCGAAATCTGCTCTGTAGGTAGTGGTCCCCAGTTGTCTTCTATATGTTACAGGCTATAGTAGTTTGTATGGTGCAGGTGATTCCTATTGCTCTGTATGACCATTAAGCTTCAGGCATCCCGACTATGCGACAACATTCAAAGTTGTCCAATTGGCGATAAGGTCTTCGACAACATCCTAACAGCATCTTTGGTTGTGTCTCCAAGGAACTGCAATGCCGAAAATGATAAAAAGATAACCCATCTGCAATTGTTACCAGTTTTATACGTTGCTACTTGCACAGCACAAACCAGTGATGTGACCAATATTAACACTCGCTGGTCTTGCAAATTTAATCATTTTCATAGGTGATATAAAGGAATGTTCATGTGCAATTTTGGGATGATCGGTTTTTGTTTAGGTTTTCTTTGATTTTTTTTTTTTTTTTTTTTTTTTTTGCAACAGTTTTTATTTAAAATAAAAATGGCAAGAATCAACACACAGCATATTACATTAAATATGAAAAAACATTCCTAGCAAAATAATTAAAACAAAAGTTATTGAGCTTAAGTGCTGAACCAGATGAACTTCAGTTTGGAAACAAGACTCATATTGCATCACTAACACTTTCCAACTATATTCATATAGACCAAATGCAAGGCAAAATTTGTCACAAAAAAAATTTGAAAATAATTACAATTAATTTTAATGAAGATATCAGAAATCTTTCTGAAAAATTACCTTTTGATCTTCATTTAGTTCCTTCCCCTGGGAAAATTCATATTTGTAGGTATCCAATTTTCCCTAAAAGATAATGAACAGCGCATTTTAAAAACAAAATTTTTAGTTTTATATATAAAAATATTTATCAAATGTTATTTTAAATAAACCAGATTATAAATATTCATATATCTTAATTTGTGTTAAAATTTGAAGAATGGAAATAATGGTGACTGACTGGACTACAATTCCATCTTACTGGAAGCTTTTGGGTTAACAAATCCTCAATAAATCTTTGGAATCTACCAAACTAATACCACTATCTTTGATGGCATTCATATATCCTAAGAATAGTAAAAACCACATCGACTCAATGCCTTAAAAAAAATAAATAAAATAAAAAAAAATAATAATCCTTATATTACAGCTCAAAACAAGTTTTACACAATACCCATAATGTAATTTTAGGTATCTGAAGAGATTTAATGAATAGATATGTGTCCTAAATTAGAAATACCCTAGTTTAAAAAAAAAAAAAAAATTCTTACAAACTTTTTAATAAATAGTGAAAAGGCTGGCAAACATGCATCAATTTGTTCCACACTGAATCTCAATTCATGACTTTACTTTTAAGAAATTCTTTATATAACACGTTACCATTCAATGAGAAATTAACAAGTATTCTGTGGGCATCTCACCAGGTCTGCTAATCTCCATTAAAAATAAGAATCTCACAAATCTTATTTGTAAGCATTTTTAATAAAATAAACCTTATTTGACATTTTAGAATGTATTTCTTACCATTATTTGAACCAAATTAGATTTATCTAAGAAAATGGGCACAGCACTGAAGAATAAAGCATAACATTACAATTCTCATGGTACATTATGACTGAAGGGAGAAAGTAAACTTTCATTGTTGGTAACAACATCAATGCTTTAAGCTTCTGTATATTAATACTCTTCAGGGGTATGGGGTTAACTTAGTATTATGTTTTCACACTAATTTGTATAGGATATATAGCATTTTTAAAAATATTTCTGCAAGTCTCCTATTTAGATTTCAATTTAAGAATCCATTTACTAATGAAAAATGTTTAATCAATTGATAAATAGGCAAAAGACAAAACTGTACTGTTCATTATGATTTTTGCTTTTTAATAAAAGCATGCAATTATTTCATTAAAATCACAATGACCGTAGAGAAAAATTTAGGAGCAACAAACAGTACTGACAAAATAGCAAATAAAGCTTAGTGAACATTTAGTAGTTCACATAAGTTGTGATAATGCTGAAAATAAATTTAAAATAAATTTAAATTTTAGAGGTATAATTATTTCTTTGTAAGTAGCCAAAAGCTTTAATTCAAATATTCTAAGTTTCAAAGTTATTAGTGAATTAATCAGAAAGTTTATCAGTTTTCTCATTCCCTTGTTTAACCCTGTTCTTTGAAATAATTTACCAATAGCAGAGAAAAGTTATGCATATTACTAATGAAGATGATTACTTATAAATAATGCTTGTCGATAAAATTTTGCAATTTAATAAATGGTTTTGTTATTCAGGAACTACACATTGATTAGGGAATGACAAGCAAGGATAGATAAAAAAATCAAAATACAATTGAAAACAGTTTTTCAAAACTAAAAATAAGGATTATTTTGACTATTTTGTGACAACATATCCAGAATAGCTTTACTTAATATATAAGTATATCCAGAAACTACTTCATTAACTCTTCTCTGAGCTGCAAATTAATTGGGACAAGCTTGAAATATTCATTTTTCACTGTTTTCAATCAATTTGAGCTCAGCTGTGCATGTCTAGACTTCAGTATGATAAGTTTCTATTGCCACTGCATTTTCCATCTCATTCTCCTTCGAAAGCTCCACGAGTAAACATCCTGCTTGATCTTTTTATAAAAAAGTTTTGCATATTACACCTATAAAAAAAAAGTCTAAATTTGTTGCCTTGAGGTAAAACACATCAATGACTGTTAAGGAAATCACCAAAATAGTGAATGTGGGAAAATTGGCAATCTTCCACATTGCAATCTCGAGATCCATGAGGAAGAAAAGGTTGTCCTGGTCAAAGAAATAGAAGACTGGACTGTGGAAGTGGAGGAAAGTGATTTTTTTTTCTAATGAAACACATTTTGAAGTTCATGAGATATCGACAAATCCAATTTCGTCCAGAACTTGCCTGGGGAGCATCTTTGACACGAGCACACCCAAGCATTCACCAAAGGTAATGTTTTGGAGATATTTCACAGCTTATGGACCAGAGACCCTTCACCCTATTGAAGGAATGATTGATAGCACGAAATATGGCAATGTGCTACAGACAAAACAGATCTTAGCAATGCTGAGGCACGACAGGCTATTCCAGCAGAATGGCTTCCTACCACAGATCAAAGCTCACAAAGAGATTCTTCATGAAGGAAAAATTGACAGTGTTGGACTGGCCGTGGAATTCACCAGACTTAAAACTCCATAGAAAATTTGTGGGTCATTTGTAAGGCTCAGATCTGAAAGGTGGACTTGCTCCACCAAAACAAAGTTTGATTTAAGTGTCAACAAAGTATGGTATTGGGATCCGGAAGTAAAGAAATTGTGCAGGGAAACTCATTGATTCAACAGTTAAAAGGGTGAAAGAAGTTAAGTGGAAGGGAGGTCAAATTTCTTATTAAAATGTAAAATAAATAATTGTTCGTATTAGGCATTTCTCACTAATTTTCTTATTTTTTCCAATTAATTTGCATAGTACTGTATTTATATGTATAAATACACACACACGTGGGCAGTTATAGAAGTCATGGCAACCATTTTTTATCTCAAAACATGCAACAACACTGCAATTCTAGAATATACATTTGAAAGCCTGTTTGATGTTCTGATTGGCACCACTGATGCAGTCTGGGTCAATGAAAGAACGTCATGAGGGGCAAGTGGGAAACACGTATTTGGAAATCATTTAAGACGACAATACAGTGTACACAAGAACAAAAAAAAAAAACCAGGAATGCTCAATACACAGCTAACACCCTTCAAAGTAATCTCCAAGATTGTCCACCGTACGTTGCCAGCAATTGGGAACGTGGAGAATACCATTGGCTGCATGCAAGTCATTAAAGTGTTGGATCTTCCACCTAAATGCTGTCAAAATTTCATGTTTGTTCGCCAAGTGCTTTCCACACAACAGCTTCTTCAGTTTTGGAATCAAATCAAAGTCAAAGACTCAGATCTGGTGAATACTGAGGGCGCTTTAAGACTTCCCACCCCCATTGACATAAAGCCTGTGCAGGAGTTGTGCGAGATGTGGCGTTATCGTGAAGAATGATGGCGACAGCAGTTCTGAACGTTCCTCACAAATGGATAGATTGTTGGATTCAATCGGAAGAGAAAAGCTTTCAACAGAAAGAATATTTTACTAAATAACTTCTTTTGCTAAAGAAGTCTCGTCTTTAGCTGGAGTCTTTTAACAGTAGGAAATTTTGTCAAAAGCATTTTGGTTATTATTTTCCATCCTCAGCAATAACAAAAGTCGCCAACATGTTTTTTATTCCTTCATGCTACTGATATTTCAATGACAAATTACTGACAAATGTTTGGTTCGAAAGATGTGGGATACATGAAATTTTGTCAGAATTGACAAAACATACTTTTGACAAGTTTCTTGGCATATTTTTTTCCAAATTGGAAAGTTACTGCAAAGGGAAAGCTAATTTTCAGTACAGAATATTCTGAGGATAACTTTGCAGGAAGATATGTTCCTGGAAAAGGTAGAAATTTCTCACATTTGTAAGAGTATGTAAAGCACAAGGACTCAAGGAATTTAAGAATGTCATATGTATCATGAATAGCATGATAGGAATGGAATTCTTTATTAAAAGCTACCTCTAGTACACAAAATGTAAAAGCAGCTCCCATTTAGGAAGTGAATTAATTTCAATGATAAACAAGATATAGGCTCTAAAATTAGGCATATATTGCTACATTCAAAGTTTATAAAGTATCAGAACTGTAGTTCCCTACCAAAAAAAAATAAATCTAAATTTACTAACAACTTGTGAAATTTATTCTAAACTTTTCCACATCTGTGCCACATTCAATTTAATAACTGATTCTAATTTGCCTTTTTGAGGGGTAGGAAGGACAGAAGCAGCAGTTTTTTTAAAAAATCTACTACATTATCCATTTTAATAAATTTTAAAAATATTAAGTTACAAATATCTTTTGTTGTTGTTGTTTTTTTTCCTTTTAGTCTGCAAAGGATAAAGTTACTTTATTCCGAATTCTTTACTAAGTTAATCATTGAAACCTTTAAAAAAACAGCTTCTAAACATGAAAGCTCAATCCACTCTATTTAAGAATGTTAACTTTTTCTAAACCAATTATGATGCACAGCTTTCTCCACAAGATATAAGCTTACCTGTGTTTAAAAAAAAAAAGAATGAAAATATTGAAACATTAATCAAATTTAAAAAAATTAAAGTACTTTTTTCTACTTCACTTCTATTTCTAAGTGAGAATCAAAAATGTGACTGCATTCCTATTTGGCAGTCAAGTTGTTATCACTACAATAGGTCTAAATATATCTGCATAACCAGCCTTTAAAAGAAAATAAAGGCCTTAAACCTTAACTCTTGATTCACATTATCAAGCTGCCAAATTACATCTGGAAGAAAAATGACAATACAAGCTTGCATCCCAATTGAAAAAACGGCCAAGATTCAGTACCAAGAATAATTACCTATATTTCTAAAAATTTATTTTATGGAAAAGTCAAATAAATTTGCCACTTTTTTTTTTATCATTTAAAAATGGACATTTAACATTAATTTTCTAATCAAAACTGTGCTGCTTAAAGTCCATTTATTATAATCCAATTTCCTTTAAATAAAGTGAGCTGAATATTAAGATAACCGATAGTGAAGGATATCAGTTTCTGGATGTCATTTTGAATCTAAGAACAAAATTTATATAGAAATTATCAAAATATTATAGGCAGCAATATTCTTATTTGCAGTAATCATTTACACAAATGTGTCCAAGATATCTGGAAAGTACTGATACTACAAATTTCAAGAAATTTCCTTCAAATACCTTTTGATTAAAGAGAATAAGTTGGTCTTATTTTTGATCTACAATTTAGATTCATAATTTAAACAGTCTTACTGAGTTGGGAAAAAAAAAAAAAAAATCAATGAATAACACTGTTATTTTTTACAAAATATATTTGTGAAATATTCAGCCATTAGCTAAATCAAAATACAGCAATTTTAATTAATTTATTCATTCAGCAACCTTAATTTACTAGTTTGTCAAAAAACGAGATATCCAAACACACACAGGATGCAGTCAAATCTTAGTTCATCTTGGAATCTTCTCAATAATTCATTCAGAAGAGACTTGCTTTTACCAAAGTCTTCTGTTCAGCTTCTTTATTTTCTTAGTTTATGTTTGAGTAGATTTCATGTAGTTTATTATGATAATCTGTGCATTCCCCTCTTGTTTTGTAATCACCTGTTGGCTCTTTTTGCAATCTTTTAATTTTGAAAACATTTAAGTCCCACTGCCAAACAAATTGAAAAAAAAATCACTGTCTCTAGAGGAATATTTAGATGAAAATTTTAGGGGTGGAAGAGTACTCGAAAACGCTAGTCGAGTAATTAAAAAGTGTTGAAAATGCCGATCACTATTACAAAAAATGTGTTTGAGAAATTAAAAACATACTTGAGTGTGTGTGTTGTTTTATGTAATCCTCATTCCTGTAAATGAATACTGATTTAAGTAGAATAATTAATTCAACAGTCATCTATTTTGTTCCCGAACACCATAGTCAGTGCAGACAGGACAGATGGGACCGAGACAGCAGCACAGACGACACATAGTAATCTTTATTGTATCAGTAAAAAAAAGTTCCTCTTAACGTTGCCAAAAATAAATATGTCCCGATTCTTAACATTACAAAAATTCCAGCATATTCAACAACAAGTTTGATATCCTTCCGCGTATTGCTAAAAGATTACAATATTACCGAAGTGGGTGTGAATCGATACTAAATAAGATACACTTTGTTTCAACCACGCATTCACATTGCCACAGCTAAAGTCCAAACTTTAATCCATTCCAGTTTGTTTTCGTATATTTCTGGGGAAAACTATCAACACAACAGTGCTCCAAATGGTATCAGCCGATTCTTTTTGAATGCATCGCGCTGTACTTGCCAGACTGAGTTAGTGTAACAGCCAGACACCAGGATCGCTAGCATCTCTTATGAAGGAAAACTTCAAAGTTCAATTCCATTTTTATTGTGTTATAATTTACATGTTGCAATTGTAGTTTATTAGGGTACTTTACTTACCTGATTAATTCTAAATGTATTAGAATTATATTAAGCCTGCTTAATACTTACCTGACACTATTTTATTTACACTTGTCCCTTTTTTTACTATATTTGTATCTTGAAGTATGGTCATTTCAGATAAATTCATCAATTTATTTGCACATTTTAACATTAAAAGAAAAATATTAGATTACTTATGAATGTGGGTGGCTTGATAGCCGAGCACGTCGACCTGAAAGATCTAGTGTGCTATCCCACGTAAAGAAAAACAGACTGAAAGACTGAGAAAGGATGGTGTATGAGAAATGCAGGGGAAATGGGAGAACCCCGGGAAAACCTGTCCAGCACGGATCGCCACAATCAACGAAACCCACATGAGAACCGAACCCGATACTTAGAGGTGAGAGGACAGTGTCTTAGCAACACCACCAACCACGCGGCCAAGAAAAAGATTAAGTCAAAATTTTATATTTTTGAGTTTATACATTTGTAGGCCTATATAACTGTAAACCAATATCTTAGAGATAAGGAACATTGTTTGTTTTAAATTTTATAATAAAAACTATTGGAAACTAAGTCTTTCACTTATAACACGTGCTACTCGACTCGATACTCTAGTAGTTGGCTCAACTACTAGACTCGAATCAAAAAACCACTACTCTCCCACCCCTAGAAAATTTACAATATTTTTAAGTGATCGAATTATTACAATGAATGTTTCAAATAAAGATGATCACGAAAGTGCTTAAGATCAAAAATTTCTTTGGTAAAAATGCAAGAGACTACTTGTGTGGAAAGTACTACTGGACTCAACAGTTCTTTTTCAGCAGTTTCAAATTATTGGTAAATTGATAAGATAAACTGAAGCCAAAGGATAGTGTTTAGGACACTAAAGTCACTAGGAAACTGATTAAGAAACCTCCAAGTAGGTTGAATAGCTTCATCTGATATAAACTGTTAACAGTTTTCAGAGGGTAAAAAATAACGCTTACAATCTATCAACATAACCATACAGTTTGTATTAAAAAGTTAGATTAAGAAATTGAAATGCTATACAACAGTGGTAAATTTTATTTCATTAAATCAGAAGTATTTTTACAAACCAAACACAAACCTAGTCTTAAAGTGTTGCTTCTAAATCCTTAGTTTTCAACTTGTGGTCCCCAAAACACCTTTTCAGGTTTGCAAATGGCCAGTAGATGAATAAAAATGCATAAATTATGCATATGTTAAAGAAAAGTATAGCCTTTTATTGTTTTACACTTTTAAATGGGGAGATTCCTTAGAGGAATGCAGATTTCACTGCTGGTTTAAAGATAACCTGTAGAAGTTAACAATGAATATGCTTATCACGAAACTAGAAGAATGCACTAAGTGGAAATTAAATTTTTTTAATTCAGGTTTTAAAAAATATTATAATTACAAAGTACCAAGTAATGAATTTTAACAAACCCTTTAACAAAATTACTGTGTAGTTTCATTAATATTAACACAAAAATATGGTTTGTAATTGACCTGGTCAAGAAGACAAATTTGATTCCTTGGTTTGTAATATCCAGATTTACTTAACCAATTTTTGTTGTGAGAATGTGAAAACTGAAGAAATTGATGGCACCAAGCTAGTCATTTTACGAAAAAAATAGATTTCTTTACCTTACCAAAGTTTTTTTGGAATAGATATTTATTGTCTGGCCTCATGGAACAAATATTAATTTTTCAAACAATCTTTAATTTCAGTTTGACCACCAACAGTTATAGCAAATCCATAATCATTTCAGATATTTCACAATAGATTTCTGCATTAGAAGCATCACAACCATCCTGTATTTATTAATTTCAAGTGAATCTCTGTACAGATTTAAAATTTATGTAGTAGTTAAGTAGTGGTTTATGTGGCCTAATTGTAACCAAGGTATATTTTATAGCCCAGCCTGTGGTGGAGAATAATTTACTTTTCTTTAAGTATGTGTCGCTTAATATCCATTCACACATATATAGAAATATGAATTAAGATTCGGGTTTTGTTCTAACAATTAAGGTTAATACAATATTAATTCTCATTCAAATCTGCTTAAAAATATTTCAGGGTATTTTATATAAAACCAGACTGTTACATTGGTAAATCGTAGATGTTTTTGAAAGGATTGTGTGATATCAAAAGCAGCATTAAAAAGGTTTAGTATGCCCCAGAATTCCTACTAATGTAAGAATGCACCGTGAACTGAAAAAGGTTGAGAAACCCTGTCCTATTGGACGGAATGAACCTAGACATACAACAGCAATACAAGCATATAAAGGTATTTATTTATATATAAGCCAACCGTCAATATGAAGCTGTAAAATTCTCTTATGCTATTTTTCCATCGAAGTTTTAATGCAATTAAAGATAAATACATATTGCACACAAATAAGTTTCAATTTATATTAATATTTAATTTGATCTCGCAAAACTAAAATTCAACCAATTTCATACAGAGTAATATTTCAATATAAATTAATCCTACAATACTTTGCTCAAATTCATTACTAACATTCCTATGTAATCACAAATAAAGTAATTTTATTAAAAAAAAAAAAAAAAAAATTCTAGTTTTGAATAAATTCTGTGTTTGTGTGTAATGATTCTGAACAGAATGAAATCAGAAGCAAGGACAAAAACTGCAAGACAGAAGACTGAGAATAAATACCAAAAATTGAAATGGTAAAGAATTGAGTAATACTGTTATCACCAAATACCAATTTCAACAATTCCAGAAGGTAGCTGGCAATGAAATCTGGCTTATTTTAAAGATTGCTGGCCATCACTATCTTGGAATCTATATAAGCAAGTTCTCACAAGGAATAGACCATGAAAAAACTGAAGATCATTTACAATCCAGCTGAAACAAATCTAGATGGTTTTGGAGATTTAGTGAATTGTTAGATCACAGACTAACTTTAGCACACCATGCCACAGATAAAGTGGGACATCATTCCAACAAGATAATTGCAACTAGATTATCATGCTAAAAGAGTTGCTGTGGTAACAGCTACTAAAGGGTTGTTTTTAAGATATTCTAGTAGTAGTTGTTGTACAATCAACAAGCAGTGGCTGCATTGCTACTACACCTCTAAACCTGTTTCAGTAACTGGATTGCCCAAGCGACAGTGGTTATTTTAGTTTAATCAACTTGAGTTTAATCCTAAACTAGCCTTCACTGCATGGAACATTCAGCTAAGCTTCCAGCCCAGTTATGTTTTGATGTTACACAAAAAAAATCATTTACATAGAATATTGCAAACTTTCTATCTTGAAAAGACAGAACCAGCTCTGCAAAAATTTTAAACTTTCTTGTACTTAAATGATTTAATCTAACCAACCAAATATAAATTTGTTCACTATTCTAATATAAAAAGGGGGAAGAAAGTCATTACCCATTAATGGTGCCTTCAGCAATTCAAAATCAGTTTAGATAAAAATAGGATACCACTGGGACATCGGGATGCCAACCACAGATGTTCCACCCACGCCTGGCCACCACCCCTCAACAGGCAGAAATGGTAAACTTCCGCCCCCATTGAAAAGCAACCATTCAGGCCCACCAGAGGTAGCATCTCGACACCAGAGATGCCCCAATGGCATCCTACCTTAAGGCAGGAAAGGAAACTGTATAAAACAATGAAAGAAAGAGGGAGGGAGGGAGTTCTCAAAAATGCATACTTTTTCAATAACCAGCATATTAAGTCAACTTTGCTTGCACCATTAAAGCAAATCAAAGAAATTTAAGAAACCATTACAGCAAAAATAAACTTAGGAATTCAGATTCAAATGCTTTGAGAAATGGTTTGTAAGTTCAGTATTTTTAAGATTTTAAGGTTTTTAGGAACTGAATTTTCAAGTTTTTATATGGAACTTTTCTTGGAATAGAAAAAGTTTGTGAGGAGAAACAGCCTCACAACCAGCTTTGAAATGTAAAGATTCTGATATACTTTTATGCCATTCCCTTCATAGGCTATAAAAATTTTTATAGAACACTCACTTGGGAAGTGAAAATTAAGATTTCAAAATCAACAACTAAAGATCAGTTATAAAAGAGGTGAAATTAATTTCCCATTGTGAAGTATGAAACAGCTAATGCAAACTACAGCAACATTATTAAATCTATAATCTTCAAAAAAGAAACTGGGGATTAATGAATAAATAAATAAATAAAAAATATTGGTTATTTATGATTTTATTCTGTACTAAAACGAAAGCTTAAAGTGAAATAAATATTTTTTTTTTTTTTTTTTTCATGAATTATATATGGCATCCCAGATTTCTAATATCCTGAAATTTACACAAGAGAACTCAACGACTTATGGACTCAATTTATGCTAGAATGCTCTGTGGTCAAACTATATCTCTCTCTCTCACACACTCGCACTAAAAACTGGTTTATGCATAACCCAGTTGTATGAAGTTCTCGTTTGTGCATAATTGTTTATAGGTCATGGCGAAAATTGTATTCAATTACATATAAATTTCTGATATATACACAACTAATTCACATGTAATTCGTATGTATATGTAGTATATTTTTGAAAACGAGATTGAATTGTACGGCTATTAATGAAAGGTCAGCCAGAGACAAAAACTTAATGAATTTTCATATTGATGCAACATGTGTTCCCTTCATTTACTTAAGTCTCTCTTGCAGTCATGGTAATAGAAGGAATAAAAGTTATTTTAGAGGAAAAAGTGAGATTTATTCGGGAAGTGAGAGACAACCCTTTAAGCTACAAGAGTAGCTTAAATATAAGTTTACTAATGACTGCACATAATGTAGTGTAAGAAAGAATCAATTTTAGAAGAATGTTGAAAGTTAGGTTTAAAATCTGTAAAGCACAGCAGTCAACAAAAGGGAAAATTTGCAGATATGGAAAAGTGAGTAACAATGTGATGGAAAATCAGTGAAATTTCTTAGTCTTTGTTTTTCATTTATCTTAGAACTAATTGTGTAACGAGTATAGTATTTTATTAAGCCCTTAAAGTTTCTTAAAACATGAAATCAGAAAACCTCTATGAATACACTATCTTGAAATTGACAATTTTATAGTTATTGGATATCATATGTTGAAAATATGTACCTAATATATAGATGTTTTTTACCAGTGTTCTTATTTAAGTTTAATTAAAAAAAAAAAAAAAGAGTTAAACCTAAGTTGTAAGTAATTCTCAGTTATGCATAATTAAAAATGTTCCCCTTGAAATACTTACAAACCAGTTTTTACAATGTATAATATATATATATATAGACACAATATTAAATATTATATCCTTATATTTGCTCTAACATTTTTCTGTAATATATTTAGACCACAGACGAATTTGAAAATGGCTCCTTTTAATGCAAAAACAGCATAATCAAAATCACTGCTTTAATAAACAAATATTAGTTTATGGACATTTGTCAGCAACATGTAATTTGTTACATCTTTTCCAGGATGAAAACTGCCTTCCTTAAATTTGGACTACCCAAAAACAACCAACTTCATTTTCAAAATTAATCTATCATTTACCATCATCTTTAAAAAAATGTTCTCAGCAACCATTATGATTTTTCTTTAAATATGAAAGATTATTTATCAACTTAATAGAAGAGAATGTTTCAGTTATTATCAAGTAAAAGAATGAAACATTTTCAAATGAGCTATCTATCCATATATGTGTTTGGATATTAAAAGTGTATAAATCTGCTGCTTTTTTTTTTTGAAATTCAGTTAAAGACAGTATTGATTGATTTCAGAAAATTAATATTAAAACATTTCCATAACATTAAAAAAAAGCTTTACAAATGCTGTGTGAAAATTTCCCTTTTCCTTTAGGAAAAAGTATGAACATCAAATCACAACTTATGAAGTTTCCACTATTGCAATCAATATACTGTTTTTGAAATCTCATTTATTCAGGTTCTGAACCTATGAAAGTACATTCTTGTTATATTCTTAATTTCAAAGAAACTAAGACTTCACAAACAAAACACTAGCAAGAGAAGGCTGCAAGTATGTTGTTTTCCAAGTATATGTTAACTCTTACATGAAAGGAGACCAATTTCTGCCTACAGCAAAAATTCAACATCCATCGAAGTGAAACTTTTGTAAAAAGCACTAACTTCCCAATGTTTTATCATCTTACAAAAGCTGTTTAAACTTGACTAAATCTTCGATTTGGGACTATTTGAGGAAGTTTTGAATGGCAGCAATTTTAAGATGCAAATACACCAACACCTATTTTATTTTAATAATTAAACTAGCAATATGCAGATTTGCAGCACTAATTAAAGTATGCGACTTCACAAAAATAGGAAGATTACATTTAACTTTCCTATCTGAATTTGATTTACTGGAAAAATGCATTAACCCTCTTGTTTTTGTTTATAAAAGGGTCCGGTAGTCCAGTGGCTTAGGCACTGGACTGCAGGAGCCCGGGGGGGGGGGGGTTCAATGCCCATTAGTAATTGGGGATTTTTTTTTATGGTTATTTCTCCAGACGGACCCAAGGGTTCACCTAGCTCTCCCTCAAATGGGTACCGGTTTCTTACTCAGGGGCTCAGCACTGGCAAGTGTCAGGCTGACCTCAACTAGTTCCATTGGTCGAGAATTGCTGGGTGTCTAAACCTCTCGAGCACCTCAGGGCCTGCAGGGTCTGTTACGGTACAGTTTAGCACACTTTCAAAAATTCAAGAAATTGTCTGAAACTGATGAATAGGAAACCACAATTACCAACTATTAATTTCTTAAGATCACTAAAGAATGTCATACTTAAAATAAGATCTTGAATTAAACCAGCAAAAATAATTGTTAAACTTTGAATTTAGTTAAGTTTCTGACTAACTTACAACCCAATCCCAATGAATTCCATTTCATGACTTATCTTATGTGGAAGAAAATAAGATCAAGTTTTGATCCAATGACATGGACTTACCATGAAATTACCATGAAATTTCACCCAGAGCATTGAAAACTGAATCCATTAGCATGTTATCCCAAAACTTGTCTTTATAAATTTTGGTTATCAGTTGTTATCAATTAAATCTCCAAACTGCAATTTAGTATGTATTTATTTATTGTACTTCCTTAAACCTTTGAAAGTACAACTTATATCTTGGAAAAATATTCAGAAACACTTTAATGAAGTTTAAAGCCAACAAAGAATTTAAAAAGGAGACATTACTTAAATTTAAAATAATTATAAAAACATTAAAACTTTCATTTAAATTATAAAAAGATGTTTAAGCTTGCTAGCAAGAGTAATTGATACTTATATATTCTTTGAAGGTATACCAAAAGTTTAACCTATTATATAAATTTGTCTATCTTCATAAGGGAAGGGGGGGGGAAGCATAATAACCCAATTTTGTCAGGTCTTATTTCCCTGATTAGGAAAGATAGGAATTGCAATTGATTTTCGAGATTCTTGCATTCCAATACAACTGATTAAGCTGCTTCGACTAATTTTCCTTAAATATTTTAAAACAATTGCATAAAATTTTATTTACAATTTATCAATAAGTGATACCAATTTGTACTACAGATCAAGAACTGGAATCTTGTTACATCAGAGCACATCAAAAATATTATTTTACAGAGAAGGTTTAAGTATACAAGAGAACTTAACACTTGTCAGCAATTCCTTTTCTTCTGCAAACAAGAATGGAAGGGGCTAAGCAAGATTACATTTGAAGATTGAGAATTTGGAATTAAGTTAAAAAGAACTGTGACTAAAAGTAAAAATATTAAATTATTTTCATTGAAATTTGGCATTCTATTAAGGCAATCATATCTTTAAAAAAAAAAACAAAAAAAAAACCGCAAGATTTCAAAACCTTCCACAAATGTAATCTTGTCACTTGCCCAGAACCCTTCAATGACACTGTCTTTCCTAAGAAAAATGAACAGGCTTGCTATTTTTATTATTTTGTTTGCAAAGTAGATAATAGCAAGAAAACAATAACTACATAGTTATGACGAAATGAAATATATATAAATAAAACTCAATTTTCTTTTAACCAAGATATCATTCCATGTTTTAGAAATAAATTCTGAAGTTTTTTTTTTTTTTTTTAATACATGAACTTTCACAACTACATTAAATTCAAACATTTGTCTTTCTTCTGAATATAAAAACTACCACAGTAACAGGGGGAAAAAAAAACAAAAAAACAAATGGTTTATGAATGAGTATCTACACAAGTTACATTAAGAACTTAAATGAAAGTAAAATTTTAACTTATGATGAAATTTCATAATTAGGTTCTGCAGTACATTTTGTTTTGGTTTCTTACCTTTCAGGCATTATAGTGAGATGTCTCCAAATAAATCAGTCCTTCACAACTTTTTTTTTTTTTTAAATTAAATACTTACAAGAAATTAACTAATGTCATTAACTGTTTTATACTAAAAAGTTTAAGACTTAAGATAGTAAGATTTACCAGGTGTGATCCTAATTTACAGATCAATCAAATCATGAATCAAGAGCAAGAAGATTTAGTTGTATTTTTCACATTCAAAGTCTAAGTTTCGTGTTATTTTTTACATCTTTGTTTTACCTTTTATTTTGGTACAAGAATAACAGTAACAGACTGAAAAGAAAGTAAATGTAAAATAAGCACCAAAAAATTAAAAATAAAAAAAAAATTAATTATATATATTATATAAGGAAAAGATTGTTATTTTGAGGATTAATTACAAGATGCAGAATAATGTCTAAAAATGAATAATAATAAAAAAAAAAAATTATTTAATAAAAGAAAAAATGTTCAAAGAAAGTTTATGAATTATATATAAAGATCAGCAATGTTCACTTTCAGGTGGTCATTATTCAATGTTCAAGACAGTAATGCAGGGAAACAATGCAATCACACAAGGTCAACAATGCATAAATGGATTATATCAAACTCTTTGCTAATACTTAAAAAGTAAGGCTCTTCAAATTTCAATTTCTCAGAAAATTTTACACAAGGAAACACTTAAAACAAGATGAATCTGATCAAAAATTTTAATACAGAATTGATCATTTATAGTAGTTGAAGAGTAACAACTTTTCATTAGGCCTAAAAATCCATTCCAAACCACCTTTACCCTATTACTCTGTTCTTTCCCAGGTGATGCAAAATAGGTTTTTATTAAAATAATTTCTTGCCAAATGAAGCTCGTTTGCTTTGAATATTTACTAATTTGTTTTAATACAGGATTTTAATGTATTGTTGTACCAGACAAGTCTTAGATTTAAAAATAGGACAAATCCAAGTGATCAGTACCATGACTATATGCTTCCAGACTAAAAACATTTTAAATAAATCTACAGAAATGATTCTAACAGGCAAATTTCCTCTATTTTACTAGCTCCTTATTACTCTACATAAGATTTAAAAAAAAAAAAAGCAGTAGTAAATTAGCCGTAGTTTAATAAAAAAATTTTTTCCTTTCCCCTTGTGATTTTTGCTACTTTTTTTAAAATCATACGTGTGTAGCAAACTTCAGACAACCAAACTTATGGAACAAATGAATATAATAGACAATTTCCGTTTAAAAGTGCAGTACATTTTTATACTTAAAATCTTTAGAACTGTTAAAAATTTGATTAGAAAATAACAGGTGACAACATTAACGTTCTTAATTGAAATTCGTAAACATTTTACAAAAGCTAGATCTGATTGGCCCAATCTTCAGTCGAAATCCCAACATTCTACTGAATTCTAAATTATTAAAAATTCTGCAATCTTCTAACCATATGAGAAATCGTTCCCAGGATCAATTTCAATGCTGAAAATGCTTTCTCCTCCCCCCCCCTCCTCATTAAAAAAAATAAAAAATTTGTGCAGATATTCTTTTAATAAACTCCTACTTTGCTGAAAAAATGTTACTACTAAAATCAATTATATGAAATGTTTTAATTCTAACTTTTTTTAAAAAAAAAACAAAACAATTTGATTTGGAGACTAAATGTTCCCCTTCTGAAAAATTTTAAGCGCCATGACCTTTACTAAGCCATATAATATACTTCGGTTTCAAAATGTTCTATACCATCGAGGAATGTAACTTGGCTCACCATAGGCAAAGCCATCATTGCTTGTCAAAAACAGACAGGATGACAAGATTCCAAGGGTGTTAATTTAGACTCGACAATGAAATATCCATCTTAAACTTCCGATGCTGGATTAAAGAAAACAACTTGCAGCTACACATCAACTTTTCATCGAATGATGGATGAGCAACTCCTAATAATTCCGAATAACGCAACTTAAATTACAGAAAATTAAGAAATAAGACTAATACAAATTAGTCTAAAACAATAAATTAGGCCTAGAAAGTTGGATATTGGATAAAAAAAAAAAAAAAAAAAAAAAGCTATGATTAAGTTAGGTCGACGCAATAAATTTCGCCGACAATAGATTCGCTTAAATTCAAGTTAAGAATCATGAGGGAGTGAATTTTTTATTTTTGAAACATATGGCTACTGTGTTCCGAAGATGTTCCAAAATCTAAACCTAAATTCTATCAATTGTTAACTTAAAACGATAAGCTTCCATTTTTAAATCAGCAAGATGGGAGAGAAATATATATTAAATAAAATTATTCAATGTATTGAAAAATGTTTTGTACTTAAACCGTAACGAGTAAGCAGTTAAATATATTCGATTTTAAAAATTCTTATGTATTTTGGAACAATTCTAGTCAATACGATCACTTATAACAAGTTGATGTTAGGCTTTTTCGAAAGAGCCAAAATTTTTATCTCATTCGAAAGTTTTTTAAAAATTTCAAGTTTGTTTTACGTTCTCTTACATTTGGATCGGATCAAAAATTTACTTAATACAACATCCTCAGACACACGCTTATAAATTATTCAAGGTTGAAATTAGAAATATAGGTTATTACGAAAGTACTTGGAAGAAGAGTGTCATCACTCAAGATTTTCTTACTGTCAAAAATCTAATTAATATCTTGCATGATAATCGAAGCAGCTAGTCGAATTATGTAAATTTATGAAAAAGAAAGGCTGACGAAATGATAATTACAAATTATCTGCAACCTGAAACTCATGCTTTTGTGTAAGAAAAGACTGGTAACAACACTACGTCACAAACATTTCCTTTCGCCATGTTGAAACTAAAGAAAAACTTTGCTAGCAAATTTCTCGTTTTATTAATACTCCGATCTTCATCTTGGAAATTCCGAACGCCAAACGTCTACAAATTCTTTTAGTCAATTCGATGGATAAAACAAATTATTAACAGACGTCTAGAAAACACTTTTATTCTCGTTTTAAGAAGCCTTTAAGGGTAAGCGCATGTCGCAGCCAGGGCCGCCATTTTGAAAGTTGATACGCAATGGAACAGTAACTATTATTATTAATAATCAAACTCTGATAAAACAACTTTTCGTTGATTATTTTAAAACTTAAGTTGTCTTAAGTTAGGTCAATATTTAGAATTTCATGTTCGAATATTAAGGGAAGAGATCGACATCAGAATTTCTGAACTTATTGGTTGTCTGTGAAGATGTACGAGTACTAAGTTTCACTCTACAATCATCAATCGCCTACAGAGAAATAATTTTATCTTGATTACCTTTCTCTTCTCCAAATTCCTCACTTTCTTTTCAATAACGCTTAAAACTTGTTTAATTGGTTCTTGCGCCTCAATCGAGGCCTGTTTTTCGAGCTTAGCTGAGGCAGAAGGCATCCTTCAAAGGCAACAACAGAATAATGTCTTCCTCACGTGTTTAACTCAAACCGTACTGCAGCGATCTCCAACCTCGTCTGAAAAATAATATTCTTCCTTCGGATCTAAATGGCCCCTTCAACTATTTATTTATTTTTTATTATTTTTAAAACAATTACTAATATAAGTAATTTTGTTTTGAAATTACGATAATTGTAAAAATATTTTCAAGAAATTGTTTCTAATGCATGTATTAAATTCTCAGTACGTATGCCAGGATTGGTGTGTTCTGTCATGTGACAATGATCATTGTATTTGATTGGCTGTTTAATGTTGAACGCAAAACTAGAAAATGAACATGGTTGTAGTATGGGACAAAATAATATCGAAAAGGTTTTAAATTATGGTTTCTATTTTTAATCCTTGTCATTATTATCTGTTAATTGTATTTGTTAGCTAAGCCCCTTATTTATTTAGTACTGTAACTTTCCATCAAGAAATACCGTTAAAAGGAGAAGTTCGCATAGCTGAATTTCAAATATACTGCTGCTACTATTTTGAAGTTTAATATTTTGGAAATTTTTATAAAAGCGAAGATAAATACCAATATTTTATCGTTTCATTTTTGTAATTTGATTATTTGCAGGGCAATTAAGCTGAACGAAAAATCTATGTCAACAACGCTAATAGTTATGGTTTAGACAGATTTGTGATCCGCTGATCAGAAACGAATCTGGAATGGAATTGCTCTTAGAAATTAAATACAGTAGAACCTCATTATAACGGACAATTTAACAAAAAAAAATTGTCAGCCTACAATTAAAGTGAGCAAAGTGAAAGAGAAAGACCATTTAAATTTTGTTATTCAATATGTTGAACAATCGGCAAATGAAAATGTGTTTGCATATTATGAACACCTCCGTCAGTTATTAACTGAAGAAACAAGCAGCAAACAAACCCGGCAGAAAATAAATTATTTTTTCAAACCAATGAATGTAAGCAATCGACATGCACTTACCTTCTTGTTATAAAGATTAGTGCAGTGTATACGTACACATCTTTTTCAAATCAACCTACTACGTTGAAGGCTGTTTTTTATTTCATATATAATAAACACTTTTTATAGCTAACTATTGTACTTTCATTGATGTACTCCCTGCTGCATTACACCGCTATAAGAATTATTTGTTATAAACCGGACTTTAATTAAAACGGACACCTTCAGCCCCTATTAGTCCGTTATAATGAGGTTCTACTGTACTAATAATGTGTCACAATATCAATAGAAGTCAAAGTATTCAAATAATAAATTTCTAGCAAAAAATGTAAAATTCTAACTTACTGTTATTATTTAATTCATTCTGATTTTTTTTTTTTTTTAATTCAGTGAAATTCTCAGTTAAATTTTTGATTCGTAGTAGAGTTATCAACTGTATTGTGTGAGTAGTATAATGACAAATAACGCTGAGTTAAAACAAAGAATTTAGTTTGTGCATTTAAAAGGCACACTTGAATTCTTAAAAGGTCTTACGTTTTGTGTGCCACCTTGATGTCGATTGTGAACATCTTTAAATCCTAAATTAATGTATCATTTCTGCCAAATAAACTGTTTATTTTCCAATTTTATCAGTAAATACGGATTATCCAAGTCTTGGTTTAGCTAAAGATTTTCATTCCTAGATTCAAAGGTAGAAACTGAGCTGTGTAGAATGGTCTGAGCATGTATAATGATGAAAAATATATATATAGAATGCCAAATCTATATAAACAAATTTAATGTGTCTGTATGATGTCTATATACATACACATAAATTGATATGGGGTTGAGTGTTTCCTTCTCTCTTCTGTAAATATTACTTTTCCTCTCAACTAGTTGTTCTCAATTTCATACCTTGTTCCTGGCACAGCTTAGCCTCTGTTGCTCTTATGCCAGTAAAAAATTCCACACCGAAATATGTAGGCCATTCCACATCATATCAACCAGTTGAAAAAAAAAAAAAAAAGTTCACCTCCCTATCACAGATTCTTGCAATTATTTTTTTATTGAAAGAGGAGTTGGAAAAATAACTCCTGTGAAATATGCCCGCAGTCGGACAGTTGCTGTCGGAGAAATTAATATTTGAAATTTGCAGCTTTTTAGCATACTGCGACCTAATATTTGGTTTTTTTTCTTAATAGCTATAATACTCAAGTAAACCACAAAAATGGGACCTGAAGGTAACTTTTCATGCCGAAACCAACAACACCAATGAAAATGTTCTGTTTGCAGTAGTATTTGGTGCACAGTTCAGCTGTAAGCCTCCAAGAAAGAATTAAAACTGGCATATAGGATTAACTTGAGGCATTTGAATTTTTTTCACAAGATTAGTAAAGGGTTGCCCTACTTTCACAAATAATTTCATTCTGGCCTTTGACTCCACAGCAAAGTAAAAAATTCCTGAAATTGAGTGTTTATGCACAGTGCATTAGTTTTGTTAATTACATTTAGTTATTTGATTACAATTAAAATTTGAACAAGTTCATAATAACTGTGGACCTAGATCATCGAAGAAAATAACAGACTGGCAATCAATCTTGCTCACATACATACAAACATGTTCTTACTGCACATTTTTCATTTTGAATTTGCTGTAGAAGTCAGTAATGATTTTTAAAGTGTCACACTGTAACTTGTACTGACTTGCACTGAAGGGGCTCGAATTATACAAAGGATATCAACAAATGAAATGAAACACTGATCTTCTCTTGTCGGCTATGACAGCATATTTGTTGATTGATGACATTTCATAAAGTTAACTGATACATCTTCTTCTTCGTGACTTCTCTTCATTATGCAATGAAACCAGTTTTCATCATACACAGCAGCGATGTATACATCTGGCTGTAACTCTTGAAAGTTAAAATTGTTTATTGCAGTTGCACTGGTGACACTAACTTTTCTGCACAATGTTTCACTATCTGACAATAGATGATAAATAGTCTTTCTTCATTGCCAATAGGTACAAACCTATGATGGCTGCCAGTCCTTGGGATGGATTTTGCACTATCTAAACAGTTTTGTAACTCATTTGCAAGTTGCTGCGTTTCAGTTTGAGAAACAAAAAAAAAAAAGAAATTGATGCCAATTCATGCTAGGCCCAGATGTACAACTGAAAAGTTGTAAAAATATGATTACTTTCTGTTGCTTGTAGAGTCGCACAAGAAGCTGTTTTCCACCAACTCCAGCACCAGTGGCGTAGCGAGCATAACTGGCGCCTGGGGCACAATACGTTTTTTGCGCCCCCTACCCCCTGAAAAACATAACCCCAAACATGGTCTTGGGGACCATTTGGCACTCAGGGCATGATAGACCCCCTTACCCCCCCCCTCGCTACGCCCCTGTACAGCACATGGGCTCTTACCGTGTGAAGTCGCAAAAAAATGTCATTCGGCCTTTAGATTAAAGTCTTCTTCATGAAAGTATAGGTTAAGGAAGTTTTTACGTTCTTATATTGGGCCCTTGTCCCATCACTGAAGTAGTGTACATCTTTTAAATTTGGTATTATTTCCTTCAAATGTTTTAGCAGTACTTCAATAAAGACATGGACAGTTGCTGCAACATGTTCACACTCATCATTTATGACACATGCTTAGACTGTAATTCATTGTTTACCTCTTGCTGGTAATATACAATGAATAGGTATAGTGTTTGTGAGGTGTCCTAATGAAAACCTTGCATGGCATTTTGGCATACGAAGGAATAATGTTCCGCAAAGTCAAGCAACACAGTAACATGTTTGAGGTTGGATGGTTTCCTTTAAATTCCTTAAGTATGCCGACTGGGCTTTGGCAGTGTGGTGATGAGTTGTTGCATTATTAGCAGCTTTACACATCATTTTGCAGAAGTCCTGCACAGATGTTGTCATAGAAAGCAATTTAGCTTGGCCATTTGGAGCCACTACTTATACACAATTGTGTCTTCAGAATCCATTTCATTTTTCTACAAAAATGTCATCTACTTTTTTTTTTCTAAGGCTTTCAGACCTGGACATTTATCATTATGATGAAGCATACATTCTCACAACTCCAATGAGTGCACAAGATGTTGGAAGAGACTTTTGTATTCTGTCTTCATAAGCAAAGCAGCTGCCAACAGTTTTAGATTTTGGTGCATTTCGCATACACACACACAGTTTGCATTCCTCTTGCTACGACAGTAACATACCAAGATGGTCTTAATGAACAGAATTTTGAAATACCAATCTTCAACTGGAACTTTGCCTTGAATGCCAAATAAAGTTCTTTTAGGTTTACCAGTAAAAGCCGTTTCTGGTAAACCCACCGTTATGGATTTATTTACCACCTTCAATTTTTTACTGACACACATTCTTTTTTTCCTGGGCACATTCTTGACAATTTGTCATCCTCGTAAAATTCTTTTACTTTTCTGGACTACTTCGTTGGGAAGTGTTTTGCCACACTTTTTCATGGGTTCTGCCAATATTCCCTGAACCAACTCCCTTCATTAGTTTAACTTTGTGTTTAAGAAGGACTATCCATAAAGCAATGTTTTTGACAGTGGGGAGTAAATACTTCCTTAGAAACTGATGCATTTCTGTAGGAAATCGCCATCAAATATAGAAAGAATTGTAATTAAATCCATAAATAAATAAATAAATGCATAAATATAAATTTATAAGTATTTGAAGTGAAATTATTTCCGATTTGCTTGGGCAATTCAGCCATTAACAATTTGTCGTGTGATCGGTCAACTTCAGGAATTTTTCCTCTGTTATGGAGTCGAAGGCCACAATGAAATTATTTGTGAAAGTAGGGCAACCCTTTACTGATCTTGTAAAAAAAAAAAAAAAATCAAATGCCTAAAGTTAATCCTACATGCCCATTTTAATTATTTCTTGGAGGCTTACAGCTTAACTGCACCAAAAACTACTGCAAATACAGAGTGTCTACAGAACCGGGAAATCAGGGAAAACCTGGAATTGTCAGGGAATTTTGTTATTCTGGAAAAAATCAGGTAATTTTGCAATTGCTTAAATTAAGGGAAATTTTTTGGTTGAACAGATCGGTTTGAAGGGTTTTTTTTTTCTCTTATCATCAGGGAATTTAAAAAAAAATTGTTCATAAAATCAGGGAAAAATCGGGGAATTTTTTTATTCAGATTTTGTAGACACCCTGAAATAGAGCATTTTCGTTGGCGTTTTTGGTTTCAGCATGAAAAATTACCTTCAGGTACCCATTTTGTGAAGTTTGCTTGAGTATTATAGTAGCTATTAAGAAAAACCCTAAATAATGAGCCACAAATTTCAAAAATTAATTTGTCCAAAACTAACTGTCCAACAGCGGGCATATTTCACTGGAATTATTTTTTCAAACCCTCTTTTAGTAAAAAAAAAAAAAAAATTGTAAAAATCTTTGATGGGGTGGTGAACTCTGTTGGGTGAACTGATATGGAATGACCATGTTCAATTGAAGAAACATACATACAGACAAATTAAATTTGTAGATAAATTTGGCATTCTTTAGTGTGGTAAAGAAACAGCTATTTCTCTATAATCCATTTCTAAATAATATAAATATTAAAAACACAATAAACTTTATCATTACGTATTATTCCCAAGAACTAACGCAAATAAAAATTAACTTCTAAACATATCTATGACTAGATCATTTGAATTTAACATACTAACAGAACATTACAGCAAAATGGCCATTTTTACATGTTTTACAAATGTTTTATTGATCCCTATGCAGCCATATCAACATAGGAAGAAGAAAAAAAATACTTGCCATGTAATTTTTTGCAAGAATAAACTTGCGTCATTTTCATATTTGTTGAAATTTTATATGTTGCATTTTAATTTTATTTAAAGTTTGATTTCGAAAGGTTGAAAAAAAATGTGAATCACTAAATTTCATTTTTTTTTCCACCAGACCTAATTCTATTTTGTGTCAGTTCCAAAAAATGGCGTGGAACAACAAAATTGATAGAAATAGTATCATGTATATATCTAAGTTATTTTTCTTTTCATTATCAGTGCGTAAAATTCAATATGCAATCATATTTATAGATTGTATATAATTATAAAAAGCTTAAAGCATCACAACTATCCTATTGCAAGGTTAGATAGCCCAAGAGGTAAAGCTTTTGCAATGAACATCTCAGTGAGATGAGGTTGAGATCGAGGATCTGTCTGACATTCACCCACTTACAACCCTCACTCTCTCTGGAATAAGAAACTCAATACCCATTTGACAGAGGGCCGATTACCTTGAGCACCATCTGTAGGAGAAAAATCCAGACAGATTTTGACCTTCTGTCACTCCAGCCTGTACACAACTGCCTAATCATTTTAACTATTGGGCCTACCATGATTATTCATAAAGATTAGAAAGACTTGATCATTGGTATATTACCATATAGTAATTTATATTCAATATTAATAGTGTAATAATAGTCAAAGACTTGATTTTTAAACTGCTTTTAAACTGCTTCAGTAAAAAGAGAGAAAAAAAATCTTCCTGTAAAATATAAATTCGTAAATGTCTACATATTATAATGTCCAGAGAATATACAGCTGATCATTGCTTATGCCCAAATCACACCATCATATTTTTCATCATTGATTTGCTTCATTGAAATGTAAGTGAAGTGTTCCTATCATTGTGACTGATCACACGATCGAAGAATATATGATGGTGAAATAGTGCGTATGATTGGTAGAGCGTTAAAACCAATCAGCATCGAGCTGAAAGGTTTTGGTGGCAAACTCATATGAGAAGACTATTTTTAGTCATGTATAAACAAGGATGTTGCTCCCAACAATCCAAAAGCACTGTCTCAGCTTCTCTTGTCCACGACATTTCAAAAAATGGCACTCCTTTAGTTGATTCGCTCGTCCTCCATCTTGCGTTTATTGCTTGACATCACAGCACCTCCGCCCATGATTGGAGAATAACTAATGAGTATCATAGAAAACAACGTCGCGAATAGAGCAGATCCTAAATTTTTTCATCATTGAAATCAATGATGAAAATGGTCAACACAGGCAAATCACACTATCATAGACCTCAATGATAGGGTCAATGATTGAAAACAATGATGAAAAATATGATGGTGTGATTTGGGCATTATCAGTATTTACTGTAGTCTTCTAAATCTTTATTCCTTTCATATTTTTATCAACCATGCAAGCAAAGAAAGCCAACGGGTTGATGAATGAAGTAATTTTGCCTTAAAGTAAATAAACAAGTGAACAGGAAATTAATGGAAAATGAGTTATTATAAAAAATTAATAAATATTTAGAATAATATTTATGAATAACAGAATAACATGTTTTGAACAAGAAGTGGTGCAGTCCATTTATTTTATTATTTTTTTTAATGTTTCTGATTAATATTGCATTTAATTGTAAATAAGATGAATTTATAACTTTAAAAGTTATAGAAGAACTTATGCATGATTGTTGTAGTTCTCTACCGCAAATGTTGTCATTAGGAATGTTGATTTACATGCTGTTTTCAATGAGAAATGCAATAGGAGCAATCCATATGAAATCAACCAATGGATGTTGCTGACATTGAGGGTTACTCCAATGGTAGCTCTAGATTTTGAAATTTCATCATTGTGTTTTAATCAGAAGTATTTTTTTTTTAATTAAAGAAAAAAAGCAAAAATACACAGTACGACGTGCATTGACGCAGACTCCTAAAGTGTTAAAACAATTAAAAAAACACACCTAAGAAACTAACCTATTCTAGGCCTATATGTACAAAATGTGTAAACTGTAATTGAAATCCAGAGCAACCATTGGAGTAACCCTCAAGTTACCTTGCACCCTTTTATGAACTGCATGATGGTGAAATGAGCCACAGAAGCCTTTCTGTTATAAGTGTCTGTTTGGACCATAGTACCGTGACTGTGCACTGCTTTCAAAAACATTTGACTGAAGATATATAAAAAAAAAAATGCTCCTTTAGTAAAAAAAAAATGTTTATTTTATTTTTTATTTAGTTTATTAGGTGTGTTTTTTTAAGTGTTTTAACACTTTAGGAGTCTGCGTCAATGTGCGTCGTACTGTGTATTTTTGCTTTTTTCTTTAATTAAAAAAAAAAAATACTTCTGATTAAAACCCCATGATGAAATTTCATGTGGTTATTACCAGATACTATAACAGTATTTTTTGAAAATTTCAGATTTTTTGATTCAGCCCCTATTTGAGATATGCCTGTTTGAAAATCGGCAATTTTGGACAAATTGCGATATTTGAAGGTCTGTAAAACCTAAAGGTGGCATTTAAAAGGTATCAAATTTTGTTTAAGTCTTCTTCTCTATTATATTTTTAAGGGGAAAAAACATTAAAGTTGTGTTTTAATCCCTTCTTGGAAAAAAAATTCCCTAAATCTTCAATTTATTCTAATCGAAAACACATTTTTCTAGTTAAATTTTAGGTTATTTCCTTACAACTTATCACATTTTTGGTCATAACATGATTTGTAGATGGTTTCATTTAGAATAAGATGGTTTTTATTTCAAGTTGATATCTTAATAAGCAAAAAAGTTATTTAACTTATCGCTAACCTCTGAAAACGCCAAAAACGGCCTACCCTCATAAACAAAATGGCCACTAAAAGCCAAAGTAGTAATAATAAATTTTTTAAAAAAATCGTTTTGTACTCCCAGATGTATATATAAACAGAAAATGTACAATCAAAAATAAACTAAAATATGCCAGCAACAAATTATTTTTTTATTGGTTGATTTCATATGGATTGACCCAATACGACTTTTTATATTCTAATCAGACTTTCCTTAATGCCCACTACTCGAGAAATAATAGTGGAAACTAAGTACTTTGATATTTGCTGGAAGTGAAAGTTGGTCATCTGCTCGGAATTCTGATTTTAACCAGATTTTTTTTTTTTCTTTTTGCAAAAGAATGATAAAACATCAATTTGTACTATGAGCTGAAGAGTTTTAATTAGAATGGCTGCATGACATTTTGGTTTTCACAACTGACAAATTGACTAAATTTGAAAAACCATTTAAAATGGTAAAGGAAAATGTGTTCATCATGAGAAGACATTTCGTTTTGAACAAATTTCTGTGACGTTGGATGTATATATAGATTACACATTTTAGAATTCACACATTCTAAAAATTTAGTGCAGTCACAGCATGATCATAGAATGTTGAATTTGTAGATAAAGTAGACTTTCCTGCAGGGTATGCAATATCTCTGAAACTGCTTGAGTTGGCAAACATAAAATTTCACATGAGTTTTCTTTGTCAAAATCTAAAATATACTTATTCGACGAATTTTCGATTTTTGGATCCTGAGGGGTATAAACCTGAGGGCAAACTTCAAGGGTATGCATAACTCCAAAACCGCTTGAGTTGAAAACACGAAATTTCATGTTAATGTTCTTTGTCAAAATCTAAAGTATGCATTACATAATTGACGAGTTTCCAATATTAGGATCCTAAGGGGTGTAAACAGGAGAGGGGGGGATTGCTCCCATTTTAAGTTATTTAAAAAAAAAAAAAAAAACAATTTGGTTTTCTTCTCAAACATCTATTTTTCTAAAAGGTTTTACAAACTTGTTTTAATTGAACTACAGCTTCTAAAAGAACCATGTACATATTAAAAAAAAAAAATGAATCAGTGTTTTAAAATGGGTAAAAATCGTATTTGATAAACTAGACTTTTAATTTGGTATTTTGTTTACAGCTTTGAACTTGCCTAACAAACAATCTATCATATCCCCACAACACTGTATCCAGAGACTTGAAGTTTCATGATGCAGTTGTCCTGCATATGGGATTTCTGTAGTGCAAGGACATTGATTTTCATTCTCAAAGCAATTTTACTTACAATTTCACCCTTAGCATAGATGAAGCCTTCAATGTTGAGATGTATAATAAGCATTTGACATTTCTGGACATTGATTGCATAACGTGGAGTAGTAGTATCATGGTGAAACTACTGTTTTGACAATGGAATGTCCTTGAATATAAAAAAATTCAACATATGGATATATGTTCCATCAGTTACAGTGATGGGTAAGTATTGTTCAGTCATCTGTCATCCAGAAGCACAGCCCATACCATAGTTTATGTATCATATTATGAATGGCTTCTGCCAGTTGGTGAGTATTTTCATTTGTGGGGAACCATTTACATGCATTCCGCCAATAGGCACCACATTATATTTGATATACTGCTTCATCACTGAACCCATTGTTTAGAAGCTGCTTATTTACACAAACCACTCAAGCATGCCATATACCATTTTTGGTCATCACCGTGCAATTTTTGAATAAACTGGATATTGTAGAGATACGGATGAGGATCTGAAAGAATAAGTCAATGGAACTTACTGAGACATTTGTCTCCTGCAATAACTGTTTCACTGATGTGATCTGTTTTGCAGATGTTTAAATACTTTGTCAGATATTTGTGCAGCAGTTGAAGTTCTAGGATGGTCATTGTACTGCTATTCATGGAAGTTTCACACTTCAAAATGTTTAAGCTATTTAACAGTAGCAGAGAAATTAATGCAAAATCTTCTGCTTTAAGGCCTTTACAACTGACCATTGTGAGTCATCATCCCTTCTGTATATCAGAACTACATCTTTCCATTTTGTATAGTTTACAATACATAGAACTTGTACTTAATCTGAATAAAATAAGAGAGAGAGAAGAACAAATAATTATTTAAATGTAGTAAATTGTTTATGGATCTAATCTTTGGCAACATCCTATGAAATAATGCACTCTGATGATTGAATACTTCATTTGGTAAGATAGTCTTTTCTCTGCAAGTTTTTGATGAGCTGATTTTCAGTGCTTTAATAAAAAAGATTAGTGTTGGCATTTTGAACAGCTTCCAGGAAAGGTAAGTATTTTTTTTTACAATTTTTTTTAATCTGTTTTTTTAACAGATTCAGCCAAAACATCTGTGCCTGGCAGTCAGGCAATCAGATAATGGACACGCCTTTATAAGCACAAGAAATATTAATTCAAATTGCTTCACATCAGCTATTGTTGATAGAAATCTCAGTAATAAATTCCCATTTTCCATTTATCAGTGATTTAAAGTAAGATTTTTAGAAAGATCCTTTTCTGTCAATCACTAAAAAATGCATTTCTAAAAGCTTCTTTAATTTCCTAGCCAATGCCTTCTTCAATGTGAAGTTTGCACTAGCTGCATCCTCTTAGATGAAAAATGTAGACACAAAAGTTCTTCCTTTCAATAATCGGTGTCCTATGGTTAAAGTTTCCAGTAACAAACATTCAAATGTAGTCATAGTTAGACTGTATTTGCAATGCAAACATCAACTTTGACACACAACTATCACTAGCTACTTCCTCATTTGATTTCTGCTTTTCTTCTTCTTCTTAGCCTGGTTCAGTCCACTGCAGGACATAAGCCTCCCCCAATTTCCGCCACCTTCTTCTATCTTTTGTCTCTGTCCACCATCTTGCACCCCTGAATTTCTGTAGGTCATCTCTCCATCTCTTTTTTTTGGCGTCCTCTTTTTCTCTTTCCATTTCTTGGCTGCCATTCCGTTAGTAATCGAATCCATCTTTCATCATTCATTCTTCCCAAATGTCCTGCCCATCTCCATTTAGAATTTTTTTATTACTTCTATAAAGTCTCTGATTCCTGTTTGTTTCCTTATAGTTTCATTTCTTAATTTGTCCTTTATATGTAGTTATGTTTAGCATTCTCCTTTCAAGTTTCCTTTGTGACACTCTTAATTTCTCACATTGTCTTTCTGTGATGTTCCAAGTTTCACTGCCATATGTGAATACAGGGGTAATACATATGTCAAATATTTTTCGTTTCAGACATATTGGGAGATCACCTGTAAGGTATTCCTTAAGTGTCCAAAAGGCTCTGTTACCTTGAACAATTATTCTATTGATTTCTCGATCTTGTCTATCCTTGAAGCTTACTATCTGTCCAAGGTAGATGTATTCATCTATATTTTCAATTTCTTTGCTTCCTAAATATATTTTTTCTCCTTTATTATTCTTTTTCATACATTTTGTTTTATCAAAGTTTATTTTAAGTCCAACCTTAAAACTTTCCCACCATAGTTCATTTATCATGATTTGCATTTCTTGGTTCGATTTTGCAATAAGAACAATATCATCTGCAAATCTTAAATGATTTAAAAATCTGCCATTTATGTTTAGTCCTCTTTCTTCCCATTTTAGATTTTTAAAAACTACTTCTAATATAGCATTGAATAGTTTTGGAGAAAGTGGGTCTCCTTGTTGAACTCCTCTTTGTATATTTAATGGTGAATCTAGATTTTCCAACTTTATTGAAGCTATTGCTTTTTCATAGATTTTATCAATTATTCTGGCATATTTTCCTTTCAAGTGTTTGTTTCATTATTGCTTTGTTTCATCTCATTGTGATGTATTGAATCAAATGTTTTTGTGTAGTCTACGAATACTAAATGAACATCATTCTAATGTCCACATTATTTGGTTTCCTTTCTCTTGTTTTGCATCCCTAAGTCCTTAACCCTTCAAGCTGGTAAGATGTACATGTGTACGTTCCCATGTGTATGTCTCACAGCTGGATAGATGTACAGGGATGATGTTCTCTGCAGGGATAGATAATTGGTGGCCTCCAGCTGTTAATTTTCTACTTAATTCTGTAATTTCCACTGACCAAGAGGCAATGAAATAAGCTTATATTTTAGTGGTCCTTAAATATATATTTCCGCCCTGTAGTTTAGCCAGTAAAAGATCTTCTTTCAGCTTGCTTTCTTTCAAGAAATTAAAAGTACCATGGAAGAGACAAATTCAGGGAAGAAACTCGCCGACCTGAAGGGTTCATAACACTTATCCAGAAATTTTAATTCACAATATCTTAATATCATTTGAAAACAAACCTTTATTGGAAGAAAATGAGATGGTGTCCTTAAAGTGGTAATATTTTCTATAAAGTCGTCTTGATGATTAAGGCATTTGTCATAATGTTTGATCACTCTGTCCATCCCGGCTACATAAAAGTTAGGATCCTACTATTGTAGCCACTTCTTTGCATCACGTTGGACTTCTTCATTGCATTCTTCATTGACCTGCCTTTTAAGGCAGGGAACAGATGAAAATCACTGGAGCCAAATTGAGACTTGAGTAGCTGATGCCCCAATATTTCCTAGTGGAAACCATGCAAGATGTGGTTGGACATAGTCAGGAAGGAGGATCACACAATCGTTTAGAAGATCGGACTTTTCTTGCTGATTGTGTTATGCAATTTCCTGAAGGTTTCAATGCGAGACCAGTTATCCAAATGGATTACCATTTTGAAATGATTGCATGCACTTCCAGTTACACACGAGAAAGACCACTCTTATCAGATATTTCAGCAACTACTGACATGGCAAACTCATTGATTTAATTTCTAGTGGTTTTAAACTTTTTTTCTGATTAACCCTCATAGTTAAAGAGCACACTATTTTTAGAAATCCTCCGTACTCCAACTATCATATATTTATTGATGTCACTTCTCTGGATTGATCCCCTGATTAATAATACTGTTATTATAGAGTTACTTCTAAAACAAGTTGTTGCATTAGAGATACAGCTTTGTAAAGGCATCATATTCACCTTGCTCAACTTTGTTCTATTCTATCATGCTCGTATTCAAATCAGTACATCTTTACTGAATTCATTCTTTTAATTGGACCTTAACTTTAAAATGCTACTGAGATGAAATGAGTCTCAATAAATAGCCTCGGAGGATGTCTCCCAATAATTCAGTACCTGTCTATTGGAAAGCCATTAGCCAGTCTTTCATAGCCAACATCAGGAATTATTTTCAGGTCTTTAATCATTGTCAGAACTGAAGATGATCCCTAATGCGGATATGAAAAGCCTCAAAACTGCCGTCACCTGAATATGGATTTCTACTTTTTTTGTCAGTTATTTAGAATTTCATCTTCCATTTGAATAGGTTACTGCTTTGAGACTTTTCAGATCTTTGCATTCTCTAAGATCTTGATGATCAATTTTAATCAAAATTATGTGAGATGGTAGAAAATTTGCCCACTGCCATTTTAAAATTGAAGCCAATTCTGTAATTTCCAAGGGAAAAAAAGTTAGGAAGGTTTTGTAATTACTTAAACATTTAAAATGAATGAGAAATTGATGTCCATAGTTTGGCTTAAAATTATATTTAAAGACTTTTTTGTTCTAACACTTTTATCTCTGTCATACATATTAAGGGGCACTAAAAACATTAGATGAAACTTAACAATACCATTTGATAGTTATGCTTACTTGTCAAATTAAAAAAAAAGACAAATAAATTAAAACATGACAAGACAAAAGAGATCATGAATGTAAAATATTAATAAAAAAGTTAAAATTAAAAGAACACCAATGAAAAATAATTGTCTCAATAGCATAAAATAAGAAACAGAAGAAAACTAAATTAAATGATAGCAGATAAAAATTATAAAATAAAAAACTAGCAACCTGAAAGCTTGGCAGAAATGTGAATTACATAATATAAAAATCAGTGAATGAAAAACAAATGTTTATAAAGGGCAATCTTAAAATTTCATCAGTTTCAAAATTTTGTTTTTATTTATTTTATAATACCATCTTGAAATATTTTATTTTCCAAATGTGTTTCAGTTTTTTTAACTGTTTTATTGTTTAAAGTCCTTCTTCTATTTTATGTTTTAATTTGATTGGCTTGATATTGTTTTTTATTTTGATTGAATCTATTGTGTGTATGTGTACTTTTTATTTATTTTTGCTTTCCCATATATGATGGGTTACTAACATTAAAAAATGATAAATAATTCCTTTGTATCTGTCAAAAGTTTTTTTTTACAAATGCCCGGGCTTGTAGCTTGATCAGCTTTCTTTAGGCCACAACTAGGGGCGAGATATGATGCCTTTAATCATTGCCCAGGGTACGCCAAGGGAGGCAGCATCAAGTGATACCCGCTGGAACGGACAGAAGAAGAAAGAAACATCCCTGCCACGACCGGGATTCAAACCCGGGTACCGGCACACTGGCCGCAACGGCAGACCGCCGTCTAGACTGCACAGCCACGCCGGCACGGCTGTCAAAAGTATTGACTTTTTCTCCGAGATGATATCTATTGAATAGACTACCATAAAAACTTTTTTTTTAACTTGTGAAAAATGGCTTGTTGAACTGTATTGTGTATCGTCCTTAACATTCACATGTTGACTTTTATATTGAGGAGATTTATTTATACAGCATTTTGTATATTTAAACACGATATATAAATCATCATAGTAACCACCATGTATAGTGATTCCAAGTTAATATCTTCTGGCAGGAACTGTTTATTCAGTTTATTCCTACATTCATATCTTCAGGATGTAATATCTTTCTAGAACAATCATGGAAGATCATTATTCACCAAGGGCGTTTCTAATCCTTGGGTTACCTTGTTTATTTTATTTATTTATTTAGTCAATTTCAAAAGCATAAATATAAAAAAAAATAAAAAATAAATGTAGAACAAAGAAAGCTGCCAATTCCAATTACTCAACACATTTATTACAAGTATTTCTATAAATTTGTCATCAAATGTTTAATCACATCTTCCAAGCCTCATCAATACGAAATAGTGCTGATCAATCCAATAGAGGTTGAGCATTGCACAGGTCGGAATTTGATTTCTGAATAAAGAGTGGATGTTTCGTTCAGCCCTATCCCTATCCATCTAAAGACTTGGTTATTACCTAAAGATCTTTTTTTCTCATTCTGACCCTCTTCTCCAACTATTAAAAATTCTAGCTAAGTTTCATCACTCATTTCAGAGAGAATTCTGGAGACAACTGGACAGGTGACAGATTATAGGGATTAGGACAACTTTCAGAATGTGTAAGGACATTTTAGTTCTAACTCTTGAATCATTTTGTGATGAATACTGTAAGGCCAACATTTGTAAAAGGGTCTAACCTCCTTTCTGAACAAAATATTTCGTTTTGTCAGTGTATTCTAGTAAAAACAGTGTTTACTCAGTAATTAACTGAAACTAGTCCACCCTTGTACCTAAACTGTATTATCACAGACTAAATGAGGATATGTATTTGACAAACTTGAATTTCTTGAATATGGGTGAAAAAGGGTGCTTCCATATCATGGAGTCTGATTTTAATCTTGGAATATAGTTATTTGATCTCACTTTATCACCTGTCTTGAACTATACAACAATAACACTAACCCTAAAGAAGGAATATTCTGTCTCAAATCATCAGAATAGTGTAAAAATGTGCTCGATATTTTTTTTTTTTCAAAAATTTTAGACAGACATACCATAGACATTGAAGAATTTTATTTTTCATCATTTTATGACATTTGAAAAATGAGTGTGCAAATATGAATTTGTGAAACACGGCAATTTTTTTAAAATCCTTCTATTAGACATTAGATAAACTTTAAAATCCTAAAAAGAAAAGAAAAAAGTAATTTTGAGAACTTTTTTCGAATTGATGATCGAATTTTTTTAGACTGAAGATTCAATTGTAGATAGAAATCTGGAGAAAGAGTAAAAAACACTGTCAAAATATTTTTATTTTCACCTTGCTTTATGTTGTTACTTGGATATTGCAATAATATAAAATTGTTACTGTTGCATTTTCATAATAGGTAATTTCCCACAAAAGCAATTTTTCAAAAAATCTGAAAATTATTCCAAATAACTACACATTTAAATTAGAAATAAAATGGGAAGTTCATGTAGCCTATAGTTAATATTGACAGAGCTTCAAAGATTGAATAATCCTGAAATTAAAAAAAAACAAAAAAACAATGAAAATTATCAGAAATTTACTTCTATTGTTAAATTTTGTGCAATTATTAATTAATATTTACAATGGTGAATGCAGTTTCATCCAAACTTGCCATTCCTACAGTAGAAGAGCCCTTGTATGGTAATTTTGGAATATAACTTGTCAGCATAGTCATTCTTTTACCTTTAAAAAGGACTGACAAAGGCTTCTATATGCCTGAGGACTGCATTTTTAGATATAAGTTGTTTAACAACTTGATTTTTGTTTTATCTTTATGTTACTGTGGAGTTTTATTTATTTATTTATTTATTTTTTGTTACATCAGGCTTTAAAATTTTTGTAACATATATTTTTATTTTCTGCTTAAGTTTGATTGAAAGCTACTTGTATGTTTTTTGCTGAAAACCGTGTTGAATACAAATTAAAAATTGCCTACCTTATATAAGCA
>JAFIDM010009631.1:138868099-138886645 GCA_023159025.1 Thereuonema tuberculata | reverse complement strand
AATGAGTAACTGCATCATGAAATGTCAAATGATAATTTGGATAAAAAGTAGATTAAGCCTATTAATTAAAATATTAATCATTTAATGAAATATTAGAAAATAATAATATCTGAATTAAAATAATAAGCCAGCCCTCTGTCAAATAGAGACCAAGTTCTTTCTTGGGGTGAAAGAAAGTGAGAATTAAGTTGGCCTCTGATTTCTATTTCCTTATGGCTGTTGATTGTGAGAGCCTATACCTTCTTAAGCCCCTTTGATTTTCATGATCTTTTGACAGGATCCTTTAATCATTTTTAATAACATAATTTTTTTATCCAGTAAATAAATAAATAAATTTTCAGACCATTTGTTTCAGTATCTCTTAAGTATTTATTGCTAGAAAATGCAACTTATAAAAGGAAATGAAATATCTTTTTATAAAGGAAAGGAAAAAATCCTGAATTTCTAAGGAACAACTGAATTATTTTATTTATTAAAATCGCCTTTTAATGAATTTTTATCCACAATCATATAATTTGAATTAATCATTTAAATAAGTGAGAGTATAGCGTAGTTGATATTTTTTACTTCATTTTGTAATTTATAACAAAACATAACTAAAGATAATCATTAAAAGGATGTATGTCAATGTTTTTTTATTAACTTTTTGCCAATAGCAGAGTGACAGTTAAGAGTGATATGGATGGAATAAAATGAAGGAAAAGGTGTTGGGGTGGGGAGATGCAACAAGGGACGTTGATTTTTGGAACAGGGATGCATGTTTGGTAGACTTATTGAAGAAGAGACGAGAGTAAGCTTTCTCTTTGTATATAATTATAAATTTCCCAAAATTATTTTTGAACAGAACTTGTAGGAGAGTCAATTCATAAACACTTGGGAACAAAAACCAAGACACATTTCTTTAATGAAGTGGCAGTGTGGGAGAAAAGGAAAAATAAATAAGGCATTTACAAAACAAAAATATTAAAAGAAAAAAAAAGTATCTGCCTAATGGTACTTTGAAAGGTTTTACTGTACTGAATAATAATTTTGTTCAAATAAGATTTTTTGAAAAATATACTGATATTAAGAGAAATTGGTTTGTGTTTGGAAAGATTTTGTTGATGAAATTTTGAAGCTTTTATTTACAATTCTCTCTAATGACATTTTTCATTATAATTAAAAAAACCAAAATAATCCTTTGCATTAAAACTGTTGACTGAATTCACTTGGTTGCAATTCTATTATGTTATAATTTTAGCTGTAATAATACTGATTAAGTAAGTATTACTTAAACACTACACATATGAGTTTGATTAAATTTCAAATTACATAATTATTAATAGGCTTTCTGTTAAAATTTCTTTAGATATTTTATGTTTAAAGAATTTATATAGGGAATAATTTTGTGTTAAATTTTATTTTATATTCATGTAATTTTTAATCAAGTTATTTCAACAATTACTTTTTAAAGGTAACTATCAATAAATAGTTTTTTTAATTACTTTCATGAATATATACTGAATTCACACACCTGACATTTGCAATATTAAAGCATTTTGAAGCTGAATATTTAAGTGCTTGAGAAAATTGGTTTCTGTCATTAAAAGTGCAAGAGAAATTTTATTAATTTTAAATATATAATTTGTTCTCAATTCTTTAGTGAATGTAAATAGCTGCAAATGAAATAACTTTTTAACATTCAATCATGGGTGGGTGTCCTGCCCTGCCCGAAATCTCAAAATGTATAGAATAGCCCTATTCTCTTTCGTTTTCTTTTTTTTTTTTCAGTTAGCAAGTTGAAGGGATCTTGATTCCCCCGCCCCCCTCCACATATACATACATACATACATACATACATACACACACCCCAAATTTTTGAAAACCTTTTTTTTTTTGGTTGTTCCTGGTCAGTTCCTTAATTTACCCCTCCCCCTCAATTAAAATCATATATATGACCCTGCATATTCAGTCTTAATAGATTGAATTAGAAGTTCAACTTTTATCTGTTCTATTTGAAAAATAAAGAATAATAAATCATGAAATTTCTGCTTTAAAGAAACATCTCACACTTATGTTAAAGATTAAAGCATCAGTCCTTTATTCTTATTGAAGTAGAGGAAGCATAGGAATTAAGTCTCCCATCATCACCAACCGAATGGGTTGAAATTGAGGCCAGAGGGCCAGTGCTAGTCCATGAATGTATGTAAACACATATTTCAGCTTGTTGGAATTGGAAACCATCATTAAAATAATTCTACATTGCTCAAAACATTTAAGCTTTATCTATTAAAGATATTTACTAATTATACCTAAATTCTCATCCTGTAAATGACAAGCAATGACAATATCAACATGATCTTTAACTGGGCCTACCAGTTTGACTATACTTTGTTGAAGCTGAACCTTCCAATGAATAACTTATATGACAATTATGAAGTTTTGATTTTTCATGTTAGAAACAAATATCTTGCACTTTCTTTTTCCTCAATGTAGACTTCTACTTTAATGTAGACTTTTACGCTCACTTTTGAAGACATCAAAATCTGTTGAATTCATATAAATGATTAAACAATTAAATATCAATACAATACAGTTCCAACTTTTTGCATGATGATCTCTCCCTTATCTCAAATTCTAATTACCATCGGCTTTGTCTAAAAACTAGCAAAGACTATGAACTAATCACGTTCGGTCATAACTAAGCTGTCTACAGAAGTAACCAATCTACCCACAACTAATGAGAACATAGCTGAAATATATAACAAGAATCCAGTTATGAGAGTAAGATTGTGTGGTTACAACCTACTGTCGTAGCTGGCCAGACCGTCCCTGTGCATTAGCTTTGACAAGTTACTGTGTAGAACAGTCTTCAGCCAATGAAGGATTTGAATTTGAAAAATATGTACCCACATTGGTTCCAATGAGACATAATGCAGCAACAAAAGCAGAAAGGACGAAAATTAGTCATGTATTGCTAGCAATGTGCAATAATGATTTTTTTTCTTTTTCTCATCGTTGTTCACATGATTTGTGGTTTCATTACGATGCACCTAAAAGAATCAACACTGATTGCAATGGAAGCATCTAGGAAGTTCATCATCGAAGAAATTCTGAACTATTCCTTCTGTGCACAAACAAGTAGCAAATACTTTTTTGGGATGTACTGTGAATAGCATTCCCAATGTCACATTAGCTGCCCGATGCTTCCCCGCATGCAACAAGCTCTCTGCTCTTAGACTGGTTTATTGCAATCTTGCAGGAGAGGAGAATAAATAGTAGACAGGAGTGTTGTTTCTTTTTCTGGTCCAAAAGCTTTACATGGCATAGGCAGATTTACTAGCTGTAAAAGCATCCGTAAGAGCCACAGGGAATTAGTGGTAATCGCAATTCAAGAACAAATTGGTGTTTTAGCGTTAAATCATATTATTATTATTTATTCTCCTCCCCTGCAAGGTTGCAATAAACCAGTCTAAGAGCGGAGAGCTTGTTGCATGCAGAGAAGCATTGGGCAGCTAATGTGACATTGGGAATGCCACCCACAGTACATAGAATACTACTGATGAATTGGCTTTCTCAACAGCTAGAAATCCATTGTAAACACTAATAAGATAAGACTGAAGAGTTGAACCCAAATGAAAGGGGTCATGCCATGTACTGCTACATAGTACTGTACAAGGGGTCTTCAATAAGTTCATGCAAAATAATAGAAAGAATACATTTACTCAAAAAATTTTATTCACAGCTTTTCGACATAATACCTATCGACATCTATACATCGTTGCATTCGTTTGAACCAACTACAGAAGCACCCAGCCCAGTCTGCAGCAGACACCTCACCTATTTCATGTAGGTACGCCACCAGAGCCTCTTTGTCACTTTTGAAACGTCGTCCACGTAACTTTGATTTCACCTTTGGGAAGAGAAAGAAGTCCAGAGGGGCTAAATTGGGAGAATAGGGCAGGTGCCCCAGTTCCTTGCTTGGTTAACCTCGCAGTGTGTGCAGGACAATTGTCATGATGCAGTAGCAGGCCTCTGCACCCGGTCCTCGGATGAACCTGGGCGATGATTTCCAGCACACGGGGTAGGCAAACATCTGTGGTACCACTTTGCCGTGACAGATTTCTGTGTTGCCAGTGGTATTGTGCACACGTGACCGCTTCGATGGATGAATGTTGCAACCATCATTTTTTTCACACTTCGTTCGCGCTTGAACTTCAATGGCGGAGATGCCCCTTTTTGCTGCCATACGGATGACTTGTTTCGGGAGTGGGTCATAGTGATAGAACCAACTGTTAGTATCTCACTCACTGCATTCAAAGCACCTTTGTTGAAATGCTGCAACATTTTCTGTGACCACTCCACATGAGTGGATCTCTGTTCAGCAGTCAATTGATGGGGTACCCAAAGACTGGATATGTGACTGAATCCCAAATGCTGATGGAGGATAGCCGAAACACTTCGCGATGAAATGTTCAACACACGGCACAAATGTGCAATGCTGACATGGGGATCTGATGCAACAGCTTTCTTCACTGCAGTGATCGATTCCGGTATTACGGCACTCACAGGGTGACCTTCTCTAGGTGCATCTTTAAAGGCTTGCACTCTGCAGCGGAAATGCCCACACCACTTATAAATTGTACGGTTGGAAGGTGCATCATCCCCAAACACATGCTCCAAAGATGAGCGACATTTGGCAACTGAAAGACCCTTTTCGAAGTCGTAGAAAATCATAGCACGAAAGGCTTCCTGAGACATCTCCATTGCAGAACAACTTCTACGTGGCTTTCATGTCACAATGGAACGGTGCATGCTTAATTGCATTTGAAGCCGCATGCGCGAAGTCTCGCACAGGTTTTATTCTAGTAATGAGACTTTGGCGCTTCTGATAGGCTAAAAATGTTTTGATTTTTCACATTAATTTATATATGCACGGACTTATTGAACATCCCTTGTAACCTGCACAGTGAATAGCCTCGGTAATATTAAAATCAAACTGGATAACTGTATTGCTTCAGTTTCCCTATTCACATTATTTTGCATAATCTTATAATATGAAGGAAAGTCATTAATTGAAGGCAATTTTGGTATAACGTTCTATTAATTTAGCATAGAGAGTAGATATGTACCTTACTTTTCTACATAGTCACCCTCCTTTTCAACGCATTTAGTCCATCAGATCACAAGCTTTTGGATCCTGTCACAAAAAAAAAATGCTTGTGGGTGTTTCTACAGCCAAAATTGCACCACTTCCAATACGTCTGCGTTATTAAAAAACTTCTTGCCACAGAGGTGCTCCCTTATAGACCCAAAAAGTTGATAATCTAATGGAGCTAAGTCTGGACTTTATGACGGATATTCCAACACTTCGAATTTCAGAGATGCAGTTGTCACAGTTGTGTGAGTAGCAATGTGAGACCATGCATTGTCGTGGAGTAGCAGAACACCTTTTGAGAAAAGACCTTGTTCTTTTATTCTTACGGCTGACTTCAAACCACCTACTAGGTTGCTGTATCGAACACTTGCAAACTTAATAATGGCTTGCTACTCCTCGACGGTGCACTCCGACAGTAGGGTTGCCATCTTTGATACTATATTGTGCATGTGCTGATATGCAGATTGCCAATACGAGTACGTAATATGTGCTCAGAACACTGCTTTATAATACATCCAGCAAATTTCAGAGAAACATCGGTTTCGTGCCCATTGTACCGAAATTGTCTTTAATTAATGACTTCCCCTTGTACAATGTTTAATAACACCAAGGAAAATTTGTTAAAGGGTATTTTCAAAGGTGGAGAGGACAGGCATATAATATTTCTTAAGTATGAATTTCGGAAAATAAAGATGCAATAGGTGTTTAGAATAAATTTCAATAAATCTGGTTATTTTAGCCCAAGATGGAAATTAAAATAAATACTCTTGTAATAATAACGGAAATTTTCAAAAAAATATTAGTTCCTACAAACCTCAGTTAACAATCCACATACTCATTTGACAGACGGCTTGGTGAACCATGGGACTTATCTGCAGAGAAATAACACAGATTCTTGACCTCCACCACAGAGTGCAGCTGACTCCTCCAACCTGACGACACTAACCTTAACACTTTGAGCTATTGAACTCAATAAACAGTGGGAAAAAAAATATATTTTTTGATTCTAAATTCTTTGATTTGAATGTTGTCGTTATTTGGTTTATGACCAATCATTAAAAAAAAATGCTTAAGCAAGTTTTGATTTTATTAATTTTTGTAATTGAAAAGTTTTATTTGTTTGTTTATTTTTAATTTTGAATATACTGTAGAGCTAGTTATAAAAACCCTCAATACAACTTTTGCAGGGAATCTTTATATATAAAGGAAAAAAAAACCTGCTGACTGACTCATCACCGCATAGCCAAAACTGCTGAACATAGAAACTTGAAATTTTAGGGTTTTTTTTTTTCCTTTACGACGTAGGCACCCACTAAGAACGGATTTTTGGAAATACAACCCCCAAAGGGGTGAAAAAGATAGTTAAAAAAAGCAAGCTTTTCCCGAAACCGCTTGAGTTTGAAACACGAAATTTGAGATGAGTTTGCTTTGCTCAAATCGAAAAGATACAACGATTTTTCGATATTCGCATCCTAAGGAGTGAAAACGGGGCAGGGCCCCATAAGGTGGGGGGGGGGGGGGGTCAGTTAGTCTCTTAGCACGGGGGCCCGGGCTGAGGTCTTAATGGAAAAAAAATACGAATTAACCTATCCTTCCTTTCATCGACTTTGGCCAACTATGGACCATGGGCTAGCCCTACCTGACAACGTCAGGGTGAGGCTAGGAAATTCCAGAAGGGGGACGAAATTCACATCCCGTCCAGAATAACTCTGAGATAGTAAGTCCCAGGGGAGAAACGGACGAAACACAGAAGAAGAAAGAAACAGCCATGCCAACGCCGGGATTCGAACCCAGGTTCCGACACATCGGCCACACGGCAGACCGCCGTCTAAACCGCTCGGCCATGCCGGAACTGCTGAATTAACTATCACTTCTAGACTTTTTTTTTTTATTAAGTCTACATCCTAATTAATATTATAAAAGCGAAAATCTGTAAGTTTGTTTGTGATTCAATCATGCCTCAATGGCGCAACAGATCGTAATAAAATTTTGCATGCAGGTAATCTATGACACGTATCATATGCAATTTTTCATCTTAGTCGATCAAGTAGTTCCCGTAGGATACGACTGTACACTATATGGCCATAAGTATTCGGACGCCGTTTTAGGAACATGGAGGCGCCTAAGTCATGTATTAATATGATGTCGGTCCCCCTTTTTGCATCGATGATAGTCTGTACACGTCTGGGAAGACTTTCTACCAGGTTTTGATAGGTGGTCGCAGGAACTGACTTGAAGGCAGCCACAACAGCTGAAGTGAATCCGGCCATGGAAGATGGGCGATGTGGGTGGGCACGTAATCTGCGTTTTATTTCGTCCCACAGATGTTCAATGGGGTTGAGATCGGGGCTCTGAGACGGCCAGTCAAGTTGTGGAACACCCATGTTGTCAAACCATGGCCGCACAAGCTTCGATGTGTATATGGGACAGTTATCCTGCTGGAAGAGAAACGGGTCTTCCCCAAACTGATGCCACAGAGTTGGGAGGGCAGTGTTGTCCAGAATGGCCCAATACGTCACAGAGTTCCTGTTGCCCGTCACAGGAACTAAAGGACCCAGGCCAAACCACGAAAAACATCCCCACACCATTACACTGCCACCACCGAACTTAACAGTTGGCACTTTGCAGTCGGATAAGAAGCATTCATCGGGCATCTGCCAAACCCACGTGTGTCCATGGAACTGCCAGATCGTAAAGCGAGAGCCTTCACTCCACAGAACGTTTTTCCACTCCTCCACAGTCCAATGGCTGTGAGCTCTGCACCATTGCAACCGACGCTTTGCATTAACAGCGGAGATGTTCAGCTTGTGAGTGGCCGCACGGCCATGGAAACCCAAGTAGTTTAGCTCTCGGCGAACAGTCCTGCTGCTAGCGACAATGGCCGACGCATGTTAGAACTTGCGATTTTGCTTCCCTGCTCTCTTCAGGGTTCGACGGCTATGGTCAGTCAATTTTCTTGATCTACCACTTCTTGCAGCTGTCGTTTCACTTCCTCGACGTCTCCATGTTATAATTACATCACTCACAGTTGATTTTGGCACGTGCAGCATGTCTGCAATTTCACAAACCGATTTCCTACAACGGTGGCATCCGATTATCACGCCACGTTCAAAGTCACTGAGCTCGCCTGACTTACTCATTTTATCGCGAACGCAGAATTATGACCACCCAAGCTCCCACCAGCGCTTTTATAGCATCCGATGACGAATCAAACCTCCTAACCTGCCCGATCCACTTCGTCAGAAGGGTATCTGGATACTTTTGGCCAAATAGTGCATCAGTGATGCGTTAACTGATATACAACATTTGATTTATGGTTTTCAATGTTAATTCTGTATTTTAATTTATTATCTTATTTTCTATAGAATTGTAAGGTTTATTAAAGGGGTTCTGATTTTGTTATGTTCCCGAATTTTTGTAACAGTTGAAAATTCATTTGGACGTCATAGAAGTAATCAAAGTAAAATTACTTTATAAATAAATCTATATAAAATGATAAATTAGTGAACAAAGAAAAAGAACCCTAAAGTAGTAGTTAATCGACAACTTTTATTATTTCAAAAAATATCAAAATCACAAGCATAAAAAAGTGTCTTAATAAAAATCAAAAGACCCTTGAGATGATGGATTTCTGATTTTTTATCATATATTTTTATTATGCGATATCAGACTACACGGTAGAAGATGGTCTGTAGTATTTCAATGTTGTTTTTTTTTTTGAGAAGAATTTTAGGAAGTTTTTATCATTTTCAGAAAACGTAACTTAGTTCAACAGAAATGCCAAAGAAGATGGTAATATGGTTGCCATATACTGATTGTACAAAAAAAGAAGATTTTCTCTTTATGTTGGGAGCCTGATATGATAATATATTTTTCACAATTGTAAATGCGATGATTTGTATTTCATAAGTCTAAAGGCATCTTTCGAACTTCACTGATACGACAAGTTCAGGTTAAATAAATCTTGCCACATATAAAGCTTTCAAACACTACGCTGCAAAAAGGCTTTTAACCAAAATGAAAACTTCTAATTGTCTCTTCTATAGCTCTGAAAGATAACAGATTTATTGTAATATGGTTTATAACAATGCTCTTTTAAGTTCCTTTGACTTTCCTGCACTGGATAGGAAATGTTTAGCACTGTTATACATAATTGATTTCAATACTATGTAATATGTTACAGAAAAATCGATGTAATAATTGAGAAACTGCATCCATCCATTCTGTCTAGCACCCGTAGCATTACTATGCTGGTAATATTGTGAGATCTTTTGTTACGTAGAATAGTCGCTGCTCAGTTACTTCATCTATTTTTCTGAAGTTAGTTTCTTTTCTTTTGATTACCTAAATCCACTTTTGGTAAACATGTTTGTTTTTGTATGTTTTCTTCAAATATTATTATTTATAAAAACCGCCACACAACAATTTCCTTAAAGCAATGACAAGAGGCTCATTTTTGGGAAAAAAAAATCCAAAGAAGCCGAAAGTAACAGACTTTCATCAAACAATTAAGTGAAGAATCTGTGGTAGAAGATAAGAGATTGGTTGTAAATAGAAATTCTTGGCAGGTAATAGAACTCGGTAATAGTTTTGTTCACTTAATTTCTGAATATGAATCACTGATTCATTTCCAAAACTGTCGGTAGATGGCTCTAGCGCAGTTTAAATCGCGCTATGGTTTGGTTGACAGTGAGTGTGTTTAAGGAGATGCGGATCACGATTCTGGAGTTACCTGATAATTCTGTTAGGCAATGTACATGGTGATAAATATACGATACGGTTAATTAATACGTTGGAATGATCACATGATTTTTTACCAACTGGGAAAGGTTTGAAGTGATTAGGGAGAAGGCCACAAAGGGTTGGGAAGTCGTATATTCTCCGGTCTCGATATTAATTTGCTAAATAAATAAAGCGTTTTATTATTTGAGCGTCTATTTAAGCGTACTACATATGTAAGGCTTCCGGAGCAAAGCGACGATAGCTGGCTAGTTTTATATAAACTACTTTTCTGCTGTAACCATCTCTAAAGAATATTAGATATCTCTTAAAGAATACTTAAATATCTCTAAGAATATTTTTTAGCTCTAATAATATTCTGCATTACAATGTTTGCATAGAGTGAATTTTTTCTAAACTTCATTTCATTTTTGGGTAGAGTTGGAAAAAGTAGATGTTGGTGTTAAATTAATTTACTCTAATAATAATGCTAATAACTGTGTGTTTAAAAGGGAGAAATTTGAAATCGTATGGTGTTTTCGCGATATTTTTGGCTAAGAATCTATTATTTTTGATCAAAATGTGGGATGGCGGGGTCTGTTACTGCATTTGGCCCTGAATCTGATGAAGGGGGACTGAACAGAGGTGGACACTTTCTTGAAATGTACACTTATCTTTGAAACCGCTTAAGCTAGAAACTTGAAACTCTGGAAAAATACTCTTCTTAAAGGATGAAACAATACATTTTCAATGGTTTTTAAAAAAAAAATACCCGAAGAGTGAAAAGAGAGGGGATGAGTTGAGCTGTAATGAAATTAAGTGTCCCCACCGACTCATCAACACAGCGAAAACCTCTGAACCTAGGAACTTGAACTTTTAGGGATGCTTTTTCCTTATGACATTGGCGCCCAATAAGAACAGAATTTTGTAAATTCAACCCCTACGGGTAAAAAAGGAAGGTTGAAAGTTTTCAAAAGCCAGTTGTGATGGTGCATGGAACTGGTCGTTATGCACAATGTGAGATACGTAGCTGTTTGATTGTACAGATCAACATAGGGTACATCTTCCAAATACCACATACTCTACTAGGTTCAGGTTCACGGAGTTCCTAGCCACCCCATGACTTCATGTCCTCAGTTCCTGATATCTCTGCCAATTGATGTGTCTTGTGAAGATCTTTGTTATTGTTTAAAAAAAGGAGATGTCATTTACCATATAAAAACTTATGAGCCTCGAGAATTCATGATTAGTGCTTGTCTCCAACAACTGACCCTCCATCATTGTTAACATCTTTGATCCGGTGTGGAAATAGGATTTTTTAACAATTTGGTCATTTGCTGAGATAAATAGTAAGATTGAAATTTTATCTAATTTACCTATGATTTATAAGTTTTGATCTTTTCTCACAGAAACAATGTTTGTCTTTAAGAAATGCTCTCAATATTATATTTGATGGTAATTTTCCCTAAAGATATTAAAAACAGAATGAATTTCTAATTTTAATTACAGAATTGTTGGATCGAATATTAGAAACTCTTTTGAAAAAGGAGTTTAAGATATTTAATTTTGATACTTATAAGGAGGCTTAATTGATGATTCACTTGAATGATATGATTATGTTACCACTGTATTTTTATATTAATTTACTATTTTAATGTAGATACATATGCAAAATTCAAAGTTAAAGATAAAAGTACTTAAAAATCCAAAATACTTTCAGATTATTTAGGCCTTTTCATCAGTTGTGTCTGTGATTATCGAAAACTTCCAAAATATATCAACTGAAATACAGTAAAATTAGCATAATGATGAATGTTGACAAATGGGAAGGCTTCATTAATATATCAAGGTAGGGCGGCTTGATTACAACTGAATCATCGAAGTTGTGGAGTTGATGGAGAATCTTTGTGTAGAAACTACAAAGGGATATCTGAAAAAGAATTATAAATATGGATAAATGAAAAGAAAATCTTGAGCTACTGCTTTTTATGCTGTGAATTTCTTGTTAACTAGCTGTAGTATCCAGAGTTATCAAGAAAATTCAATCTTTTGTCCACTGTATTTTTTTCCAGTTTTACTCAAGTTATCAAGTAAATATTTACACTTAGACGTTTTGATGACTGTGCAATGTTAAGCGTTGATAAAAGGAGGGGGAAGGAAGTTTCCCAGCCTCTTTCTATCTTGCTGCTAATTGACCTTCTCAAGAAGCCCAATCGTATAACATGAAAAATTTTAAATCTGATTTTTTTTCACATGTTATTGGCAAGTATGCATGGGCACCTTTTTCTAGAATCTCTTGATTTCTGACCCCTTTCTCCTGTATTGGGCCTAAAGGTGTGCTATGCAGAATTTAGCGGGTTATGAAGGTTGAAAAAATCTTTCCATGCGTTTTTGAAAAGGGAGAGGAGAATTTGTTAACATGTGCCTTGCAAATTTGACGACAGATCAAGTTTTAAAACAAGAAAATGCTAGCCAAAGTAACAAACTTTATTGTGAACTGAACATAAACAAAATTTTCTAAAAGTTACCAACTTCAAAGCGTGGAACTAGGTAGGAGAGCTAGAAAGAAAAAATTAATATTCAGTAATCACTGGCGTACCGGGAGGAGGGGCTGATAAGAGTCAGAACTCTCTCCCCCCTTGCATCTGAAACTGGAAGAAATCTAGGATTTTGGACCTGGTTTTTTTGGTTGGAAAGTTCATTGATACGTCTGTAATCCTTCCCACCCCCAATCCCTGAAAGGACACAAAGGTTTTTTTGTTTTGTTTTGTTTATGGTTGAATGTCTACGACGACCATCATCACTCCTCCCATTCCGAAATCTTGGGTCCGTCTATGTTGGTAATCACTGATCAAGTTCTAAAAAAGTACAAACTTTTATTAAGATCGGAGATGTCAATTTTCATCGTAACCTTCGTTGATTACTTGTTACTTTGTAACAGCTTATGTACAAGTGATGGAAAGTTATAAATAGTCCTTGAAGGGACTCTGTCTTTTAAATACATTGATTTTAAACGTAAACTTTTTGTTTACATCCTTTTTTAATAGTTTTCCAGTTAGACATATTACTTTTTTTTTTTTACATTAATTTACTCACGTTATAGGGCATTGTACAGTAAGATTTAATTTCAGTTTGCTACACAACGTACCCATTTTCCCTTTTTCTAAGAGATCCTGGCCATCTTGCTACAGAATTCGCATGCAATTCTCATCGTCTAATTACTTTTTTTTTTATTTGGATCCTGCTAAAGGATTCTGTTTCAATAAAAAAAGTAAAATGTTCCCCAGTTGATCTGTGAATGTATGTATCGTTTTTCTTCATTCTATTTAAGGGTGTTTTCATTATCTGTTTTTATTATCTCCATTCTCAAATATCGCACACGGTAAGGCAATAAAATAAATAGTCATTCTGAATAAGGAATTTATTAGGATATTCTTCTCTGTTTATTTCTTTATTTATTTCTTTCTTTCTTTATTTATTTTGAACAACCGAAGCCTCATTTTTATTTAATTCAGTTTTCTTCTCAAGTTCTCATTTCTAATTTTAAAAAAAAATTAGCTCAGAAATAAAGTTTTTCCATTTTCATTTCAAATTTGAATTTTTCAGGATAAATATTCGTATCTTAAAAAGTGAACATTATTTAATTTCATTTCTGTTACAAAACGTTTCCATCTATCATTGCAGTATTGTGTTTCTATCTTTCCTCAACAGATGGCGATATTATAGATACTTCTTGAAATACTGTTTCAAATTTTCAATAGAAAAATTCTCCGGCGGAGTGAAACGCTTATTGGTAGCATTTATTTATATGAAACCTAGCTCCTCATTGCTTTGGCGTTTTACTGTTCTGTTTCTTCTTTTTATTCGGCAGTTTTAAGAAAAACGGAGTTGTACGAGTTTTTCCACCTCAAGCAGCAACACTATTTTCTGTAAGAACTTTTTTAAGGTCTTCATTTAAAGTGTGATTATTAGCTACAGTAGGCTATAAACAAGCAGAAGCGTAACTAGAGAATTTTTCTGGGGGAGGATTTCTGGTCCTTTGTGTTCAAAATGCAAAGTAGATAGGAAATCCCATTTTGACGCATTAAAGAATCATGTGTCTTGAAAATCATTGTTTTCACTCGAATTACAATACAAAGAAACTAGAAAATATGTAAAAATTTAATGGTTTCGAATGTTTTCGGATATGTATCGTAGAATTGGAACGAAAACGATCTCTGTCTGCCCCCAAACGTACTCTTTGGAAAAATAATCTTCAATAACGTGCAGATAAGTTATGGCACTATACCATAAAATACAGCGCCATCATGCGGCAATAACTAGAAACGAAAGGGTTTTTTTAGATAGGGAAAAAAAGCGGAGAATTTTAAAATTTAAATTTGTACCTTCGAATAATTGCATTCTTATTGTTGCAAATAATGCATACAAAGCCATTAAGTTAAAAAATATTTTATTTAATTTATTTTTATATTTAGAATATAAGATAATTACACTATGTATTTTTCCCTGGGATGGGGGGGGGGACGACCCGCCCTCCCCCTAGTTACGCCTATGCCCTTATGAGTTCGTAGCGATGTATTTACTACTATCCCATCTGACTTTCATCAAAGTCCAATAATTAAATACCGAAGAGTTTGAAGGAATTTAAATAAAGAAAAAGTTTTGTTTGAGTTTTGCATGTTTAGATTTTTAAGTATGCTGTTAGATCTTTTCTATATTATTATTATAAGTAGCAAACAAACAAATAATAATATAATGCTGAAGGTATCCCAAGTTATGTAGATTAAATCCAAATTAATCTTGCCTCTTTAATTATTCGTCATGGGTAAAATAATTAAAACGTTAAAAAACAGAACATTTTAGCTTAACCAGTAGGCTATTTTCAACTGTGCTGTTAGTTTGGATAAGATGAGCTTAAAAAGTTTTTATAACAGTATTTCACAGCTAACACCCTTACTATCAATCATGAACTATGTGCCAAGACTCTCTCAATGTGAGGGAGAAGGTGTTGGGGGCTTGGTCTATCATCTGAATATTGTGAAAGTTAGGATTGTAGATTGCACTTTTGTTGTGCTGATATAAAATGGATTTGAATTCATCTTTATTATTGTAATTGAACTTATGCTTCCATTGTAATTCGACAGTATTTGATTAATGGTTTGGGAAGTATAACCGATATTTCTTATTGCAGACATTGTAGGGGATGGCATATACAACTTTTATTTGAATGTCCTTTTCGTTGTTAGTTTTCCGGTAATTTAATTTATTAGTTCTGTTAATATTATGCTTTTTGAGTATTTTCTGAAACTGTTATTAATCTTTTTTTTTGCAGATTTTAAAATCAATGCGAAAAACCAAAATAGACAAAAATTTGAAGAATTATCCAGTGATTTTTATAAAATTAATTGCATTAACGATTTACAAGGCTTATTGGCTCAAGCGATAGAGGCATTTATTCTTGAGGTTGGATTGATTACTGCTTGGTGAGGATAGACTTTTGGTGACAGGTTCTATGTCCATTCAAGTGTCTGTTAAATGAGTTATTTGGGATTTATTGAATCTTTCCTTGGATAAAAGGGAGTCGAGTTTAGTGTTACCTCAATAGTTGCCTCGCTGGTCTAGTAACGTAGTAACTGTGTCCTGTTTAAATCTTAAACAGGACACAGTTACTACATTATTAGACCAGCGATACAACTATTGAGGTATCACAAAACTCGACTGCCTTGTCTAATTCAACCTAAAGTTCTCTGTAACATTACCTAAAACATTTTGCTAATACAGATTACTCCAGCCAAAGAAATAACAATATATTCAGCTGGAGTGATCAGTATTAGCAACATGCAGGTACAAGGATTTCTGAAAATGCATTTATGGACATTTAAGTCTACCTCTTCCTTTAAAGAATGTTTCTCTTCTTTGTTAAATCTGGGGGCACGGCAGTGCCCCCGCCAAGATGAGCCGAAGGGCACTACGTACCTTTTCTGGAAGTGTTTCGTCGTATTTTCGAACCCTCATAGCTTCGGCCTGGATAATACTAGCGAGCTCAAATTTTCAGGATATGATGCAGTTACCAGACTAATGAAATACAATAAGTTTCATTTATTTAGCTTTTATACTTTGGATTTTATTAATATCTAAAATACGTCGATTCCGTCACTCACTCACTCACTGACTCATGATCATCAAAACCTCTAGGGTACTTCCTGAAGTCCTAGAAAGCTGAAATTTGGTATGCAGGTTAGGATTAGCACACAAACAACAAAAAAATTATGAAACCCGTAACTTTCACCCTCCAACCCCTCATAAAGGGGGGGGGGGGTCTGGTTATGTATTATCGAACCCTCATAGCTTCGGCCTGGATAATACTACAGAGCTCAAATTTTCAGGATAAGATGCAGTTACCATACTAATGAAATACGCTACGTTTCATTTATCTAGCTTTTATACTTTGGATTTTATTAAGATCTGAAATACGTCGTACCCTCAATGCTTCGGCCTAAATAATACTAGAGCTCAAATTTTCAGGATAAGATGCAGTTAGCAGACTAATGAAATACGCTACGTTTCATTTATCTAGCTTTTATACTTTGGATTTTATTAAGATCTGAAATACGTCGTACCCTCAATGCTTCGGCCTAAATAATACTAGAGCTCAAATTTTCAGGATAAGATGCAGTTACCATACTAATGAAATACGCTACGTTTCATTTATCTAGCTTTTATACTTTGGATTTTATTAAGATCTGAAATACGTCGTATCCTCAATGCTTCGGCCTAAATAATACTAGAGCTCAAATTTTCAGGATAAGATGCAGTTAGCAGACTAATGAAATACGCTACGTTTCATTTATCTGGGGGGCACTGCAGTGCCCCCGCCAAGACGAGCCGAAGGCAGGAAGGGCACTAAGTACCTTTTCTGTAAGTGTTTCGTCGTATTTTCGAACCCTCATAGCTTCGGCCTGGATAATACTAGAGAGCTCAAATTTTCAGGATATGATGCAGTTACCAGACTAATGAAATACACTAAGTTTCATTTATTTAGCTTTTATATTTTGGATTTTATTAATACCTAAAATACGTCGATTCCTGTAATTGACTCACTCACTGACTGACTGACTGACTGACTCATGATCATCAAAACCTCTAGGGTACTTCCTGAAGTCCTAGAAAGCTGAAATTTGGTATGCAGGTTAGGATTAGCACAAACAACAAAAAAATTATGAAATCCGTAACTTTCACCCTCCAACCCCTCATAAAGGGGGGGGGGGGTCTGGTTATGTATTATCGAACCCTCATAGCTTCGGCCTGGATAATACTAGAGAGCTCAAATTTTCAGGATAAGATGCAGTTACCATACTAATGAAATACGCTACGTTTCATTTATCTAGCTTTTATACTTTGGATTTTATTAAGATCTGAAATACGTCGTACCCTCAATGCTTCGGCCTAAATAATACTAGAGAGCTCAAATTTTCAGGATAAGATGCAGTTAGCAGACTAATGAAATACTTTTTGACCAAGATAGAGGGTTTTTAGAGGTGGCGCTTGTAGAGTTGGGGCTTGTAGAGTTAGGCCTTATAGAGTTAGGGGCTTGGCTCTACATGAGATCTCATAACTTTTTAACAGTGAAAACGTTATGAGCATGTCAGTCTTGGCATCTTATGTATTCTGTGGCAAAATATTCGGTGGATTGTTTTTGCTGCAAAATATTTAATACAACTACAACTTCCGGTTTATCTAAAGGTGGCTACAACAATTGGAAGCATATAGATGATATGCTTAAATCTCATGAGACATCACGAAACCATGTAGAAGCTGTAAAATCTTGGTTCGAACTTTCACGTAGACTCAAATCGTCCCATACGATAGATGCCGAATCACAGAGAATACTGTAATTAAATCAGAAGTAGAACACTGGAATGGAGTTTTGTTACGTATTGCCTCAATCATCAAAATGTTGGCAAAAAGGGGCTTGGGTTTCAAGGTACTTCTGGTAATCTGTATCAATATAACAATGGTAACTTTTTAAAACTAGTAGAGTTCTTAGCCGAATTTGAACCTGTCATGCAGGAACATGTACGCAGAGTTTTGAAGAAAGGGGAGAAACAAGCAATCTACTTAAGTTAAACTATTCAGAATGAGCTCATTAATACGATGTCAGACAGTATAAAAAGCCATATTATGAAAGCTATTATTAGATCGAAATATTAATCTATTATTTTAGATTGTACCCCGGATGCTAGCAAAACTGAGCAGATGACCCTGATAATTACTGTAGGTATATTTCTATTAATCAAACCGAAGACCATCCAAGGACGACAGAAATTGTAATAAATAAAAGTTTTTTAGGATTTATACCAATCGAAAAATCTACAGGTCTCAAACTAACAGAAGTTATCTTAGAACAATGAAAGGTATTGAAAGTGGGGTCCAAGCCAGGATAAAAAACATGAATCGAAGGGCATTTTATGTTCCTTGCAGTAGTCATTCTTTAAACTTAGTGGTAAACGACATGGCAAAGTCTTCACTGGAAGCTACAAATTTTTTTTAATGTCGTGCAAAAGATATACGCTTTCTTTTCCTCTTCAACGTTGAGATGGTCAATTCTTTTGATGAATGTAAAAGGTATTACTCTAAAACCACTTAGTGACACGAGATGGGAAAGTCGAATCAAGGCAATAAAACCACTA
>JAFIDM010009631.1:138846023-138858099 GCA_023159025.1 Thereuonema tuberculata | reverse complement strand
TTTTTTTTTTTTTCACTTTCCACTCATTTGTATGTATTGATTTCTGAAAATCTTGTTTTTCTCACCGAATCCTACATCAATTCATGAAAATACTTTATTTCAGTGTTTTTTTGTTTGTTTTTTTTTCAAAAATTCCGACTCCGCCTAAGTCGTCACTCCGCTTAAGTCGTCAAAAATGCTTGGTCCCTTGAGTGACGACTTAACGAGGTTTTACTGTAGTTTGAAAATTTCCATAAAAAAAACAAACAATTTTAAACTCTTAATTAAATATCAGTACAAACTCATATTAATTTCACATCATACAAAATCTTTTGCTTGCAGAAAGGTGGAACTAGATTCTCCCTTTCCAGTTTTTTAGTTTTTTTGTAATTAATTCTGTTTAAATTACACTTATTTTACTTTTATTCCCGCCATTCAAATCACAGGACCACGCAAAGTCTGTACATTTTTGATGAGACAGGTGTGAGCTAGTGGAGACAAACATGATGTCAAATAGTTGGACAACTTAATAACCAATAGCATAAGTAATTTTTACTAGTTTAAAAATTTCCATAAAAAAAAAAAAAACAATTTTAAACTCTTCATTAAATATCAGTACAAACTCATAGTAATTTCACATCATACAAAATCTTTTGCTTGCAGAAAGTTTCGGGTAGACGTATATTGTGTAACTTGGTTCAATCTTTTTCTGAATTTACTTTGAATGCAATAATAAAACTGAAGACATTTGAAGTCTTGGGTTTTTTATATCCGACAAATATCTAAATATAGGAAAGATCTTAAAAGATTACGGATGGGAAATCGGTGGATTTACACAATTGTTACTCTTAAAGGAAATGAAAGAAATTTCAAAAACAATGCTTGTTTACGTGTAGGTTTCTAGTCAAAATTATAAGTAAAATCATTTTTATTAATTTCCGGCCAGTATTTGCTTCGGAAACCTGATTCCATAAGATTTTTTTTTTTTTTAAAGTATGGGAATTTGAAATCCACGATGATCTGTCGTTTAAACTTTAGAAAGTGAAAAAGCGGAAATTACTAAAGGTTTTCTTAAGATTCTGTTATTTGATTATCTGTGTAAGTTGTGAGTCTTTGAGAATGTTTTTATATTTAATGATTTTTTTTTTCTATTACAGTGAGAGATAATGAGGAATTAATCGATGACTTGGGTGGTGGTAGTGGTGGTGGACAGGCACCGGGAAACGCCCTCGACGATCAGCAGTCCAGTGTCTCCTCCAGCATCAGCACCGAGCAGAACTGTCTCACGTCGACAAAGATACGGGTGTCGTCCACTCAATCTGTCGAATCTCTGAGTACTATGACGTCGTCTTCGCGGTTGAGGAGGGAAAGAGCGCCTAAGAATTTCAGCGATAAGACGGGCGGCAAACAGCCGCACAGTATGAGCGACATCCGACTCTTCCTGAAGGCATCGATTCAATGGAAGCGGAGAATAAAAAGCTGCGCAATTCCGTGGCGGATCTAGCGAAGCGTTGCTCAGAAACCGAGGAGGAGTAACGTCGGGCTGTGGAACAGTTGCATCACGGAAAGATCGAGAAGGAAGCGCTGTTGCAGGATTTCGTCACCACCCGTGCGGCCATTGGGGATACCGTATCTAAAGTTTAACCAAACAAAATAAAAAAAACACTGTCTTATGATTTAAGCCAACGTAATAGTGAGGATTAAAAATTCAAATTTTTTACCTTGTCTGAAATTCTTTAAACCTTTTTTCCTTTTTTTTTTGAAGGGAGAATTGATTGTAGAAACTCCAGCACTGTTCGATGCTCGAAACTATCATATGCTAATCCAGCTTTCTTTACAATACCTAATACACCTCGTTTGTTTGCATCCACAGAATAGGGCCTCATTTTATTTACTTGATGCCTTTCTTTTAAGAATTCTAGAAATTTTTTAGGAGGTGGATTCTTAGCACAAACTTCATGCTCCTTGCACCAGTTAAACCAAATTTTCCAATTATATTTATAGAACTTCAGGTTGTTTGGGTTTAAACCTATTAATCTAACAATTCTACTTGCAATGTCATGTTCTGGAAACCCTGTCTTCAAGTAAAACGAAACAGCCTCTTCTTCTCGAATCAAATCTTTTCTTCTCTGCATCTTGTTTTTGTAAATAACAAGAGATAACTCATTTTGGAGTTCTTCAAAAAACTCCTTGATAGCACGCACCATTCTTTTGGGCAATAGTTATATACTGGAAAGAATATGGTTCATATCAATGTCTGTCTCACTTGGAATTTTGTTTCGATACTGATTCACTACATCGATCTTTAACTCTTCCCATTTTTCTAAAATCATCGATTTCATTTCTGCACCAGTTATAAAGTTATTGAACTTCGATTGTTGTGTAAAAAACACAACCAGTAAAGTTAAGACGAATTCTTCTGTTTTTCGGAACCAAACGATTCCTAAATTCGTAGTAGATATGTAAGCGATGGAAAACTGCGTTTTATTTTGTATTTTTTAAAAAAATTACAAGATTTTTGGGGACTCTTTTGCGGCCGGCGGATGCAGAATTTTAAAGCAACAGATTGTAGCCGCTTTAGGAAAATCCACCTGGCGGCAAATTCGTAGGAACCTTCCAGGATGTTTCGTTTGGAAATCAAACACAAAAAAAACAAACAATAACAAACATTTTCCTTTTAATTAACATTAGGTTAGGTGAAGTGAGGTTTGACACTTTCCAGGATGTTTCGTTTGGAACTACAAAAGAAAAAAAAAATGTTTCGGAATGACCCTCAATTTTGCAACTTGTTCGCCATCTTTAAAATACTCCAAACACAACCATTTTTCTTATTTTATAGCGGTGCTTCCCCAAAAGAGTGCCACCTAAATTTCTAATTTTCTTTAAAAAAATGCAAAATAAACCTGTTTTCCATCGCTTACATATCTATTTCGTATTTACGAATCGTTTGATCCCAAAAAACAGGAAATTCGTGTTAATTCCACTGGTCCCTATTGCAGATTTGTTTTTTTGTTTTTGTAGGAATACTGTGAATTCAAATATTTAGTAACATCTTTCAATAATTTGAGGCCGCTTTGGGTAAAAGAGCAGTTAAATGTTGTTGTTACAGTAGAAAATTTAAGAAAACTTTGTTCAATCTTTTCCATTTCTTTTAATAAACAGGGAAATTACATGTATAAATAAATAAATGAAGTTTTTGTTGAAATATTTTAATTGATGTTTTTTAAAAGGTTTGAAATATATTTGTGCTTAAAAATACATGCTTTACAGTAATCTATTCTAAAAGGCTATTTAAGTTAGAAATGTATCTTAAGTGATTTTACTTTGTTCCTGAGATTATACTGTTTGCTTTATTATGATTCCGATTTTGTAGACAGTTATCGCTAGCTTGTTTGCTAATAAAAAGTTTGATCTAATGTTTGTTTTTTATTGTAATTATTTATGCTAGTTAAAATCAGGTAATGGATTAGTAAGTTTTTTTGGTTTGTTTAGCAATCTCCACCTGTTTTTTTGAGAATCTGTATAATGTTTACTTTAAATACGCTGCTCCCTCTGTTATCCAACGAAGAACGTTTTCACGAAAGCTCCCTTAGCGCTCGGGCGCACTACTGATTTTTAGTTGAAAACCACAAGAGTTGTAAAAGAGGGTTCTCGAGGCCTCCAGCAGGACAATAAAGGGGACGATAATATATTATTGTTGTCTGCGGTTTCCCCCCCCCCCAGATTTTTTTAGTCTAGAGGATGGGTCACTGTTCGCGCACGCCCGCACCTGGCTGCTTTGCAACTCAGACAAGCAGGAATGAGAGGGGAGACTTAATTAGAGAACCCTCTTTTTGCTGGAGGGTCTGTAAGCACCTCGGAAAATGAAACGGCCAAGCCATACTTTTTGACCAAGATAGGGTTTTTAGAGTATAGGGCTTGTAGAGTTAGGCCTCGTAGAGTTAGGGGCTTGGCTCTTCATGAGATCTCATATCTTTTTAACAGTGAAAGCATTATGAGCATGTGAGTCTTGGCAACTTAATTTACACGAAGTGTTTTGGGTGGGATTTCTTTTCTTTTTGTAGGATGAGATCTGATAACTTTTTAACAGTGAAAGCGTTATGAGCATGCGACTCTTGGCAACCCCTTATTTTACATGAAATGTTTTGGGTGGGATTTCATTTCTTTTTGTAAGATGAGATCTGATAACTTTTTAACAGTGAAAGCGTTATGAGCATGTGAGTCTTGGCAACTTATTTTACATGAAATGTTTTGGGTGGGATTATCTATTACAATTAAATTTAGTTTTAAGATTATTTAGAAAATGGATTTTATTCAATACCCTACTTTTCTGTTTTTCTATTGGTCAACTTGTATATACAAGCTGTTTGCACTTTTGTAAGAAATCACATTATTACACAGTATTATTTAGGCCGAAGCATTGAGGGTACGACGTATTTCAGATCTTAATAAAATCCAAAGTATAAAAGCTAGATAAATGAAACTTAGCGTATTTCGTTAGTATGGTAACTGCATCTTATCCTGAAAATTTGAGCTCTCTAGTATTATCCAGGCCGAAGTTATGAGGGTTCGATAATACATAACCAGACCCCCCCCCCTTTATGAGGGGTTGGAGGGTGACAGTTATGGATTTCTTAATTTTTTTGTTGTTTATGTGCTAATCCTAACCTGCATACCAAATTTCAGCTTTCTAGGACTTCAGGAAGTACCCTAGAGGTTTTGATGATCATGAGTCAGTGAGTCAGTGACGGAATCGACGTATTTTAGGTATTAATAAAATCCAAAGTATAAAAGCTAGATAAATGAAACTTAGCGTATTTCATTAGTCTGGTAACTGCATTTTATCCTGAAAATTTGAGCTCTCTAGTATTATCCAGGCCGAAGCTATGAGGGTTCGAAAATTCGACGAAACACTTCCAGAAAAGGTACGTAGTGCCCTTCCTGCCTTCGGCTCGTCTTGGCGGGGGCACTGGCGTGCCCCCAGATTTAGTAAATTTCAAATTGCAGCATTGTTGTAAAAAACCCATATCCAAAAAATTATTTCTTGTATTAAATTTTTATTTACAATTTTTGAAAATTTCTATAAGGATTAAAAAAAAAGCTACTTGTTTCCTCAATGAATGTCGCTTATTATGAATTGAAACCTATTTTACCAATTGTTTGAAATGTAAGACTTAAGAATTTTGGTCATCAAGTAACATCTTATACGGTGGACAATTTTGACTGGTCAAGAGTACTTGGATAACTAGGTTAATTGTAATATTTTCTTCGAATTAAATCTTTGCCATCTAATTAAAATTAGATTGAAAAAGTTAATAATTGCAAATCATTCATAAAATAGTAATAGTTAAGTAAATCTGTACATTTCGATTAACATTTAGGGAAAATATTCGAATCAAGGGTTGTATGTGTTTTAGTGGGAAAAGAGGAATCCAATCGTCCTTTGCATTTTTAAGCATTGTCCGTTCTATTTTGTTTTTTCGCGCTATTCCAATAGTAAAGTCTCACCAAAGACATAATGATATATACTTAAATGTCTTTGATCTCAACATATCAATAGTGAAGTCTGGGACAGTTGCTGTTGCAAGTTATGACATTTTTGAATGTATCTATTGGCAGCAATGTAAAGGCTCAAATTTAATTTAAAGTTTGACACTATCGGGTCGCAACAAATATATCGGCGGTCCGCAGTGGCGTAGCGAGGGGGGGGTCTATCATGCCCCGGGCGCCACTCGCAGAGGGGCGCCAAATGGTCCCCAAGACATATATTACTATATGTTTTTCGGGTTTTCAGGGGGGGGGGGGCGCCAAAAAAGGTATTGTGCCCCGGTTCACACTACTCCACCTGATAGTTGGCATTGCCTTTGCTAATTCAAGCTTATGCGGTGAGCATGTGAGTCTTGGCAACTTATTTTACACGAAGTGTTTTGGGTGGGAAATTTGTTAACGCTTATTGTTTGAGAGGTTGATTTTCAACAACTAAAACAAATTCTGTAAATCATTAGACTATTTTTCAAATATCAGTCAAACATGAGAACTGCGTCGTAAGGATTGAAATTTATTTTAAATTTGTTAATAGCAGCCTAAGTTTGATGATATCAAAATGGATACTTGCTTTTCAGATTCAATTCAATCTAATTATTCTTTCCGACTTTTACATTAATAGTTTAATTGGTCATTAATGGTAATCTTATAAATTGATAGCTATCAATTTTTCTTTCAGAACTGTTCAGAATCACGTTGTCCACCATCTTGCCCGTTATGGTGTCCACCACCGTCCTACCACAAACCATCACTTTGTCCTCCCAAATGCCCTAATCCTCCCGCTCCTTCGTGTCCACCGAAGTGGAAACCTTCTCCGGGGCCTCTCAACTCTGCACGGAGTCGGAGGATACCATCTGGAAGTATGTGATTGAGACTATTCAACAATATTAGTGTGGTGCTGGGTCGACATTGCTGGGTCGACAAGAAGAAGAACGTACAACATTGTACAGTCAATACAGTTCAACATACAGTTGTACATTCAAAAGATGCACTTCATCCAGATGAATGACAACCAGTTCAGCTGCGCTATAAAGCTTGCATTGAAGACTGGCGAAAGTATACCTAAATTACATGAGATTTTAAAAGAATTGGCGGAACGAAAGATTTAATGAGGCAATCGAAGAAGTTTGAATGTACTGGATGAATTCCTTGACTGAGAAATGAAGAATTTTTAAAGAAAAATTACGTTTTAATCTATCATTCATATTTAGTTCTTTTCCAACTTTAACGAAGGACTATATTGTGATCGATCAACATTTGTACATAGAGTTTTTAACGAAAATACGTGGTCCCTCTTCCTCCACCTAACCTCTCTTACCAATTCCAAACCAATTCCAAATTGGCATTACCAAAGAATTGCAATTGTGCCTCAAGTTTGCTTGGACCGGCCCTGATTGTGCTTATACAATAATCTGCACTATAATCAGAAATGTTAATTTACTTAAAATAAACAAAATATATAGAGTGGGCCAAATATTGGAGTTTTTAGGTTGCAATAAGATATTTGTTGCAACTATTCCGATCCGTTATGTTTATAACAATTCCCTCCCGTGTTCCCGTGATAGAATGCAGCTCAGCATTCAGTGTGCGTTTGTCAATTCATTGATTTTGTGCTGGCATTGTTTATGTTACGTTGCTTGTGTTGCTTAAGCAATGATGGATGTAAGGTGATTCACGCTGAAGAACATCTTGTTGTTTTTGTAAGGGTTCACGAAAAAGGACGAACTGGTCAAACATATAAAGAAATGGAGAAACATTTTTTCATCGTTTTCAGAAACTAGCCCCAATTGAGGTTAACCTGCGTATAGTGGAGAGGAAAGCTTTTTCAAATGATTCTGTTTCGGATGCGAAACAGTGGAAGGTTCCAATAAATTTTTTCTAAGTGTACATTAAATTTAGTTTAATACCCTGTCAAAATATTACTACCATCTTACTAAGAGTTCGTAGACCCTCTTATTACTGCTGTGACTGAACTACTCTCTGACCTCTTTCGAATACGATCTTGTAATCCCAAATTCATATGATAAGATTCAAATGATAATTATTATCGAGCCACTTTTGAACAATGCCGGCAGAATGGCAGGCGTATAATCTATTAAAATATATTTCTGCTGTCAGGGAAGACAAACGTCATTCAGCCACAAAGGATAGATTTTCTGCAGCAGTCAGATTACTGTAAAATTCAGATGTCAGGATTTCAGATATCAGATATTTCAAGAAACACATCCCTTGTACCAAAACGCTGTCGCCTTTTACCTGTTCCTCTTGCGAATGACATCGATGATGATTTAATTTACCATAATTTCAATGTTAGAAAGGAAAACGTGTCATACAGCATAGCTCAAAAAGAGCGACAGCCGTAAAAGCAACTTTGTTTCTAGTTTTCAATTGTTCAATAAAATATCCCTATCAGATGTAAACTTTAGATGTATTGGCTGATAATTTGACCTAAGGGTTGGTAGCTTGACAGAATGCTTACTTCCGTGGTCCATCGGAAGAGTGTTCTTGGTGGTTTATTGTTTGAGAAATATCACCAGTCATCCTCAGGTTTCAAATTTTTGAATTTCAAATTTTTCCACGATAGTCGTTTCGCACTTTTTCGTCTGTGATAGTGGTGTGAAACTCACTTCAAAATAACGTTCAAACTCGAATTATTGCTGACCACAGTATGGTACCTAGCAGTCCACAAGTACTGATAGATAAAACAAACTTAGCAAACCACCTTAGCAAACTACCTGTAATAAAGACAATACTAATCGAAGAAAAAAGATAAAAGGTTTTATTATTTTTTTTTAAATAATAACAATTCAGTAAAGAAAAAGGCGAATTTCTTCTGATCTTTTTCTAAAAATAAGAAGTTTTTTTTTAACTAAATAATGTCTATCATTTCTTATCGTAAGGCAGCATTTTCTGAGCTGAATACGAGGTTTTCTGAATTAGAATCAACAACAGATCGCAAATGGATTTAAATTATAAAATACATGGAGGTATGTATTCCACATGCGACCCTTGGATCGCCAGTATGAGATCACTGATCTATGGACTTGCACAAGAAAAGAAAAACTGCGTTGATGAATTATGAGTACTACCATTCGCCCGGAAACTGCTGTTTATCCAGAATCTTCTCCTCTTGGGAAAACCTTAACTAAGCATCCTGCGATTAACCTCAACACTGGCAGTTTCTTAAACAATATCAATTTTCAATGGATCAACTACAAAGATCACATTCTTTGTCAATAGGTAACATCGAATAGATAACACTTATGTTACCAGCACTTACTGGCTTTACTAGAGAGATGCAATAGTCGGTCTGAAATAAGGAATAAGGTAAAGGTGTCCTTGGCAGCGCAGGAGATACTCGAGGAACGGGACTAGTTGAAGCAGGATGGTCAGTCCAATGCCTCAACCCCGACCTTTAGCCCCCCGAGTAAGAAAACCATTTGATATAAGGCTGATTGAACCTTAGGGTCTGTCTGAAGAGAAACAACCGTGGAAAAATACTCTAACAGGAATTAAACCCTGCAATCCAGCGTCTAAATCACTGGGTTATCGGATCTACGAAAGAAGGGGTGACGGTCAAGCTAGTCTATGTATTTAAATACTTGTGGAGTTTTGACAATTGCTTGTCATTTCCAAATTATTTCCTTATTTAAAAAAATTATTGAAATAAACTATCCTATAGAATGAGGTCTGAAAACAGTGCTTGTATTTAAACTTCGGTGGAACTCTTTGAGGACGAAGATTTGTTCATACGGGCCTTTCCGATTTCCGAAATAAAACTGTTCCAATTGAATACCCATAATGTTGCAGGTAAGGAATGACATCCGTTATTCTGTCCGTAAAAATAAAGGTTACATTTATTTATTTTTTCCCTTTTCTCTCTCTCAAGGACGTACAATGGATAATCGACATTTTCCTCGTTCAAAAGTTCAAAATGGCACATAAATTTAAAAATCCACATTTCAAATCTGTTAATTGATTTTGCATTTTAAATTTGTACATTTGGGATTTCAAAAGTGGAATTTATATGTGGTGACTCATTTTAACCTTTCAAACTTTAAAAACACACGTTAAATTGCAAATCAAATCTTCCTCGTTCCTTCCACATCGGTGTCTGATTCATGTTCAGGAGTGGATCCGTGATAGCATCTCTTCCTACGAAGGGACCGACTGCATGGTCAACTGATTGACTGGATATGAAGAGTCTACGATCGAGAATAAGGAGAAAATTTATTTATGTTAAGATTAAAATAATTAGTACTAAATTAACATAAATGAATTGAAAAAAAAAAGTTTTATAAAAAATATTATTAAAGCAATGGCATAGATTTTTAATGTTTTCTCTGCTTCGCTTGTTTAAATACTACATGGCATTGGATCGTTGATTCAATGTTGTTTGACCCAGATCAATCATTCCCTTCTATGCTCCCTCCAGTGGATGAGGAATATCGTGCAGTAAAGAGGTCGACAAGATAAAGACCCTTTTTCTGAAGCCTTTTGCTAATGGTAGATATTAGGATGTGGGTTCCAACAACCGCGCGGTTGATTCATTGATGTTTGATTCGAGGGGCAAATAGAAGAGATGGAGACATCCCAATATTATTAAATAAAATATCCCTGTTAACAGTCTTCTTTATTATTCATCAGTTCTATCTTAATTCATAATGGTTACTTCTAAGAACTCATTTAAGCGAGGACTTCGTTACACAATACTGATATGTGAAGGTTTCTCTTCAAGTTCCAGCGATCTGTGAAGACCTGTTGATTAAGTGAACGAGCCGCTTCGTTCTTGAAAATAATCCCTTTTCATTCTGTAAAGATGCTGTAGCATGTTATTCAAATTATACTTTTTCTTAGGTTCAATTAATTCTTTATTTTATTTATATAAATTAAAATTCGAATTAATTTTAAAATCTGGATGGTATTGGTCCTACCTGTGCGATAAAATGACATGGTCTGTTGCTAGGCAACGTAGGATTGATTTCATTGATTTCTGGAGATGTTTTATAATGACGACTAGCCGGGTACCGTTGCTTCGCTCCGGAACCCTTGCGTATACAGCATTAAAAAAACAAACTTTATTTATTTAGCAAATTAATATTGAGATCGGAGAAGATACGACTTCCCAGCCCGTTGTGGCCTTCTCCGCTTAACTCAGATATATAGCAGGTTGGCGCCACACACCTGAAGCTTGCCGCCACACACTTCATGGTCAGTTTGCCAGATTATTCCATACTCCGTGGGAATTTCGAAAAATCCGGCCTTATTCCTTGGCTACACCATAAAGGAAACCTCTGTGCAAAATTTCAGCTTTCTAGGTCCAAGGGTTTGGGGTGGGCGTTGATGAGTCAGTCAGTGAGTGAGTCAGGACTTTTCTTTTTATATAAGTAGATTTTCATGAATTTTGTTTTGTTAACATCATTGATTAGTTCTTTATTGATCTGTTATTTTCTCATTTTCAACTCTTATTATCCGAGATTTATTCTTTACGTATTATTCCTGGTGTTTCGATATCATGCTTATTTATGAAAATATGATCTATACAGTAGAGTCCCGATTATCCGAGTTAGTCTTGGTCCACATTAACTCGGATAACCGAAAAACTCGGTTAAAGCGAAAATTGTAAATAAAATAAATCGTGTAAGTCTAAATGTATATTTTAACAAATACAAAAGTTATACAGATACACCACAAGCAAATCATATTGTTACGATAATTAAAGAGTTCTTTTACTTAAAAAAGTCCTTAATTGTTTTTGTTTTACGTTACTTTGGCGTTTTTCTACAGCAATGTTTCGCCATTTTTTTAAGGATAACAGGATTGCTGGTGTCGCTTCTTCTTGTTGTTCTATATATTCAATAGCACTTTCGATAGCTTTTAGTCCGTCTGTATGGGAGATTTTCATATGTCGATTTTCATCGTCACTGTCTTCATCATCGCTAGATTCATTTTCCTTATTGATGATATTGACGATCATTTCATCTGTAATATCTTGTGTTCGTCAGCGTTTATCCAGTCACATATATCCTGTCGTCGTTAATTGGTGAGATCAAATTCAGAATTTTTTTCGGTACGGTAGTTTTAAAAATGGAAAATGTAGAACCAAAAAAAAAAAAAATCCTAGAAATATTTGATAGCTCGGTTAAAGCGGAAACTCGGATAATTGAGGCTCGGATAATCGGGGTTTTACTGCATTTGTTTTCGTACTTCCATGAATTGTACAGTTGTTTCTTGTTGTTCCGTAAAGACAATTTTTGAAACCATTATTGCACATAAGTTTTAGGTATTTCTGTATTGCTTAAACTGCATTGTTTTTATTCATTTTGAAAAGTTCTATATTTATGTCGCCAATTAGTATAGTTGGACAGTTGTTTAATATAATTTCATTTTTTATGAATAGATTCTCTAATTCTTCAGTAAATTCACCTTTCTTTGTGTTTTGCTGGTTTATATAGGGCTAAAATGTTAATAGTAGAATAGGAAGAGCAGTGGAACCTCCATGACTATAAACTAAAAACAGAAAAACACATTAAAAATAAAGAAAAAGAAAATC
>JAFIDM010009631.1:138828714-138841023 GCA_023159025.1 Thereuonema tuberculata | reverse complement strand
GAATAAGATTGTTAACTACTACGGAGTGTGCTGATCCGCTACCCCCAGTTCGCTAAGTTGGATAACGTGTGGTGTAGTGCTGTCTGAACCTGTGAGATGAGTCCCTAACTGTGTAACAGTGTAGAAGTCGCGCATAAGATCCTGGTTCATCTGCGATGACCATCGGATGCGCTGCGTGGTTTCCCAGTCTTGGTGGTCGCCTGCTCTGATGAAACACTTCCAACCATTCGGGCTGGATGGTGTTGCCCGGGCATTGTGGTAGCCATGCTACAGGATGGGGTGCCATTCTCCCCACCACCACCTGCGGGAGACTGTAGTATATTTTTCGAACAGAGGTCTCTGCCTAAACTCCGAACGCGGGTGACTTTATCCTGCGCCACACCCGATGCAGCATGATCAATACTAGAACAAGATCTCATCATAGATGGTTGGACCCTTTAGCCTACCCTAAAGCTAGTGTAGTTCCCGCCCCCACCGCGAGGAGGGTCCATGAGGGCGGCTTATTATTATTATTATTATTATTATTATTATTAATATATCATTTTAATTTTTAGAAAGAAATGAGCATGTGACGACTGATATTATAAGGAAACTCGATTTTAATCCTACTTGAATAACTAATAACTTAATAAATAAAATAAATACAGTAAAGCCCCGATTATCGGCGGGTGCCGCGAAAATTTTTTTTAATTACGAACCTAAAAAATCAATTTTAATCCCAGCCAACAACAGGGAAAGTACAGTAGGCCCTACAGTGCGAAGATCGAAAATTACTGACAGGTTTATTGTGCATCGTAATCCTGTAGGGCCTTCTCGGGATTTTGTGGATGAGTGGCAGGCTCTTGCTCTGCAGAAAGGTTCTGCTGTACTGTACATATTTTAAAGGTTTTGCATATTATGTTTTTTCCTATAGTAAAACGTAGTTTTATGCTGAAATATTTTTTTTCGTGTTTACACCTCATTTTTAGTCTTTTTTCGGGTTATCCGCGATTTTTACTATCCGCGGTACCCTTGTCACCCAATTCCGCGGATAATCGGGGCTCTACTGTAGCAAGTTATTAAAAATAAATTAACGTGCAGCCATAACGCTTTATGAAAAAAAATAAATAAAAAGTGCACATAAATAAATAGGAGCTGAAGTTTGTCACTTATTCTGGGCAATCATCAAGGGTAAATATAGCCGAAGAAGCCTAATAAAGCTGAAACAGCTGTCTCAGATTCCCAACATAGCGCAGGGTGCGAGAACCTTTGCTTATTTATGTGAACTTTTTAATTTTTTTCATGAAACAAAATAAGCAATTTGTAACTATTGCTTATTAATACTTAAAAATAAATTAAAAATAATATACTCAAAATCAATTTTCAAGTAATTCCAATTCTTTAATTCACATTAGAAACTTATTTTCTTTTTCATTTAAACCCATCAACTTTGTTGTTTATTTAAAAATAACAGGAGTTTTCAATTTTTGTGTTCATAGTTTGCCATTTTGATTCTAATCCATTTAAACAGTTTCCCATTACATACCATCATCCTTAAATACCGTAGATTGAAGATTTTGCAAGGGTTTACCCCATTAGTACTGATGGCTTTTTTTAAGATCTATTGTACAAACCCTAATATTTTTTAAAGGAAGAGAAAGAAAGAAACATCTACTTTCATGCCGGGATTCGAAGTCACGTTCAGGTTATCCTTAAGTTACTTTAATTTCCTGAGAAAAATACAGTTCTTTATTACTTTATATCATTTAGTTAGATCATCGTTCCATTTGATACATATTCTATTTTTTTTATTCTCTCTTTTTAATTTTCTACTAATCTAACTGTGGAATGATTTTCTCCTTCATTTTCTGTATTTCAAATAAATAAGACATGGTTTTTCCTAAAGTTTTCACTGTTTCAGTCTTTCTCACGAATCATTGTTATTGATATAAAATAGTTCGTTAAAATATTCTTTTACTATTCTAAACCCCATCTAATGTTGAAAATATTCATAACTTAGGCTCCATTCAGCTTCATTATAGCTCCTGCTGGTAGGAATTTCAGTCAAATATTGTTGTGATACAGCGCTATAATTAAATCATTTTCTAAATTTGTAAGAATGTTTTTACTGATTTACAAGATTAGGTCAATCATTTTTCCTTAAGAATATTGAGATACTAATGAAAGACGGAACTGAATATTCACATCTGAGGACCTTCAAAATTAACTGAAGAAACAAAAATAACTACAGAGGTTATAGCAACAGGTCGCTTCCTGTTGAAGGTGAGGTGAGAGATTGAATACTGATCAGTAATTATAATGAATTGGAAGAAAGTTTCCCTTATACTTCTTAATTTTTCAGTAGACAGAATAAGAATGTTAGGAAGAACTTAAGTTTCAGAGATAAGTGGCTTATTTTCTCAAATAATTAGGCTTAGTCACATTTATTTACATTTTTGTTTCGATTGAATTCGTTCGTTATTAAACAACTGTTTCATTCCACGCAAAGTGAAAACCAAAGAATGTGTAGCCATGAAAGCTTAATTGAACGTTATTTTATTCAAACATTCGCCTAATTATCCTACAAATGTAAAACATCGTTCATGTGTTTGGAAATGCCGGAAAATCAGACCAAAATATATTATTCCAAAGTAAAAACTAAAGACTTGTTTCCTTCACAGATATATTCGTCAGTGTTACATGATCATTAAAATGTTTGGAGGCATTTGTTGCGCGTCGCTGTTCACATTCAGCCTGGGAGGTTAGTATTGTTTTGTTTCGCTAATATTGTGAATTCAGATTTTACTTTACCTGCATCTAAAGTATTACATACATCTGCACCTAAAATACTTATTCTTGGCTTAACATATTCTTAGTTGATTTTTGAAGGGACATGGGTACATCCTACTAGTATTGCTGACTTTTTGGGGAGGTTATTGAACAAGCCCTATTAAATTTTTCAGGAAGTGAAACATACGCTGAAGTGCGAAAGAAAAAAACCACGTAAGCCCCCGCCGGGATTCAAACCCAGGTTCAGGTATATCAGCCATATGGCAGGCCGTCGCCTTGACCATTTGGCTGTGACCGAACGATCAAGTCATTCGCACAATTGTGGAAGGAAGTTGAAGACTAAAAATATTAAAACAATACAAGGAAAATCATTAAAGCAGCCATTTCTAACAGCCACCATTGAAAACATGCTCCACCGCCTCATTAGACTTCCTTATCTCATCCAATCAGACTAGTAATAATCAGAAACAAAAACTACACTTGGTTGCACGTCATTCACTCATAGACAGAAGAATAAAGCAGAAAATGATTGAAAAAAGATAATTGATATCGGTGGCAATTAAAATTAAAAAAAAATAGTTAACATTTTATTGTTAAAATTAAATTTATTGATTCATTAAAAGCCTTCACTCATTTGAATCACATTTTTTTTCTTCCATTCTTTATTCTTTTTTAAATTTTTTAAACAATTTGTATACATTAGTTTGAACTATCTTAACTTACTGAGATCGAAATGTATTTTAACAAAACTGATTGTTACTTCAAAACCTACTGTGACTTTAATTAACTTTATTTTTAAAATAACTCTTTCAAGTTAGATTTTCAAAAGTAAACATTTTTTTTTTTTTTTTTTTTTCAAAAATAGTGAATGACAAACTCACTTGTTGGATATTGTAGGAGAGCAACTCAAGAAGATTACTGAGTGATTCATAGTTTAGAGACCAAGTTATTGGAGAATATAGGACAGTTTGCATCTGGTTGTTGTTTAAAATTTGGCCATTACAACAATATAAGTTGTTACGTCTCCTGTAATCTATGGACGGAAAACTATGAAATGGTTGACTGTGGTATTTAAATAAAAATTGATAGCAAAGTATTTCCACATTGTAATGGTAAAAAGTCCTGTTCTGTGTCGGCCTCGGAAAAAGGCACCAATCTAATGTCGCACTTCAATGGCTAACAAAAAATTGGAAAAAAAAAGCTAGCCTTTTCAGTTGATTGTCGTTTCCAATCAAACTAAATGAACAGTAAGTGGAAAGTTAGGCGAAAACCTGACGAATAATCTCGATATCCGTTCCAGCAGAAATAAGGAAAATGCTTTAAGTATTGTGGATGGTCTATTGAGAATCTCTTGAAAGCCTTCTACCCGCAGACAGTTCTCTGAATAAATACCCTATTCACTGTGGCTGATCAGTTACATTCTTTGAGGATGAGTGTTAAATAGCAGACGTATATTCCAGGCAGGACCCCATAAGGGGAGGTTGTCAGTTATCATGCTGAAGGCACCTCAGCACCGGTACACGGTTGCCAAAGAGGCCCGGGCTGTGGTCTTAACCAAAGAAAAAACATGAATTAACCTATCACTTCGAGATGTTGTTTTTATAATTAGGTCTATATTTTACATAAACCAGTGGCGGCTCGTGGCTGTGAAGTTAGGTGAAGAGCTAGTAGGAAAATAATTATATTATTATAATTATTATATTATTATAAATATATAATATATATTACAATAAAAAATATTATAATAACTTCCTTCTTATCTTCGTCTTTCGAACGTGAAAATGATGTTTCTAATAAAACACACACTATATCTTAAACAGGATTCATATTTAAAACAGCTTAGCTCTACGAAACAAGAGCGCTCGCACTGGAAGAAGAGAACATCGTTCTCTGTTACTTCAACTTCACCCGTACAGCAGCGTACAGCACTCTACAGCGGGTGACGTCACGTTGTCATAGCAACCATCGCCTCGGTTTTCGAGCTAAGCTCCGCCCCTGAGGTTGAGAAACTTGAAATGAAGCCTACTTAACTTGGTCGGTCAGAATCGCACCGCGCTCGATGCCAGAACTCGACGGCGCGGGACTTATAAAATACATAAATACGTTTCTATTAAAACCAACATACGTGATAAGGAAAATAAATTTTTCCTTATAATAATTGTTATATTATAAATAAATAATATTATATTATTACAAATAATTGGTGAAGTGCCACTTCACCTACTTCCCCTGAATAGCCGCCACTGACATAAACTACTTTTCTGTGTTAACCGTCTGCATAGACTACTCTGCTTTACAATGTTTGTCTAAAGCGAATTTTTTCTAAATTTCATTTTTAAATTTCATTTAAAACCCAGAAGTGTATTCACATATTATAGAGTTCTTTGGCGTCATGTGTTGAATAAGATCGTGATATATGGGGACCTGATTCCAGTTAGGTAATGCGATGCTATTGTTCGAGGCTGAGGCTTTTGCTTTCACAGTTTCTGTAATTGTTTTCCATACGATCTCTGCCTGCAACGAAATCCATTTTCAGGAGACCAAAGCTTATCGTACCTAGACGAATTTTCAGTTTTCAGAAGTCAAAGGTTCACCTTCTCTACTGTTTCCCTAAATATTACAATTATTATTCAACACAATGTTCGTTTTTACTGTCTTGTGATGCATTCCATCATTATTTATCCAACAGATGAGACAGATTGTCTAATTCTTAGTTCTAGTTGTGACATCATCCTATCACATCTCAAATATGGCGCACAGAAGGGCCTTACGACCATTATCTTGTCTAAGGAAGGGTGTTCACACGTTATAGAGTTCTTTGGCGACGTGTTGAGTAAGGTCATGCAATATCCTGTTGTAAGAGTGTTCAAAGAAGTAGCACAAAAGTAGAGCAGCAGAATCAGTGTAACTTTGGGCTGCCAATGTACTCTGCGGAGTACATGTTAAGGGAATGTTCTCTTTTAGTAGTGCATCAGTAGTTGAACCACAGCCATGTCGTATGAAATAGTGTATATGTAGATCTCCCATCCTTTAAAGAAAATCAGTGAAATTTAGAAAGAGTCGTCACATTTAAGTGATCCATTATTATAAATGATGACCTCTTCTCTCTTATTGAAGGAAATTCATGAGAAGTTGAATTCATTAAAAATAGAAAAGAGAAAACTAATCTTTTTCATCTCCACATCAAAAAAAAAAAAAAAACAGATTACAAAGATCTTGATTACAATCACTTTTGAATAATTAGCACTGCCGTATGAGGTAATGATTTAAATCATGAAGAAGACATTGGGACTTCTAAAAAGTCATATAATTTTTATTTTATTTTATTTTATTTTAGTTCCCGTCATTGTAACTGAATTATTTACAATCAATTTATTATTAGTTACCTGTAATATTGTTGGTTGTTTTTAGTCGAGTACATTACTTTCGAATATCATTAAAAGAGAACAACATCTTTTTGATTTTGTTGAAAGAAGAAAGCTTTTCGTATATTAAAATTATTAAAAAGTCAGAGATAATCTTGTGCACAGATTACAATTCGTTTTATTCCGCATGCTTCATCTGAACACGCTTAAATCCTAAATAATCGTGAAAAGAAATATCCATTTTTTTCGCTTCTGAGGCTCCATTGTCATCGTAGTTTATTTGGGGTCAATAGTCGCATCAAATCCCCTTCCCCAGAATTTGATAAAGATTCATAACAATCCTTGTGTTATTGCGCAACTGAATGGAGCAACTTCCTTCGGAATCTGTGGAGGAAGGGAACTGTAGGAAGGTCATCCACAGCTCGAATGTAGGAAAGGGTTTGAGACGCACTTCTTGAAGAAGGGCACAGGAGACGAGTCTACATCGATTCAACACATCCCCACGTGATCATTGGATAACGGTTACCTTGGAGACTAACACGTGCTCGGAGACTCACGCCTGCATTGCAACGCGTCCCACGCGAGTCCTACATAGAGCGAGCGTTTGCTCAATCTCTGCAGCTACAAGCTTTCGGTAAGTATTGTATTTCTTACAGTCTTTTTCAAATTTAAGATTTTAACTTAACTTAATTTAAAAATGTCTTTTAAAGAGTGTCTACTGACAAATGCATTTATAATTTAGCAATAAATAATTTCACATTTGTCGAATTTGTCGGCATACGACAAAAGTGTAACTGTAATAATTTCTCTAACATACCTTTATCAAAATTAGTATTAAGTTATTTTTTATAACAAGACTTTATTTTCAGTTTTATCTAATTAACATTTTCTTAAATAAATTAATTTATTTTCTTATTTTGTCATTTCCTGAAAGAAAAAAATATGCGGCTATTTACTGCAAAGTTGTTGTCTTTTTTTTATTATTTTATTTTAATTTTAATAATTTTTTTTAGCATTTTTATTTACTTTCAAGCTAATTCAACCATTTCAGAAATTGAGAATAAAAAAAAAAAAACATTTGGTGTAAAAGGCTTGACTCAGCTTTTCGTTAATTCATTTTTTTTTATATATTTCTCCTTCTTTTCTTCATTCTCCCTTTTTTTTTTTATCTCTAGATAAATGCTTTAATCATCTTGATTTAATTTGATTTAAACAATTTTCGATCAATAATAAAATTGCTGTTAAAATTTGTATGAATTAAATATACTGCAATTGATGAATTAACAAAACAGAGGCAATTTAAGTTTAACTGATTAAAATAATAAATTGTTAGATGTATTTCAAGTGAAAACCTGAGTAAAATACATTTCTAAACTAATTAATATTTAAAAATTTTAAAAGAAATGACCGAAGTCTTTTTATTACCCTTTTTTTTTTTTTTTTGCTCCATAAACTGAATTTCACAGATGTTTGATGTTTGATTCAATTTCTCTGTTTGACTTCAATGCGGTAATTATGACAAAACTTTTGTTGTCTTCGTGAGTGTTAACTCAGTGGTGTAGAATAGAAATTAAAAAAAAAAGAAAACGTAAATCATAGATTTCTTCATCATTTGCTAAAATAATGCAAATTATTCTTTTGGTAGGTTAAATGACAGTTAAAAACATTTTTCTTGTTATAAAAGATAATTATATATTTCAAATATGATGATAAGAAGTTAGTTGTTTTAATAAGTTTGTAAGTGTTCATTCACTATCAAAATAAAATAACTTTTGTGAAATTCTTTACTGAAATTGATTACATCATATATATTTTCCATAATGGCGTTTCAAGAATAAGATCAGTGAAAAATCAAACAAGAGGTACTTGTTTCTATTGATCAGCTTTATTTATTTTTTATTTTATTTTTTTATTTAGTAATCTTATACCCATTCAAAATGGCTTAATGTTTAATATTTAAAAAAGAGATTTTAAGAGAGTAAATGTTTCAGACCTGCTTGTTTGCCCGGACAGCTGTTTCGAGTTTGATAGGTTCTGTTCAGCCGTGACTAGCCGCAGTTCAATGTATAAACATTACAAGGGTAAGATAAATTTAATCATGACCTCCTTCACAAAAATATTGGAAAATAAAATGAAAAAATGCGGATTGTAATGGAAACAAGCATTTATGTTAAAATTTGAAACTTTTTTTTTATTTATCATAACTATATTGAGATCTAAATTTCTTAATGCTCCAGCCTTCCCCTCCTCCCTCCAAAAAAAACAACCGAAAATTCCATATTTAGAAAATGACATTTAGTTCTAGATTTCTTTTTCATTTGAACCAAAAGGGACATTAAGGACAGTATTTCTAAATTTCATTTCATTTGCTATCTGTTTTTCCTTCTGTTGGACAAAGCCGCCATTGGCCCCTGTCACTGTAATATTGAATCAAATGAGGTTAAATTTCTCTCTAAATGGATAATGTTTGTTTTTTAAGTAACCTAAGTTCCAAACTCAAATGATTTCATAAAGAACTATTAAGAAAAAAAATTTTCCATTAATTAAATCTACGAAATACTAATGTAACTATTTCAATTAATTATTTCTTTTTCAATCTAAAAGTAAGGGTTAAAAAATTCAGCCAATTAAAAACGTAAAATTTCATTTTCTTTAAAACGATCTTTGACCTAATTTTGAAAAGCCAACATTAAGCAGGTAATCATCATTGATCCTGACACCCGTCCAGTCTGTTTTCATTTCTTTACTTTTTAGATCTATTATGATAATTTGTTTTAAAAAAAAAAAGAGAACGAAAGTGCAATGATCTCTGGTAATAAGTAAAAGTTTAAGGAGGTTCTCAATCAAAACCTTTTAAAAAAATTAAGATAAGGTAGAGACTGAGATGTACATTTAATGATATTCAATGCTGTTCTGATTAAGATTTAAGGCAACTTGCGTTTATTAATTGCATAATTGTAATCTACAGGGTGATTCATAAAGTACTGGAAAAATAGGCCTATAAAGAACGAACATCGAAATATTTTTGTCAAATTCGGTGTAAAAAAAAAGTAAAATAGGGCATGGATTTCCGGATCGAACGTGCGATTCTGAATCGGATGATGGGGTCCCCATTTTAGCCTTTTTTCTGCCCCTATGAAAAAAATAGTCTAGTTAGCACCCTTCACAACCGGGAAGAGCAAGGAAAGGGAAGCGAGATTAGAATAGTTAAATGGAGTATTGACTCCATTGGGTTTATTTCAAATACAAAGGAGTCCCTGGAGGGGGAATAAATAAAAACAAAGTGTAGCAAGTCCGGTACTTTATGAATCACCCTGTATATATTACATTTTTGTTGAAGAGGGGAGAAATATATTTTGCAAAGTTTGAAATAAAGTTTCAGGGTCTCTTGATTTAAAACTTTTATATTCTTCTTCTTATTATTATTATTCTCAATGCACGATCAATTTGAAGAAAAAAATATTTGAAGAAGTAAAGCTTGAAGCGAAAAATGGACTTTAACTTTATAGGCTTTCTTATAGAACAGAATGTGATGCAGAAAAGATTTCCAGTTTGTTTCAATCAAATCAAATAATAAGGTCTCCGAAGAAACTCGAGACTATGAGTATGAGAAAATAATGAAGAAACATCGAATGACAGCAGCGAGAATAAGATCCGTCAACCTTGGAATTGTTCACAATTAGGATTCTTCCACATTGGTAATGGTTTCCACTTACACAAAGTAGCTCACAACTATACAGTATCACCGGACACCGTCATTTGTTGAAAAAGAAAAAAAACAAAAACATATATATCTATTTCTGACAAGATAATATAAAGTAATTCATTATATTTGATGTTCAAGTTTATTTTTATAATGCATTTTGCTTCAAACAAATATAATTTATTATTTGTCAACCTGTGAAATGAAATTTCATTAAATGTGATATGAGGGTCGTTATATATTATATATTTTTTCAAATACAGCTGTTTTGCATAAATGCATATATTGAATACAATGTAAATAACGTTCAGCACCTATCAAGCAACACAGATCTCAAGAGAATCTAGTAAAATTTTAAATAAATAATTAGTAGCCTACTTGTAAAGAAAGAAGTTTTTCTGATAGTATTATTCCTTTTAAATTGAAAAACGTTTCATCGTACTCTTATTCTCTCTCTTTGGTAAAATACAAGAGATGTAATATAAAACAGATATAATATATAAACAAGAAAATATTATATCTGAAATTAGTTTTCATTAGATCTTGCTGATGTTAGCTACTTTATTTTGTTAAGTTCAAATATTATAATTTAAAAAACTAATTTTGTCTAAAGAAACTCAAAATACATTGCCCTTAACTGTCAGCTAATCAGCAGTAGCATTTAATCTTAAAAGAAAGAAAAAAAGACGAATCTGTGGAATTATATTTTATCTTGATTATAGATTTTGTCTGAAATCCCTTCTAGTTGATCATGTAAAACCTTCACGAGGATATTTACGACTGGTCAAGTGGCGAGTCATCATCGCTTGTTCTACGCATGCTCGGCAAGCGTATGGAAATTAAAACGAAACTGAAACAACAAATGATTTCATATGAATAGATCTACTGTAACAATCTTGATCGTTGATTAATTCAGGAATAATGCATTTTCAAAAAAGGGGAAAAAACAAATCAAAAAACAACCCTTTTTTTTTGTCGTGCGTGAAACAAAAAAAAAAAAATAAAAAGAGAAAAGAATTGATTGTTGCTACAATTTCAGATACTTTTATTAGAAATGGTATTGTAGCGTGCCAACGTCAGATATAAGAGATCAAACTGGCGTTATTGACCTGTCTCGAGACAGACAATTGAGATAAGTTGTTGTTTTACCACTAAATGTACCATATCGGTTTCGTAATGTCTTCCTCAATATTGATTTTAATTGCACTAAGTAGCCTTTTAATTTTGGAAAAAAATAAAATAAAAGATAAAATAATTTAATCTTTAAAATCTTTATGCAGTTTTTAAGTTACTTTCTGAAGTGATGATGATTAATTAAATATTAAACAAATCACAAAAATTATTTTCCTCCATTAAAATGGAACCTGAAAGTAATCATTGTAGAGTTCAAATTTTCAATTGCATGTTTAGGAGGTCATTGTCTTTTTCCACCATAGTAACGTCTATTACAGAGCGCAAAACAAACCAATGTCATTAGTAAAATGTATTCGTCTTTTGCAACCAATGGAGCCCTTCATATCTAAACATCTCAGTCTACTGAATTGTAGTTTCCACTTATATCTAGTGAGTTAGTGAATTCGCTATTTGAGATTCTGAAGCCAACCCTCCGTCTTCACTGGACGTCTTTTGACGTCCTGTATTTTCAACTAAGGACGTCACTCTTTTCAAGTTCACTTTCTTTAAACTCTACATTAACGTTCGAATACAGAAGAGGGAAATCAAGTCTTTTTTATTAATGTGATTCCACGGAAACCATGTTTCGAGATTTGATGTCCCAGTAAACAAGTGAGAAACCAAGTGTCTTTGAAATTCAACATAAACACTACTTTTTAGTTTTGTGATTTATATATATATATATATATATATAATTGTTTTAAGTCTACCAGAAGATCGTTTTCCTTTTTAAGTATTTTTTTACAACAGCTTTGCTTGGCAAGAGTTAGGATATAAAAAAAAATAAGTGCGAAATGTTAATCTGGAATCCCATTAAATAAAAAAGATTGAGATTTCGCAGTATAGCACTTTTATTTGAGTAAGTTAAACTTTTTAAAATAAATTCAAGTATCCATAAAGATTATTGGTCGTTCATTTTGAATAAATGCATACAAAATGTTATTGTTATAAGAAAAAAAAAGGAAAGTAAAATTAAATAATTGAACTACCTTATTTACATGTAATGCGATTGCTTTGACAGACAAGTTTAAAGATTTTTTTAATCTTATTTATGATTTATTTATTTTTTTGTTATTTAAGCAGTTTTATTGAGAAGTCCTTAAAAAAAAAAAAAAAAAATTCATAGATCTGGAAATTTTGATTGTTTATTTCATGAATAATTTGAAAAATCCTTTCCACGAAAAAATTTTCTTCTCAACACTACAAAATTTACTGTATTGTGAGGATTTATTTAAAAATACTTTTCTATGTAAATCTTAAACTACTAATATATATATTAGATTGTAAAAAAAAAAAAAA
>JAFIDM010009631.1:138812206-138828314 GCA_023159025.1 Thereuonema tuberculata | reverse complement strand
TGACGTTAATGAACCATAACATACAAAAATTAAAAAATATATACATATTTAAAATTAACATGGACGTTTCTGTCTGCTTTGCTTAGGACTTCATCAGCGGAAGTCTGACGAGAAAGCTGAAATGCCGTGATTATTTGCAATATCGCCTTTAATTTACATTGTTCTTATATTATATCTCGTTATTGTAAACGTAAAGAGTCTAGCTTTAGTTTTTTGATTTCAAAGATTGGAAGAACGTTGGAAATGAAATATTCTAATAAATCAATGGACATTTTTAGTTTTGATAAATTACATCTACTTTGAGGAGTTTATCTATCTAATTGTATCTTTTTTTTTTTGTTTTTTTTTTGTTAAACGAACGAATTTATGACCAAGACGGTGATAAAACAGCTTCAAAGTCAATCTATGAAAGATTTATATCAGTTCAAGGACGGAAGTACTTGCATAAGACTGAAAAACATCAAGGACAACTTAAATCACTTCTTTTTCCCCCTCCGAATACTTCCTTTTATTTATTTCCGTTATTTTTAGAAAAAAAAAAAGAAAATAATTAAATAAAATTCGTAATTTAATTATTATGAATGACTTGGCGTCTAATGTTTCCTTATTATATCGCTTGTGGTTACAGTATCGGAGAATAGGCCTTGCATTAATTAACAATAGATCAAGAAAGTAATATAATCGTGCTTTTCATTTTATATAAAACTATCCATTGCCAACTGATATATATATATATATATATATATATATGTGTGTGTGTGTGTGTGTGTGTGTGTGTGTGTGTGTAAAACTATTGCCTATGGATAGTTTAAACTTTAGACTTTTCTTTTCTCAAAGCAGTATTTGTATTAATGATTAATATCGTTGTTTGCTGAAGATTTGTTTGCGTATTGTTTGAAGTTAAATAAATATACAATTTCATTTGCGTAGTTGCTATTATGCAACAAGGAACTCTCTCTCTCTCCACCAACAATTGGCCATTCGGAAGGGGGAAAAGAAAATCTCAGGATATTGAAAGACAACAATTCAATAAATCGTTTATTCTGCTCCTGTAGTAAATCACAATAGATGTTAAATAATACGAGAAATTGTTTATTTGTTCTTCGGGAGTCTTCATTTTCAGTTTTAAAACATTTCAGTCTGTATTAGGAGACTAAGTCAACTGATTTATTAATTGGTATTTAAATAATTACTGCTAAAACAGTTATGTATGGATTTGAATTGAATTCATTTACCACAGACTCTTTTCTCTCCCATTGGCTGCACAATTTAAAACATAGATCTACTAAAACGACATTAAGTGGTTCAGAATTGATTTATTTATATTTCAGAAAGTCTTATCGTTATTATCATGTTATGCTTTTTTTTAATCATAAATTGAAATAAACTGTTACTTATCTGTTAGTTATTGTCATTTTTAACTGATCAATACAATTTACAAGACAGTACTTGTGCTATGATAGTAGTTTCAATAAATGAGTTACTCACAAATGTAATAATAATATTATAATGATTCCATTATTTACAACGTACAGTAGGATCCCGTATCCGCTGATTCAGTATTCGCCGATTCAGTTATCCGCTATTTGCAGAGACTCCCCCCCCCCCAAAAAAAAATGGAAAACTAAAGAAATAAACGGTTCATAAGTTTTAAAACGCGCGCCAAACGAGAACGGACCATATCACGGTGAAATTCAGCAGCCCAAATGCTCCCAGTAAGCTATATTCGACTCATCTTCCTTTGTTCTTGTACCCACGCTTCCCCGGAAAACTTGCCTTCATTCTGCTTGTAAAGTTCTCGCTTTTTGCATTAGTTGCAGCGTTATCATAGTGTTTTAGTTCAGAAAGTCCTTATTTACCGTAATAATGGTCCCAAAATATAAGAATAGTGGCGTGCTTCTTAGCCTAAAGGCCATTTTAGACGGTCTGTTTCAGAAAGCAATCTGTGCGCCATCGGTGGGCCATGGCATGATGCAAAGCACATTGCCTTTGCTGTTCTAATTTAGGACAGGTTCTAATTTCAAAGTGATGGCATACCATTTCGTAAGAGCCATCTAACACCAGCGCTTGTGATGGCGAATTGAAGAACTTGAAGTCCAATCGATTTGTATCTGTTTATTTGAAATTACTGACTACAAAATTCATTTTCACGGACAGAGGTCATCTTTTCCCTATTTTTTTATTGGATGCTTCCAGAAAAAGCTACATTATTAACCAAAATCACAACTGAATTCCGGCCTGAAAATTTGAAGAGCGGGGCTGTTGAAATCTCGAAAACATATCGTCGTTCGTCGAGATTTAACGAGAAATATCGAAACTGAAAACAAAGAAATACAAAAAGATGTAAAAAATGAAATCCTGTTTTAATTCATTAAAAGCATTCTCTCTCCTACTCGATGCATTGAACAAATGATTTTTATTTAGTTGTTATTCAGTAGCAAATTGAAAAGCATTTCCATCAAACAATCCATAAACGTACCATATTAACATATTCTTGATTGGTATCTCGAGAATAAGAACAGTACAACCAAGCACAGTAACTTAATATTTAACTAGAAACTTAATGCTAGTCTGCACATTTCGCGTACTTGGTCAGGTGATATTGGATAAACTGCACCGTTGCTGATATAACAAATGCAACGAACTGCAAGTTCGATTCATATTACTGTATAAGTTTAAGTGGACACATGTTAATATAAGATTCTCTTTTCACGATGACCGTAGCAGTTCAATAATATCTATTTTCATGAATGACTCTGTGTACAAAACAAATAGAAAACTGGCATTTTCCTTAGGATGATAGAAAATATGTAGTTATTGTGATCAAAGAAAGACCAATATTTAAAATGACATTCTAAAGAAAGACCAATATTTAAAATGACATTCTAAAGACAATAATTAAACTCTTTAGTATTCATCTAAGAAGAAGTTCTACGATGAATTGTAGTGCTACAAACAGCACCAAAACCTTTAGTTTAAACCATAAAGAGAAAAATTAACGAAAACATAAAAGCTTGACGCTTTTGTATTTTCCTATATTTGTATTCATCAAAAAAGAGTCTTTATATAGTTTTTAGCTTGGCATATTGCCACCATTTTACGTGTGACATATTATCACATCTCTTTTGTAAATAAGCTTAGTAGTAGATGCAGTAGCTCAGGTTCAAAACTGTTTTCCAGACCCTTAAGAAACAACAAAAAAAAACTTTATTTTCTATTTATTTAATCGCATACTCTAATTTTTGTTTCATATGAATATATTTACACAAGTACATCAAAATAATTCTGCTTTAATATTTAAATATGACCCCATTCTCTCTGGCAAGCTTGGTCAACTAGTAGGTGCATCTTACGTATTTGTTGTACTCCTATTATTACAGCATTTAGTCTATGAACAGAAGAACCGTAATGCAGTTTTCTGTAGAGAAATAGGATTAATATTGCTGTGTTGCTTGGTTAAAGGAGAAGTAAACGATGCTACATACTAAACTCGAATTGATGTATTCTCGTCAGTTCGTAACTATACAAACAAAGCGGAGAATATAGTTTATGGTTGTAGAAATTTAACGTGTGTGAAATTAATGGTGTAGTTTTAAAAAAGGCCAGACACGCAATAATTAAAAAACATAAAAACACATTAAAATCTTAATATCTCGACCAGGTTTCGATCGGACCTGCCGAACTTTTTCAAGTCTGACTCGGAAAAGGTTTTTAAGTTGAAAGGATGACGAAAGGTGCGCATAAAGAGGTTCTTAGAGTGACGCACATCAAGTAGTTACACTTTCAATTGAGCTATGTCATGACTGAATACATTAAGCAATACATGTCTGAAACCCCACTATTCTTTCATTCGCACCCTGTAAATATAAATATATATATAAAATAGTAATGTTATAATTGTAATGTTTAATGACTTTTATTTTATTAATGGTTTTTGACCTAAATAATTCTTCAAAAGCCTTTAACTCAGTCATTCTTTTACTGTAGTAGGTCAAGAGTAATTTAGGATTTTTTGCTTCTTCTTCTAGACAGATCTTTTTTTCGACGTTTCATATCTTATCAGCTGAGGTAGCTCAAAAGATCGGAAATTCATTGCTCATGCCTTTGTAATCGATGTTATACCTCACGATTGCTCTTCAAATAATTCTTCAATATTCTTAACTCGGCAGTATCTCGCAGCAATTTAGGAGTCTTTATTTTTTCTCCTACAAGAAGATCTCTAACTCTTAATGCTGCTAAGAGAAAAAGCAAAAAAAAAAAAAAGAAATCCTACATTACTGCGATGTAAAAGAATGACAGAGTTAAAAGCTCGGAAAAATTATTTAGCAGCAAAGCCTCTATTTGAAAAGTCAGCATAAATAATATACTGTAGGTTTGTTAACTAAAGTTTTGATGTGAATTTAATTTGTTTAATGAAGATCTAAAAATCGATTATCAGTTTATAGATCTATGAGGAAGGTTAAAAAGTTAAAGAAACTTTATAACAGACGAAGTGTCGTGAAAACGTGATACGTATAGGCTTCAAACGGAGCTATGTAGAGATCGGGAGGAGAGTAAAGATAATTAATTAAGCTTTCATTTAGTAAATGGTGAAAATCATGTGTAAGTGTTTTTAATAACCAACTGAAAATTAGTAAGCGATCGGCCAGCCTTTTCAGTCACTCTTGAGTTTGGTTTATTTGATCTTTTGTTTTTATTTTTATTTTAATACGGAGGTCGAGGCAATCTCCTGACGATGGATTTAGGATTCATTCAGTCTTTGGTTTCAAAGAGTACAAAGTGTTTTTTTTTTTTTTATCGGGTGGGCCGAGCGTCGGACTGGACGTATTACCTCAACTTCTTTCCGGTAATCACAGGAGCCTTATCTCCTTCTGTCTAACCTTTCATTTTATTATGGCAGCAAGGAATAATGAATTAATTAGTCATATTTAAATGAATTAATTTTTAAAAAAAAAGTTATATGTCAAAAGTCACGTTATATCGTATTATAGCCATAACTATCTTAAATCCGTGGAATTGGAAGGAAATCGGCTTGGTTGAAATTATTATTTTCGAGTAAAGTAAAAGTGTATATGAAAACCGTAATTGCAACCTGATTCTCACCATAAATTGAATAGATTCTAGAAATGAAAGATTACATTTGGTTGTAATTATTCTTCTGAGAATATTTGTAATAACAGCAGTAATCATACAAAAAACACTTTTGGAATTCTTAATAAGTTTGTATCGTAATTGGATGTTAATGATTTATTTAGAGTGACTAGTTAACATTATAATAATAAATATAAACTTATATAATAAATAAAAACTTATTCCTCTAAGTTTGAAATCAGTGAGTACAATTCATGAATTAGCGGGAATTAGAATTAGCATAAATTAGAACAGAAAGAATAATATTGTTTCTAAAATTATTCAGTTTGATTTTTAGATTGTCTCCAACATACGTCCGATTGAAATCAATAGCCAGATATCAATAGAATACACGGACAGAAAAAATATTAGATTAGCACCTCAGGTTCACATCCACGGCAGCGAAACTTTACTTAATCTTTTTGAGGTTTGCCAGGAAGGATAGATGGTGAATCCGGGTGTGGCAAACATATAGAGGCTTTAGAATTACCACAAGTTCATGAATTCGACGTACTCAAAGAAACAACCAGACAGTTACTATTTTATTCATGATTTTCAACCATTTCCTAGGCAAGTCTCCATTGTAAAACACAGCACAGACTTTGAAGAAAAAGAACTTGGAATAAATATTGTCCGCAATATAGGTTTTATGTTTTTTGTCTCCTCGAAGATATTTTAAATAAGAAATTCCAATTTCTTGTATAAAATTTTATTGCATATTTATTTTCACTATATTTTTATTTATATATAATGTATTTAAAAGTGTTCATATAAAAAATTATATAAAAGTGCTAATACGATGCATTAAACTTTTTGTTGGCTGCTTATAGCCTAGGACTAGGACAGGTATTGTTACTTTTAATTCGATTGTTAAGAATATCGAAAAAAAACCCGAATATTATTAATAGTAATGACATAGAAACATCAATGAGTGTAAAGATGTATTCTGCAGCAATCGATTCAAGATGTTTAAAAGAAAATTATACAATTTCAGATTTAAATAATTTTTCGAATAATATTTGGTTAACCTTTCAATGCACAAAGATATAATATAAAGAAAAAATTCTAATAATTTCTTTAAAATCAGAAATAAACTTTACTTTGCATCTTAAAGAATGAAAACAAAATGTGATGAAAGGTTTGTTTTATAATAATAATTTCTTTTGAGACAGGAAAGAGTGTTTGAAGAAAGTTAATAATTAATTCTATTGATCTGCTAGTGTTTCATTCTGACCCCGTGCTTAATGAATGAAATTACCGTGAATAGGAATCGACTTTTAATGGATTACATTAATAAATGGATATGGATTAAGGTTCTTCTTGTGCAAACAGTCTTACGTAATCTCAGTTCGATTGAATGAAATCTTACATAACATGGTTGAATAGTTGAGTTGATTGATTTCAATCATTCCTTCAATCAATAGACAATTTACCCATGTTCGCATTTCATCCAAGAAATCAGTGAACTTCCTTCAAGTAAATGGAATCGATTTTAAAAAAGAGAAATAAAATGCATTAGACAAAAACAAGGGCTTTAACCTGATCGCAGGTCAAGAAAACAATGCTAAAGCTAAAACCCCACGAAACATTTGGAAGAATAATACAGCATGTTTATTGAAGATGTATTTCTATAAGTAATTCGACGAAAAATATTGAAACATGCAGATATATCAAAAAGGCCTCGTAATATTTTTGGTACAAATATGAAATTTATAATAATCATGTATCTTTAAAAGATGCATTTTCAAATTGATGATGATCACACGAATAGTTGTCAGAGTATTTCTGAAATACCACTCACAATGATTTTTAGTTCAAAGAAACGAAAAAAATCGCATTAAGGATTTTATGACACTACAATGCCGCTACAATTTGTAAATAATTGATTAAAAAAAAAAGTAATGGGTCCCACTGATTTAAACACCAATTCAAACTCAAATTGTTTTTCGTTTTTATCTTTTCCAATTTTTTTAATGATAAGTAAAATCGTAAGTTTTGAACCTTTTATGCGTGTATGCGTGTGTGTTGGCAAAGCAACTATTAAATATTGGATGGAATATAAAGTGTTTTGACAATTTTATTTAATTTTAGGAAAATTAATGAATTTTGTTGCACCTTTTTAAAATCAAAAAATTTACTGCAACAAACGTTTTTTTTTTTTTTTTTTAATGTGTAGCCTTGTCCCTATAAATAGGTTTTCGTTTTGTTTTCCTCTATTTCCATCTCCATTATTGTTTCGCAGAACGTGACAAAACAAAGAAGACTGGGAATTTTGAAGCATCTCTTGAAGGTGTTCAAAAGTATCGTGTGCTTTCTGAAATTTCATTACGAAACATCCTTATTGCAGATTACTCGGAAATTTAAAATAGTCAAGAAAAATGTATTTGAAAATAAATTAATATATATATATATATATATATATATATATATATAATTTATTTAATCTATCTTGAGATTGGGGCGTTTGGCACATTATGAAGTCAAACCACATATGAGCAGAATTTGTCAAAACCCACTCAGTCATCAGTTTATTATCCTTTGACGAGGATGGTCTGAAAGGATCGTAATGCTAACTATTTCTTATTGGCTATTGGCAAATGAGGTAAACAAATGTTGTTCTCACATTTACGCTAGATAGAACAACCTTTAAAAAACCTTTAGTTTTCTGACTGATTTTTGGAAAAGTTAATAATATAAGCACCATAGAGGTAGCAGTAAGCTTTTTAGGCTTCACGCAAAGTGATGTTATTTGGCATGAGGTCAGGTCCTTACAGATTGTGTCTTGGAATTTTCATCCAAATTCATGAAATACCCATACCACTATCGCATGTCTGTGTTGTTTATGCTTAAATTACATTAAGAATTTCAGTATGTAAATTGTTTATAAATTAGGGAAGTGAAACTCTGATTTGTATTTCTGATATATTTGCTTAATACATACTAAAGGAAAAAATAATGCAATACCTAGTAGATAGGCTCATCTTTGCAAAATATGCTTTTTGCGCCATTAAAATCAAGCAACCAACTAACCTAGAAGGATTGATGTCATTTTATTGAAACTCAGCAGCTATTATCATGCACTGAGATGTGATATTGATTATATTAGCAAGAAGAAATATGGAAAATTACCAGTATATCAACCTGTTGTAATTAGTAAGATGTCAAACGCCCCGTGTGGTAATGCATGCATGAATACGGCGGGAATCGTAGTCATTTGGTTGGATCACCAAATCGGATGAGCGTGCTGGCCATGGAAGCACATGAAACTTCTATTCGTGGAAGTACCGTGGACTATTTTGTGCTGTGTTGGGATGTAGGAAATGGGACAGCCATTGGTTGCAATAATATCGGCAACATATCATTGGGCAGTTAGATATTCCTCTTATGATGACTAGCTCTGACCTAGATAGCATTCAAACATGTGTAGGATGGTAAGCTCTCAATGAAAACTGTAAAACCTGTTGTTTGCTGTTGTGGTAAATATTGGAGATGTTAACTGTTGCCAGTCCCTTTGCAGGTGCTTTGTAGTCGCGAACCTGTCACGCAGTGCCTGTGTAGCAAATGGCGGTCCTGTGGTTCCGTAGTCTTACATGGTCTTCTCGATCCTTGGTGTGTGTTGGATTCTTCTTGAACCCACTGTTATCATATGCGTTTGATGGTGCTGGGATTGTGGCCTATACTCTCTGAGATTGCGGAGTATATCTTTGTACAACAAACCAGTTTCCCTAATGCCGATGATACTTCCAACCTCAGTCTGCTACCTGTTGGTACGGCTGTCGATGTTTATGTAAGGGTATCTTTAGTGGTTTAGAACAATGTTCACAATGTATGGTTAACCAAGGAGGTTTGATGGATTTTATTTGTGTTCCACTGCTATCCCATTGTGACGTCAGCTCATGTCTGTCCAATCGCTTCAATCGGCCTCCAAACTTAATAATTTGCATGCATTTACATATACTATAGCTTCCCTAATTCGTGACATTTGTATAACTTCTTGCATGTATTGCATTTTTCCCTTTGGTGTAACATAATACCTTACAATATAATGGAAGAGGGTAGAATGCATTTATAATTCAAGAAATGAGTGGTGCGTTGTCATGATGAGATCTTACAATTATTTTAATGTTTAAATTGAGTAGGTCTCACGCGACACAAACTTTTTAATAGAATTTCAAAAATAAATATTAAAGTGACGTTCATCACATGTGTTCTAAAACTTTTAGCCTTTGTTTTCATTCTTTTGATGCGGGTGGAACAGAAATGACGTTTCGTCCACAGTCGTGAAGTATCCTGTGATCCTATAAAATACAAACAAAATATTTACCTTTAATAACATTGAGAATTTCAATTTGGTAATTGGTTATGGAAGTAGACTATTTGATCACGGAAGTGAAACAATTCTGTTTTTACATTTCTCATCTATTTGCTTAATATAATAAAATGGAACATTGTAGAATGAATATATATTTTAATTTTTACAGTTCAAATTCATTACAACACTTGAACTTCTTATTACAGTAAAACTTACAAGTAATCAATGAATTTTATTTTATTTTATTTTATTTTTCAGATCAACTTGAACGTTAAAAACATTTCTTAAAAAGTTCATAAATGAATTGTTGTCTGATTTAACGAATTTTGAGAAAGAGAAGTTATTCACATATTACGCTTATTTATTTTGATTTCAAACAATTCATAATTACTTAGTTTTGGATGTCCACACTCCTGCAATTTTAGTTAAAGTTTTTTTTTTTTTTTTTTTTTTTTTTTTTGTAAAATTGTAATTTAACCATAAATGACGCCACTTTCTTTTTAATTTAAGTTTTAGCGTGTTTTTCTGTAACCATTTTAATTAGCAGATTGATTCAGACAAGTTTCAGTACAAACTCACACTAATTTAATCAATTATTAAATTATTGTCGTTTGTTCACCTGACTGTGTGTTTTGTTTTTTTATTTAGTATTATTTTGTTTTGAAAGGAACCTTTGATTAGATATCCGTTGAACAATTCTAAGCAAAACAAAAGTTTTAATAATCTTTCAATTGACGTGACTCTTATGAGATAATTGGAAAAGATAGAACAACATTTGAAAGAATAGAACGACTGATGAACTCAATCACTTGTGTTATCCAACTATGGACCTAAGTAATTTATTTTAGGCGCCCGTTTGTGACTGTTCTATCTGGCAATATCTTCGGAGTGAATTAATGGTATTTTTCTGCTGCCATTCGGTTATTTTAATAAACGTAGGCTTGTCTGTTGCTTCCTGCTGCGACAATTGACTGCTGTGATTTCGCCTGTAATTTCAAGATAGACGATTGAGAGAGGAGCCTTGAATTCAACACTCATAAAGAACATCCAATCAGAGTAGTTTGTTGTGTTGCAATTATCATGGAAACTGACTTCAACTAAAAACGACTGCCGTTCACTTATTTCCCAATTCCTTTTGAAATTTCTTTCTGAACCTAACAGTTACCAGCATTAACTGATAATTGTCCTTTACATTGATTTGAAATAGAAACATGATACCTCGTTAAATAAAATCAAAAAATCAAAATACAAAAAGTATTTTGGTCTAGTTTTTCTGTTTTTTTTTTTGGTTCTCTGTAAACATCTCTCACACACGCACACATAAATACATAAAAATAAGAAAATAAGCTTATCATTTTAAGGCTTTTTTGCCTTTTATTTACTGTATATCTTTATGTTATTCTCTTTCTACCACAATGAGTTCTTGATTTCTTTTATGGTTTGTAAAAAATTTACTATTCTATGCTGTATCCTCCAACAAGAGAGCAGAAGCTTTTTTATTTATTATTTTTATTTATTTACTTTTTTTTTTTGTTAAAATACATTTTTAATACAATGCTGTGTGATAAGATATAAGAATAATTTTAATGGAAATTTTCATTTTGAGTCTTAATCACAGTTCAATTTAATGTTGTCTGTGATAGAATTGTGACAATCTTATTTTAACAACCAAAAAAAAAAGGACAATAAGTGATTATGGTTTCGTAAAAAAAAAAATCCCCCTTCGTGCGGAGGCCCCTTTGCTCGGGGGCCCCGGGGTATTGTCCCGGCTGCCCCGGTGGTAGCCACGGCCCTGCCTATGGGAGAGATGACACGGCTAGTAGGGGATAGATGGCCACATGGAATATGAATAAGAGACCTGTGTAAATCAAGCTGCTACTTTATTTTTATAAAAACATAAAATGAAACACTAAAATTAAGTTCAATAATGATATTTTTGAAACTTTTTTTTGGAAAAAACTGTTTAATAAAAAATAAAATTCCCTGCTGATCAAGACATTAAATATATTATTCAAGATATATATATATATATATATATATATATCTTGATATATATTCTCAATTTCAGAAATTTACAATACATAAGTTTCTCATCACTATCACTAATATACATAAATATTAACAGAAACATAACTACATAACATAACATATCCTTTACATAAATCCAATATACGACAATATCTCCAAGGTCTCCTCCTTACTTCCTTCTGACTTCCAAAATAAACCACTTACAGTTATCAGATTTGCAAAATACTTTAGATTTTATTTTTTTAAGTCTATATGAAACTTAGTGGTAATTATTTTTTTAAAATTATGCAAATTACAATTCTATTGTGATGAATATAAAATAAAAGAAAGACAAAAAGGAAAGAAAAAGAATAAAAAAGGGGAGAGATGACACGTGTCATCTCTCCCCTTTTTAGGTGTGTCATCTCTCCCCAAGGTGATGGGACAGATGACACACACCGCCATTTCCACCAAATGGGACCCAAGACACTAGTGACCGGTACATAACCTTGCTTACTCTATTTACATGTTTACACAGTGAATTATAGCGAAAGATGCCTTAAAAAAGGGCTGTTAACTAAACAAATTCGTAAAGTCAACAAAAATTCGAGCACAAACCTGGCTATATCATATAAGTTATGTTATCTTTGAATTTAAGGAAAGTTGACGGAACAAAGTTGTGGTCACAATAACACAAGTAAGCAGTGAAATATCTCAGATCGCTATGTGAACTTAAAATAAATATTGTTTTATATAGTTAATTTTAAGTCCTCTTTCATACGACGCGACCATGGCAGCGCCGCCAGAAAGTTTTGGCCGCGCGACCAAGATCGCTTGCCTTTACACACGAAGTGATCATGGCAGCGCGGCCAAACACTCCACCAGCCAAAGCTCATTAAAGTGACTCAAGCAATTCAAAACCTTTTATTTCTTTTATATATTTTTTTTTACCAATGCATCTAAAATTCTGAAAATTTAAATATGAACTTGTGAAGCAGAAATCCCAGAAATTTTCTTGTTTTTAATTTTCGCTTCGTGTGAAAAGGGTCTTAAAGTTACTGTGCTTAGGTTCGTAAATTAAGGGCCAGAATAACTCAAGCATTACATTCCTGAAATTAGATACATATAAAGAATGGTTTACATTGGGCTTTTTAGGTATAGATTTTTTTTTTTTTTTTAAATTTAATGAGAATTGAAAAGATGTTTAGAAGTGTCACATTAAGCGCTCTTTCACACGAAGTGACCAGGGTCGCGCGGCCAGTCTGGCCGCTTGAAAAATCGCGTCTTGAAAAATCGCGACCAGAATTCTGGGCGCGCAGCCAGAAGCGATCAAGCGGTCACGTGTGAAAGGCTCCACTGAAATCTATAGAACGACGTGATCTCGCGGCCATGGTCGCTTTGTGTGAAAGAGCACTAATACGCTTTTATGATTGTCCCAAGATTCTACTTGCTTGTGTGCTTGTATTAACCTATACACCTATCCGAAGTGAAACACAGAAACAGAAGTTCAAATTTGGACTAAGAAATTTCGTTGTAGAGATTTTTTTCTTTTAAGGGATAAACCACATCAGTAGGTAATGACGAAGCAAATGATGATTGAAAAATTCAAGACAAATATGTTGAGAGGTAGGAAATTGATTAAGATATGGATCATTCCACTATATTAGATCTCTCATATAAACTCAACAACATATTATAACTTGGCATATGGGAACTTTCATGTACGTCGTGGCACTGATAACATCAAAAAAGAACGAAATAAATTGAAGGAACAAAGATGGGACATCCTTATTCATCCTCCCTTTTCCTCGGACAGGTGCCTTTGTATTATTTACTAAACAATGAAAAATCCTACATTTTTGGTAGTGCCTTTATAAGAGAATTAGGAGATTATTTCAAACTATTTAAGCAGTTCTAAAAGTTTGTATCAAGTGCTTATAAAATAACAATCTGCCTTTATTTGAAGGTTTAGTAGAGAATTGAGGCCATTTTTCAGTGGTCTATGGTAAAAGTCAGACTACAGGTTCTAATAGAAACTTACATTAAAAACTACTCGCAGCATAAATCCTTATTTTCCATTCTGACCTCAATCTAAGAAGACTTGTGAATCAAGTAAACAGGCATCTCCATTCTTTAAAGTAAGAGAGATTGGAATAAATGTTTCTTATCCATCGCTCTTTAATGATAAGCTATTTTGCATTATTGTACTTGCTTTTAATTCGTATTTATTTAAGAAATTAAATAATAATTTTAAAAGCTTGATGGAGTTAATCCAATCTGTTTGGTAGAATATAAGAGCCTGTTATTTGACACCGATGATTGACAGGTCTTTGGAGACGATGACACATCAGTAATACTAAGCATTTGTTCAGTTCTCTTGTAACTTAAAGCGCGTCAAATTTGTAATTCTGTAGGCTGACCTTCTTACCGTAGGTTTCAAGAGAAATCAGCCCATTTTTTTTTCCTCTATCAACTTAAAGATGATCAACTTAAAAATTCCTTATCAACTTTATTTGCTTATAATGAAAGTAAGTTTTGTTATTACTATGGAAAACTTCGTATAATTGTTCATTGAAAGTATATATTAAAATTAGCACAAAAAATATTGAATTACTTTTGACTATTGTTATGTAAGATCAATTCGACAATTTTAGATTTTTGGCCACTTAACCATTTCAAATAGAAAAAAATACATTCCTTGATTATGCATTTGACAAACCAGTGATTGTGCTATTGCAGAAAAAATGGCAGATACTGTTTTGTTGTATGGTTGATATGTATGCAAATAGAAGTTTATAAAAAGTCTTAATAGTTCTAGAAGATGCTTTTTTGTTTTCTTAATTTCTCACTCCTCCGCCCTTTTCTTTAATAACGGTTCTGATCCTGGACTTTTTCCAAAAAAAAAGGTGCTTATCACCTTGAAAGGGGATGTTCTTCTTTCAAAACAGATATTTTTTAAAGAATACTGATTAATTTCTTTCTTTGTGTTTTACTGATTACTGTAAAACATTATTAAATAATTACTTAAAGATTATTCAATAACTTACATTTCATATCTGTTAAAGGCCCAACTTAGTTTATCGGTATCTTTCTTGATATTTATAAGAAATGATCGCGTGTTCTACTAAATGGTGTGACACTGTTTAGCTTTCTTGGATATTGAAATTATTAAAAAAATATGTCAACAATAAAGAGAAAAACTGATTGGAATTTTCTTGTAAATCCTAAAGTTATTTGAAACACGATCTGTGTATTGTCCTTCAGTTGGATTATTAATGAGAAAAAAAGTAGATCTTTAAAAACAGGACAAGATCGGAAAAAAAAAAAAAAATAATAATAATAATAATAATAATAATAATAATCCAACCATCTGTGATGAGAACTCGTTCTAATATAGATCAGGCTGCATCGGGTGTGGCGCAGGATAAAGTCACCCGCGTTCGGGGGTTAGGCAGAGGCCTCCGTTCGAAAAATATACTACAGTCTCCCGCAGGTGGTGGTGGAGAAAGTGGCACCCCATCCTGTAGTATGGCTACCACAATGCCCGGGCAACACCATTCAGCCCGAACAGTCGGAAGTGTTTCGTCTGTGTCAGAGCAGGCGACCATCAAGACTGGGAAACCACGCCAGCGCATCCGATGGTCACCGCAGATGAATCAGGATCTTATGCGCGACTTCTACACTGTCACACAGTTAGGGACTCATCTCACAGGATACACAACCACACATCCCTAATCATTCTTGCATTTGGCAATAACTTTGGTTCTTGACCCACCATATTGTTTTTGCTGGGGAAACCCAAGGTTTGAAACATACAAACATAATAATAATATTGCAATATAAAAAAACAGTTTCAAGTTTTTCTTGGCATAGTCGGCAATTTGGGTTATCACTGGTTTTCTGGATTTTTGCTCTCATTACATTTGTCTGTAATGCTTGTTCTTGTGCAGCAAAAATTATAATTTTAGTATACAAAATGATAGACACCTGGATCATAATACGCCAGATATAACAGTGTTAATAGATAGAACTATTTTCATAATTGATATTGCAATACCTGGAGATTCAAGAATTTTAGATAAAGAACAGGAAAAAATTACAAAATACAGGGATTTGGCAATAGAAACAACATGGCTTTGGATGAAACACACGACAGTGATCCCCATCATCATTGGGACACTTGGAACAATCTCAAAAAATTTACCAAATATTTGAACCGTTTGCAGTTGTCTGAAATAACAACATCAGAACTACAGAAAACAGCGCTGCTTGGAACATCATACATATTGCGCAGATACCTGGTGGATACTTAGGTTTCTGGCTGAAACTTGTATCAACTAAAGGCTCCAGTCAGCGAATTTTTGACTGTGTTTCAAAATGTGTATAATAATAATAATAATAATAATAATAATAATAATAGTAATACTAATAACTGGAGCCACTATCGTAATATATGCGATTGAAGTCATTGCTAGTTGTATATTGTGATGATTGTTTTAGGTCTTTGATTCGTAAAAATAAAATCAGACTGAAGCGGATGAGAGCTGTAACTGATCTGTTTAATCTGGGGAAGCAGGTGTTTAAATAACCTTATGTACAGGGGCTGCGATTGGTTGGCATGCTTTACAATTGATTGGGGGATTTAAAATGCACGTGGTC
>JAFIDM010009631.1:138750583-138807206 GCA_023159025.1 Thereuonema tuberculata | reverse complement strand
CTTTATATACTTCAGTAACTGTAAAGACGTTTTTTATTTCTTACATATTTTAATTTAATTTTAATTTATATCATTGATATAAAAATTAGCGTTTCTTTCTTTTTTCCCTTTTCGTTTCTAGTTTCAAAAGACTCCGATTCTTTATAATGTTTGCTAATTAAGAAAGATCTATTTAGTAAAACCATCTGTTCTGTATTACAGACATTTCAATGAGGAAGTTTCAAAATAATCAGATATTCTGTAAATTATTCAAATGCAACGAAAATATTCATTTGAATAAATGATTGTCATTTGTTATTTTGTAATGAAATATTTCAAGAAGTTAATAAAATCCATCCATACAAGACATTTGAAAAATATAAAAATACTACAACGCAGTTGTTACTGTCATTAATTAGGAAGTTTCCAATCTTAATTCGATTGTTTGAAGTCCCTTTCAGGTATTTTAAGTTTGTGAACTGTTGAAATAAAACAGTATTTAAAGAAAGAAATATTCAGTCAAGTGCAAATTATCAAATAAAATGTTTGATAAATTAAAAATAAAAAACAATAAAACTTAATCAATTGTGGTCTGATTCAAGACAGACATTCGTCTTAGTCTTGAGGTCGATGAAATCATCCAAAAACTAAACAGTTCATTTATTTAGAATTTCTTTTTCTAAACTGGGCGTGATTTTCAAATAGTTGTAAAATTGTTAAGTATTTCAATTATTGCTTTAGGCTGTTTTGGTTTTTCTCAGTCCTTTTCATTTAATTTGAATGTTGAATTTCTTGGCCAGTCACAAGCCCGTTTTAGCTTTCCATGTGTGTTGACTCACCTTGTTGAAGACTCAAGTACCGTAAATACCTTTTGTCTGAGACATGTCTACATGATTAAGGAAGATAGTTAGGGTTTTCGCTCTCTCGAACGACGCAAAAACTAAAAACTTCATTAGGTAAATATACTGTAATTCGATGATAAGTTTTTTCTCAGTAAGTCATTGAATGCAATACTTAACGGAAACCCGGAGAGTAACTTAGTGTCGAGCTGTTATAAAAGCTAATGGACTGTTTTATATTTATTCACTCGTTTGCAGCTTCAATTGAATTTATTCTTTTTATAATTAAATTCTTACTTAGCCAGGCCTGTTCCTGAATATATGTAAATCTTGTCCTTTTTATATTTATTTATATATGTTTTTAAGTTCATTATATCGAAGGGTAACTTTTATATTCGCTGTTGAAGTTTGTATTGTCTATGAATTGGTGACATTTAGCTGAACACTGTCGAAATATCTTTCGATATTCATTGTATGGAAAAGATTATTACATTATTTTCTGTGAACTTAAAAAAACCCTTTTCTATTTAACACCATTTGGATTTAATTGAATACTGATTAACAATAAATGTAACCTTTAATTTGTTTTTAACTGAAAAATAATTTATTGTTTAATTACTAATTTTTATAATTATTTACATAAATTCATAAACAAATTCTTCTACTATTTAACACATTCTAATAGTTCTAATTCTAATTTTATTCGAAGAATCCTTACTTCGCTGCACCAACCTGTTGACATGGAATTGCAACAGATTCTAAGTATAGTCCCGAGATGAAACCTTGCAGCCAAAAATAGCTTAGTAGTCCAACGGAATAATTTACTTAACTGTTTAACTATTTAGGGACTTTTATTTATTTCCTATGACAGACATTTACTTTACTTTTTTTTTTGCTTTCTGTGGAAGGGTGTTGTATTCTTTTACGAGTTTAATGTTTATCTATAATTCTGTCTATTTCCATTTAATTTATTTTATTTCTATTAATTATGCGATTCTTTCAAAAAAGCAAATAAATTTTTAAAAAGCTTCAACAAACTTCTGCTTTATTACATATTAATAATTAAATTAAAGCTTAAACTGCTTTTATCCATTCACGTAATTTCATTGAAAAATTTTAAGGAAAAATTTTAAATTTTAATTTTCAGATTATCTTGTTTAAATGAATCACGTTTATTAGTAAACTTTTACCAAATAATGAAAATAATAATCTACATTTCTACATTGTAATATATATTCGATTTCAGATTTGTTTAAGTAGCTAACATTAGCATTGGATGTGTGTTAATTTTAGTTCATCTTTATAACGAATAATTGTAACTGTTAAACAGATTGTAGGATTGCTGTACTTTTAATATTCATGGAGTTACGATAGTCTCAAACTATCATCTATGTAGTTACCACACACGGCAATTTACAAGGGTAATTTTGAAAAGACCAGCGCTTTTGTAAGTTGTTTGTTTGTTTTTTCCTTCTATGTATGATTTTATTTTTAGAAAGAATTGCCGCTGATGCTTAAACATTAAAAATAGAATATTTTTAGAAATGAACACATTTCATTTGTATTGCTGACATGTAGTAAATGAAATGAAAGTAAAGCAATGAATTAATGTCTGCGCATTTTTCAGACAGAGAAAGAGGATTTATTACGTAAGAATAAAATTGAGACTTAAAAATAATAATGAAAGATTTTGAAAAGCAAAGATTTATACTTTTATAATTGGAAAATAAAATAATGCAACTTATTATTACTACGGTGGAAAGACATTCAAGATTAGATGACGTCATGAGATATTGAGTCACCTGGTGGTCAAGATTAGAACGTGCTACTGTTTTTGTTTTCCTTTTATTATTATTATTATTATTCATTTCCTCATCTCTCGGTTTGAGAGAATCGGGGTTAGTTTTTAGGGGTGCTGACAGTGGCCAGGAGCATTAACTACAGTTGATGACAAGCACATTCAGAATAGCCTGAGAGCAAGTGTGATCTATTTATTTACATTAGGTACGCAAATAGTACAAGAATTTCTAGTTTAGTATTATAATTAACTTATTACTAATTGGTTTTTAATGTTATCGTATTTAAACTAAGTTTTCTAATATTTCTCTTGTATTTTCATTGTGATTTACGAGCAATAGAAATTCAAATTAGTTTCTAAATATTTTTTTTTTACTTTATATAGTAAGATAAAAAAATGTTGTATGACAAATTTATTTAGTAGAAGAATTTATAATTATTTTATAAAAAATACATAATAACTTATACTGAGTTGTCAGTTAATTAGGTACAACTATCATTTACGTAAAGAGGGATGCGTGTTGTAAAACTGGCAATTTAATCTATTTCACCACATAATTTATTAAATGTATTTATAAAGAAATTAATATAAATTTAGTAATTTTCTGTGTATTGCATTTTTCATATAAAGGATAAAAGTTACCTTAAACAGAATTCAAATAAGGCCTATTTTTCAAGTATTCCTATTAATTGCTATCAAAAACATTACATGTAAATATAGGTTTTATAAAGTTTGGTTTTAATACATTTTTTTTTTCAAATAAATTCCATAAATAGACTTGAATTTCTAGCTTGCTTTTTAATTTTACTAATTTAGTTTCTAACATTAGGGCTAGTAAATTTGCTATTTTTGTTTTGTTTTGTTTATAATGTGTTAAATATCATATTTTCTTAAATAAAACTTATTTATTTTTAAAATTTATTTTCTTAATCTGTAAAGAATTTACTTTGTGCAATAATTTTATCATAAAAGGAAGAATTCTTTAATTTGGCTTATAATGTTAATATATCCTTTTTTTAATGAAGTCTAATTGTTTTAATTGTTTTTCTTGACTCGTTTTAATCTTAAAGTGGTTTGATTTTTGTATTATTATTGGAAATTTTGGGCTTTATTTTCTTTTTAGTAAATTTTGGTTTCAGATTAATTACGTGTTGAACAAATTATACTTAACGTAACTTATAAAACTTATTGCCTTTCCTACTGCTTTATAAAAAAAAAAAAAAAAATCAGTTTTCAGAATTTATTTTTAAATCTGAAAATAGACCTAATATATATTTTCTTTCGATTTCAGACGGTTCTAGAAATTTTAGCAAATAATAGTATCATTATTACGTTTTAATAATAACATAATTAATTTAATTTGATTCTGAAATTTGATTCGATTTGTAGGTAAATAATTTGATTTTCGTGTTTTCGTGCAAAAACGCTATTTTCCCCCAAATTTTAACTTTTTTAATTAGATTAAAGGAAATTAGCAAATATTTAGGTTAGGATTCACTTAAACAAGAGGAACAATACTTGTAGAAGCGTACTTTTACGACTGTTTTCGAAACAATGTTCAGGAGTTGCCATAGCAACGGAACAGGTTGTTCTCCTTTTTATAAAAATCAACTTCCTCATCATAAAATATGAAAAGTATTTGTCCAAAAGAAACGTTTCTTATTTGCTGAATCATCTCCATCCATCTTTGTGAAAAATCAAAGCTTAAATAGAATTACATAATAGAAGAGTGCGAATTACTGACTCTTTGATCATTAGATGAGAAGTTAGAAGGTATTTTGAAAGACAAGTTTATTTATCTTTATATATGATTAGAGCCAGTGCTTGTAAACGTATTAAAGTATGATTTAGGTTTTTTTAAAATTGATTAGCTTTAATACAATTTTAATTTTATGATTTTTTTTTATCCATTAATTTGCAATTCAAAAATTAGCATGCAATTGCAAGTTATTATTATTATTATACACATTTTGAAACACAGTCAAAAATTCGCTGACTGGAGCCTTCAGTTGATACAAGTTTCAGCCAGAAACCTAAGTATCCACCAGGTATCTGCGCAATATATATGATGTTCCAAGCAGCGCTGTTTTCTGTAGTTCTGTGTTTTCTGTAGTTCTGATTATTATTATTATTATTATTATTATTATTGGTTGTTAATGTTGTATTTTATTTTAATTTTATATTTTCAAGCAAACAAAATTCTCTGTCTTACAAAAATTATTATTAACTAATTATAAATATTATTTCAGTAAAAAGAAGAAAAAGTGTTTTAATCAGTAATCTTCAAAAATAAGGTTATTTTCTTTCTTCACGTTTTCGTCTTATTCTTCTAAGGAGTGCTTATTTAAATTTAATTAATGTTTTAAAGATTTGATCAGATTTCGATAATTGCTATATATAACATCGTAAATTCAGGTATAATTTTGTAACTATTCATTATAATTTTACAGTCAGATTTAAACTAAATTTAAATAATTTAGTTTATTTTTTTTAAATTAGCTTTTAATTCATAATATTAAAAAAAAATGTATATAGAAGTTATGGTGAATGTTTTCAGAATGTAAAAAAAGTAGATTCTTTCTTCTGATTAAATTAGAAAATAATTGCTTATCAAGATTCCTGTTGTTTAGTTATTGCTCTGAAATAGGAATAATTAGATATATTTTGAAAAACATATCATTTCCTGTTTTAACGTAATCTGAGAGAGGAAGTCTATAGGATCCGAAAACATTTATTATAATATTCTATATATATATTTTTAAATTTACATTTTTTTAAGTTATTGCATATTAAAGCCGTTAAATTACTTTATTTAACCATTAACTTGAACATCGTACACATTAAATCATAATCAATGTAATCTAATTTAAAAAAAAATAAAAAACAATTTAACCTAACATTTAAAATCTATTTTTTTTTTCCTTTTGGAAGTGATAGCTCCTAAAACAAATTAATTGTTTTTTAAGGAATTATTATATCTTTTTTTTTTTTTAACAAATAAATAATAAATTGGATGGTTGTTTCTTTTTCGTCAAAAAACGCTAATGTTAAATTTCTCCATTATTGATCATTTTTTTTTTTTTTTTCCTTATCTGGCTCTAATCCTGCTTGAAGAAAACACAAGGTCATTGACCACGAGAAAAATTTGCCAAAGAGACGATGAATCTTCCCTCCGTAAAAGTGTGAACGAAGGAGACTGGAGAGGTTCAAACTGGTTGAATCCACTCACGCGAACCAAGGTAAATATTTCCCTTCGGTTTGTCCGAATTTTTTTATAATAAAGTGTAAAAACACATATATCGTTTTAAATTATTTCTGAATCTCTAGTTTTTCTACAATCTGAAGTATTTATTGTCAACTTAACAGTTAAAAAACGAATTATCAGTGATAAACTTATCTAACAAAAAAATGACTTCCGTTACCTGTCGTATTTAGTTTGAAATTGGATGGTTTATTCTGTGAAAACTGCTTCATTAACTCAGTACACGGTTTCTACTGTTTTGTGGTAATAAAATAAGAATTTGAAAGGAATAAGAAAAATAATTTTTTGAAATCTAATAGTAATCATGAAAAAAGAAAACCTAGGAAAATTGTGTAATTCTTTCTAGTACGTATTTTAATATCATGATTTTTCTTAAATATACTGCATATGGATTAAAGACCTATTATTTTATTTTCATATTTGTTTTATTTGATAAATAACATTGTTATTGAAAAAAAAATCTTGTATATTTTATTGATATATTTACAAATAAGGGTGAAATTACAAAATAATATTTGAGTTAATAAATTAAAACATCGGATTAAAAAAAAAGAAAGAGATAAATTCTTGATCTCCTGGCGAGAGGAAGTAGCGAGGGGAAGTGAAGCATGTGCATTTGTTTGGCTTTGCAGCATTTGATGTGATCATTGCAAGGAAGTAACTTTGTATGAAACTGCAGCTGTAGAGTAAAAGTAATAAACTACACCCATCAAACTTAAAGTTGGATCCAAACAATTTAATTTTTATCGATTTATCTACACGGTAGACATATTGTAGGAAATATAAACGTACTGGCTCAGTGCACGAAACGAATTCATTTAAAATTAGACACAAACTATTTGATTTGTAAGGTTATAATCTTACATATTTTCTTGAAAATTATTTGCCAATATCAGATATCACCCAAGATTTCATAACTAAATCTTGCGTGATTATAACCAATATCAAGAAGATTTATGTCAGTGTTTGGATATTTTCCAGGAACCCGAATTTATTAATATTTATTGAATACCCAATTACTCGAAATGATCTAAAGGAGAAGTGTTAGTTTGGATTTCCACCAGATCTTCCCGATACTTAAATGAGTCTCACGAGTACAGAATGTGTGAGGATGAGAGAATAGAAACGTATAAAGAAACGGCAATAAATAGCCATCACTCTCAAGGAAAACTGAAGATTCAGCAATTTAGGACAATTGCCACTTCCACGGTTTTACAAACGAGTTTTCTTGAACCTTCATTTGAAATTTATGGTTTTCGTAAACTGTAGCCTTTTACAAAGGAACTTTTCTTTATATTGTAACAAATTTTTTAAAAAATCTAATTCATTTCTCTTTATTACAAAACTTGTTTATTATTAAAAAACTCCATACTTTCCCCGCGATATTTCGCAGGGTAATAATCTTTTTTTACAACTGCTTTAGTTTTAGTTTTTTTCAAAATGTAGCCTGAAGAAGCAGGGAAAGATTATTACCCTGCGAAATATCGCTGGTAAAAGTGTATAGTTTTTTAATAATAAACAAGTTTTGTAATAAACTTTTTTTTAAATTGTATTTCATTAACAAATAAAAAAAAAAAGTAGTCTTATTTGAAAATATATTGCTTATAATCAAGGCTCCATTATAATTATTTAAATATAATAGAATTTCACTGCTTGCTTTAGGCTTCAATGATTTTCAGTGAAATTGAACGATATGTTGTACTTAATATCGACTTCAAAGCAAAATTGAAGTGAAGTGATTTGATTAATTAGATGGAACCATTCACGTTAACTAAGTAAAGAACATAAAATATCTTGGGCGTTTTTTATTTGTTTGACTGTATTATTTCTAATAATCTAATAATCAGCTGTAAAATTGTTTGCTTCTTGGAGAAAAAGATAAAGATATCCATAGACAATCTTTACTGTTATTTTCGGTTTCTTTTATATAAAATTAGAATAATTACTGTTGGTTTTTTTTTTTTTTACGAGAGCCTTCAGCGCTTTTGCGCATGCGTCAGGTCTCCTTCGATTTCTTCAAAATAGGGACGAGGATGGGATGTTTACTTTTTATAGTGTTAGTTTACTAGTAGTTGCGTTCTATTTGCGCTTTTCGGGAAAGAATTATGGAAAGAATTAATACTATTGCAAAAATGCTCCACGTTATTTTTTTCTTAAAAGCGAAAATGTCCAAAAGAATTTCTTAGGAAAGTGCCCATCTCAGCATATCACCCCTCTGCGGAGTAAAATCGTCCGGCAGTGATAGTTCTGCCTTTCAAAACTGGACAGTATTATTATTTCTATACAAGTTATTGTATTTTACAACTTTGAATTTAATCATATTACATTGACTATTATATTATAATAACAACTTTCCTCTATTGAAATAAACCTAGATTTCTTGGCTATGTAAATGTATATATATACAGGGTGTCCCATAACATCATAGGAAAGGTATAAAAAGGGGAAAAAAGGGAGGGGGAGAATCAAAAAAACTTTAATTCACTGTGAACGTTGTTTTGTCTACTATATTGTGCTTTATCTTCTATGAACCCTGTTCCCTTAAACTTTACAAGAAGTCTGCTAACATAAACTCTAAGGTTTTGGAGCACGGGCTGGATTGCAATCTACAAAGTGTAGTAACGAATTCTCTTTGATTATGATTTTTTATGAATAGCAGTATCTGAATTCGTTTTTCCTCAGTGACATTGTTCCTATAGAAACAGAAAAACGGGAATTATTACTACAATACCATATTTATTTAATTTGCAGCTCCATGTTGTTTTGGACATTTTTATGAAATTAAATATACAATCAAAAGGACTTTAAATATCATTTTGGCCTCTTAGGTGTTTGAAGGTGTAGATTCACGATATCGGCAAGAAATTTGGGTCAGATGGTCATTCCGATGTCTCCCGCTTTTAACCCAGGGAAAGATGCCTGGTCCTCATTTTACCGAGGCCTGGGTAAATCCTAGGACCTGTCTGGAGGAGAAATACTATGGGGAGAAGGAATTGAATCCGGCTTCACAGCCTAGCACTGGATATGGGACCCAGAGGAAATTAAAGATACTCTCTTAATTAGTTAAATCAAAATCATTTGTTTTAGTTATAAAATCTTCTTCCAATCAATTTATTTCATTCTCTGAAACTTCAATGATTTAGTGGGAGAAATAAATTATTATTCTCGTTAGTTATTTGATTGATAACGTAGGAGAAATCCTGTAAACAATACTAGCAATAAAATTGTTAGTTTTACAATCGGACACAAATATCTTCTGTCTTCTTGGTTAAATATTTAATTCTAATTAAGAACTTTGATATAAAAAACAATGTCTTATTTGATAGGAGTTTAGTTTTCAAATTATCATAGCAACGCCAAAAGCATAGGCAAATACCTTCACAAACTACGTTTTATTTATTTATTTATTTATTTATTTATTTATTTATTTATTTATTTATTTATTCATTTATTTATATATTTGTTTATTTATTTTTATTTGATTTTTTTTTGACCAGTCTGTAATCATTTTGTAAGAATTCGCCGTAAAAAGATTTTCAATTTTGGTAACTTTATTCCTGTTAATGAAAGTAACTTAAAATAGATGTAACTTTGAATAGTTGTCTCTTTCTATTAAAATAGAATTGTTTAAATCCATAATGTATTAATCAGGTGCTTATTATTACTTCCTTAGATTTTCTTCAGTAATCAGGAGTTTCACAGTAGCTACTGGACACGGCACAAGAATGGTTGGAGTAACTCTTGTGCGTGTGACAGCGGCTATTGTGGAATATCATGCTCTTCAAAAATACAAGACAACATCACGGAATTGATTCAGAAATAACAAGAAATGAGAATCACTTTGAAGCAATATTTCAGGTGGTCTTCAGGTAATCAGTTTGACTCTTTTCTTGGTGAAACCAATGTGTATGTTATATTTATATGTTATTTTTCAAAAGAAAAAAAAGAAAAAAGTAATATAGAATGCTTGATTCAAGCCCTTGACAAGAGGTCTTGAAGCTGTTCCTTTTGAAAACCATTTGGTCTGTAGTTCTAATACTTCTCTAAATTTAATAAGTTGATTCTCTTATTGAGGAATAATTACTGGTTTGCAAATCAATAAAAACAGAAAACAGAAAGCAAAAAAAAAAAAAAAAGGTTAACAATTATTTCCTTTGTCTAGATTCTGTTGAGACAACATAATGAAGCTAACTAGCATATAGCAATCACTTTAGTTAAATCAAACTAAGATGTTTTAAGATGTTTTTGCTCAACTTTAACTTGATTCTGATTTTATACGAGAGGAGATCGAAAAGTAACGCATAACAATTTTTTTTTTTTTTTTTGCAATATATATATATATATATATATTATTGGGCATAGGGCCATGGGCACACCCCACCTGTGCTTTTATCCTTCTGGATTTCTCTCACCCTACAAAGGTCAAAAATGGTGAAGTTGTTGTTTTCTATTTTAAATTTTCACAATTCTTCATTACTGTAGAAGAAGAAGAGAAAGATAAGAAGAAGAGAAAGATAAGAAGAAGACAAACACAGGAAATAAAGTAAACGTCCAAGCCGACGCCGGGATTCGAACTCTGGTGCCGGCTATCAGCCTCGTGGGAGACCGCCGTCTAATCCACTAGACCATGCCGGCACGGCATTTTTTTTTGCAAAATATTTAATAGATAAGAAGAAAAAAAAAATAATGCACAAACTACAGGTGTTACCTATGTTTTGCAACATATGAACCAAGTCTCTCGACACATTTTTCCCATCGTGACACCAACTTCAGTATTCCTCGCTCTTAGAACTCCGTTTCCTGGGATCGTAGCCACTTGCTCACGACCGATTTCACTTCTTCAAAGCGTTGGCCACCTAGGGATTTCTTCAGTGGTCCGAAGAGATGAAAGTCAGACGGTGCGAGATCTGGACTGTAGGGTGGATGTTGGAGCACCTCCCAGCCAAATCTCTCAATTTTTTTGCGAACAGAAGCCGCGACATGGGGACGAGCCTTGTATTGAAGTCTGACATTTGCAGCGTCTCTGTTAGAGCGTTTGTTTCGAAGGGCACGACGCAACTTTGTCAGTGTTCTAGCGTAGGTTGCGGCATTCACAGTGGTCCCGGTTGGAAGAAACTCCGCTAAGAGCATGTCCCAGAACATCGACATGCTTGGTTAGAGAACTTTTTTCGCTGAGGTGACTTTGAATTTCTTCAGTGGCGGAGATCCAGAATGTTTCCAAATCATACTCGCCTGCTTTGTTTTGGGTGTGTAGTGTAGGCCCAAGATTCATCGCCAGTCACTACACTTTCCAGAAAGTCATGACCTTCTTCAGCATAACGCTCCAAATGGTCCAAGCATGTCGTCATCATCTGACATATCTTTGGGTACCTAGCGCGCACTGACTTTGCGAAATCTCAATCTGTCATACACAATGTCGTACACTAAGCCGTAAGAAATGTTGAACTGTTGTGTCAAGGTCCGCAGATTGATGCGCCGATCATTTTGAATTGCCGCCTCAATGCCTGTGACATTGGGTGGTGTTGCAGCGGTCACTGGTCGGCCGGAACGCGTTTCATCAGTAAGGTTTACTTGGCCCTCTTCGAAGAACCTGCACCATCTGGAGATGTTGCTACGGTCCAGATAATCAGCACCATACACCTCTAAAATTTCTCTGTGGATTTCACTCGGGGGTTTTCGTTTAACCCAGGGCCGTCCAGAGGGGGGGGGGGGGCAAAAGGGGCAGATTGCCCCGGGGCCCCACAAAAAGAGGGGCCACATGAGGCTTGAGGGGCCCCGCCGTATTGGATTGACCTTTTTTTTTTTTTTGGTCGTAGATTTTTGGGATGGGGGGGGGGCCACAAATCCAAATCCAAACCGGGGCCACCACTAGTCTCTGGGCGGCCCTGGTTTTACCTACAAAAAACGAACTATATTTCGCAGCTCTTCACAAGTCGACGATGCTAGCAAACGCGCCATCTTTGCTCAGTAGTTCACAGTCATTCCGCCAGGGCCACACCTGATCGAGCAATTGCTCTCTGTAGAACAAGAGTCAAACTAATAACTAACTAACTAACTAACTAACTTCCACAATTTGAACGTCCGGACCAAAATAATATTCCATAAAAAAAATTGTTGTGCGTTACTTTTCGATCTCTCCTTGTATTTCGTATACCGGTATTGAAGTTTTATTTTAAAAAATATAACTTTTTGTGATTTTACTTTTTTATTTTGTATTATTTTTTTTAAGAAACTTTAGTTTAAGATTGTTGAAAAAAGCTTGTTCAAACTCGTCCTTTGTTGTTATGTTGCAATAGAAATCTTCGAATTTAATCAGAAGGGCCACTAGAATTTGTAATTACTAAAATATCGAAAGATTATTCATTGATAAGTGTACTCGCCTATAAACCTATAAATATTACATTATTATCTAGATTAATATTTGTTGAGAATTGACTTAAGACCAGTAATTCTAAAACTTTGGATGAAAGATGTGGCAAATTAGTTCTACCTTCTAGTTCTACCTTCTGGATTTTCTTCACAAGTCTCCGTTTGTCTAATTCTGCAATCTAAGATAAATTATGTGAAGTGGGGATGGAGTTGTAATGTAAGTTTACATGAAAAATAATAATAATATACGATGAGTCAATGCTTATAAATACTGCAATGTATATGTTGCCTGAATGCATGCTCCTTGTAAGAGTTGCATCAATTTCGTGGATTCTAGGTTTGATCTTTTCCATTTCTTTTTTGCATTAATGTGGTCGCACTGTTTTTCTTTCGAACCAACGAATTGCAGCAAGGAGTGAACCGATTTAGGCGAAAAAATCTATTTAAGAGTGTTGGTAAAATAAAAGAGCAGCCACAGTGGCGCTTCTAAGAAAGGACTGGCATGCTCTAAAATGCTTGCAAAAATAACAAAACATATAGAAGTAAGGGGGGTATTTGTCCATGGCCATTGTTAATGACAGCATGGCTTGCTTCTGTCATATGGTTCTGATGGCAATGTTCTCTTTTCCTTGGACATTTCCTCTATTCTACGTCCTCCATTCTACGTCGGAAATAATTATAGAAATCTGGAAGATATACTCTTTTTATCCATTCGCAACTTAAAAACATTGATTTTTCCCACTTTCCAAGAAATAAAGTAAAGCGTAGATAATTTTAAGAAATATTCCTTCTTAGGATTTAGTAATAATATTCTTGACAATTAAAAAAAAAAAACCACTGAAAAATACAACTAATAACAAATAGATTAATTATTTAGAGACTTTGTATTAAGATGCTTTAGTCGAAAATCTTAATTATATATATATAGTCTGTATACCTCCTTATGTAGGTAAACAATCTCACAACTGGCCTGCCTGTTCCTTGGGATCGTGGGAGGTAAAGCTACCGGCGGCGTTCTGAGACCAACTGGACTAAATTCACAGCGGATGGTCAATCCGACACTGCCGTCTTTAACCTTTCCCGGAAACAAACCCTTTCCCCATTTTACACAGGGCTGAATGAACTTTAAGACCCGTGTGGAGGAGAAATCCATGACTACTGCCGGATATCGAACCTGGCTCCTCCAGCTCGCAGTCAAGTGACTTCCCACTTGAGCTCCCTTGCATAACATAAATACTGTAAAATTCTCAAAAAGATCCATAAATAATTTTGTTCTTAACACAATAATTTATTCATCTCATTATTCTCCTTTTCCTTCCTATCTCTGCTATTGATGAAGTAAAAAATCATATTCAAATTAATCGTGATTATGCCTATAAAATCATTCTTAACAACCCGCGGAAAAAAACAAAAAAACAAATGGATCAGCAACAGAGATACGACGTGGACTTTGGCAATGAATAGCCAACACCAACACCAACCTGCAAACCACGTGATACGAAAGATTCAAGGTCTGCTAATGCGCGCGCATCCACTGGAACAGGCTCCAGAAAAATAAATTATAAGTGCAGTGAGAATAATTATTAGCTCATTCTCAGATATTAGAAATGAGTCACATATTAAATGAATATTTAATGTGAATTTCGCGACACACACTTTTTCGAATCACTGATACCTATTAGAAAAGTTAAGGAGACAATGTCATATTTTGTTAAAAAAAAGAAAGGTACAAATTCTCTCAAGTTTCGCCAAAACTAATTAGAAGTCTTTCCGGAAACTAAATTGATTAATGAAACAAAGTCTTTGAAAAAGCATTGTGTTTGATGAGAGTATTTAAAAGAAATACTGAACATATTTCTTTCATTATTTTGGTAAGTTTCAGCTTAAAAACATTAGTATAATTTGAAGGTAATTAAATTCCAAACCAATAGACTATTATTATATAATATATGAATTTCAAATAACCGACTCTTATTACAGATCTAGGCGTCTGGTTTTCTGAATTTATAAATGTAGGCCTACTTAAATTTTGTCTTAAATGAATAAAGTAGAATAAGATTTCTTAAACTTTGTAGCTTATTGTTGATTTATCAGTTATTTGCCTTTTTGTGTATGTGTGTATGTGTATTTGTAGTTCATTTTAATTAATTAATTAAGTCTTAATATCATTCGGCTATGCTCGAGAGATCTAGTTCATTAACTTTCTACTGTTAGATCTGGATTCGATTTCCTGCGCTGGCATGGCTGTCTTTACCCGTTTAACAAAATTGCATATGTACTTCTTCGAAGGTTTTCAGATATATTTTAAGAAATACATTTAAAAAAAAAAAAAAAATAGTTTTAAAAAAAGAAAAGGAAAAAAAAGCTTCAGATATATTTTTAAATGACAACAAAGCCCAGAAGAATTAGCGCTGGAATGTTTGGTCAAATTACACTTCCGTTCGGACCTGCTGGAGACACTGCTGTATCGCAGATGTAACTGAATACCAGCGCCGTAGAAACGTTATTTGATGCTTGTTTGTGTCTCTTTTACTTTTGATTGATGGTAGGGTGATCACCTTTGCTTGAGCTGAACCCAAGTCAATAACCAAAAAAATAAATAAATAAATAGGCGTTTTGAAAGTTTTAGGATGGGCCAAGTTATGGAAAAAACCAGCAACAACCAAATAAAAAATTACTAAAAATACCTACTATCTCGACACTTATTTACATTAAAAATTAGAACATAAATTGTGCTAAAAAATGTTAAAATTTCCTTAATTTGTCATGATGCACGTTTCTAAACCTCCTCAGAACGGTTTCTTTATCAAATGTATTAAGAAAATTAAAAGAAAATATGTTTAAAAATATTTAACAAAACCCCCTACCTTCATAAGAATTAACGACTCCCAGCCAGGGAAGAGCATATGAAGGGAAAAAAAATATTTTCTTAATACATTTGATAAAGAAACCGTTCCGAGGAGGTTTAGAAACGTGCGTCATGACAAATTAAGGAAATTTTAACATTTTTTACCACAATTTATGTTCTAATTTTTAATGTAAATAACTGTCGAGATAGTAGGCATTTTTAGTGATAATAACGACCGTTAAACTTTTTATATTCTACAAATAAAAAATTGTTGAAACATAAAAACAAATAAATTTAAGGGCTCGACGGACCTCTATTGATACGGCGCCAGTTGCTGGGACACCACTCGCACAACCCTTGCTACGGTGCTGCTAAATACCTATAATTTCTGCTTTCTATAAAACAGTCGCTCTCCTAATTACCATTGCTTCTAATAACGAATCGTTCTAAATGAGATTTTAATTCAAATTAATTAATATATTAACTAAATGTATTAGTTTTAAACAAAAATAACTTCAAGAAAACAACACTGTAATCTAAAATAAAACGAAATGAAACAATCTTGGCTAAAGTCTTTTTTAACTTCCAAGGAACTCATTCCAAGAGAAAATAATGTTTCAATTTCATCTTAACCATTAGAAAAACAAGTTTCTTTCTTTTGTTTTAATTCTTTTATTGATTCTTTTTTTTATTTCTTTTATTAAGACTAATTGTTTTTGAGGATTAATGTACATGACCTACTCAAAAGAAATTTATTAAGAAAAGCAGTTATCATTGTTTTAGATGAGGCTTTTAGTGAGCAAAATAATGACAAGTTATTTTGAAAACTTGCCAACAGAAATTTTTCCTTTCAAATTAGTAACCGTAGACAACAAAATTAAACATAAACCAAACGAGAAAGTCTTAAATCTAAATCGAGCAACTAACTAGTAGTTTTATTTATTTATTTATAAAAATCTCGAGGAAAACGAACAGTTTGAAAATTCTAAAACAAAAGGAAAAAAAAAAAAACCGCTGAAGGTCTAACCTATTTGATATCACATAAATCGACAGAGTTGATATAATTTTTTTCTAATGGTTTCGAAGATTAGCAGATTTTATTTTAGCTAATTTATTTGGCTAATTCTTCTCCAGACGGGTCCCAAGGTTTCCCCATCCCTCTGTCAAAATGGTTCTTTCCGAGAGTTACAGGAGACCTCCATTTTATCCCTTTGACCGAAACTTGTCTCGACTTTTTCATTTCTAGGGTCTTATAATCTTTGATAGTGTTCTTATAGCAATATTGATTTCTTTAAGAAAACCTTGAGCTTCTTTGAATCTCATATATTGTATTAAATTCGACAGATTGACAGTTTGAAAATAAATTGCATTAAAAAAAAAAAAAGGATGGCAGACATTAGATGTAAAGAAACAATTTCACTCTTCGAGTATGTCTTTGCAGCTAATTAGATGGATTCATTGTTATTTTTTTTATTATGTATATTCTTATCCCATTTTAACAACTGCCGTCTCTGAAAACAATTCTCACAACAACGAAATGTTTGACGTTTCATTATTTTTTTTTATGATCAATTTAAATATTTTATCAGTTACATCTCTATTTCCATAAAATTACGTAATCTTCTTCCGAACATGTATTCAAGGTATAAAATAATAGAAATTCAATATTTGGCACATTATCAGTTTTTCTCTTAATCAGCAAATGTAGATGGTGTCAAGTAGATTACAAAAACTTACTTTATAATTAACTAACCCAACTTCTTTTACATAACTTTTTTTTTCAATTCAGTATTTAAATATTGAAATCAGTATTGGTATTTATTAATTGGTATTAATGTAATAGTACTTACTGTTTTTTTATTATCTTTTTTTTTTCTTCCTTTATGTTTTAATGCTAATTTTTAAACAGTTTTAAAACTGCTTCAATACCTGAAGGTAACAATAAAATGTATTTGACAAATTGCTATCAAGGGAAAGTAGTTATGCAGATATACCAACTATTTTTATTCATTTAATTCTTACAAGTTGCTGCATAAAATAATAAGTTTGTAATAATCAAATCTCTGTTTTTTCCGGTCCCTAAAACACAATTAGACAATTTTGGAGTGTTGCCAGTATGTTTGTGTGTGTGTGTGTGAACGATGGTAAGTTATTTAGGATCTTGTTAAATTAGTTTTTTATTATTACTAGAACACAATTACAATGTAACAACTTTTCTTAAAAAGTTTAGTGCTTTGTTTGTTTGAATTTCTTTTCAAACGTTGTTTGTATCACTTTGTCTGTATTTCATTTCTTATTTTTAGTTGATAATAAATAAATGAAGAATTAAATTTTTTTGGTGCTTATTTCTTTTTTGTCATCTCTTAATCGAGACTTAATATTTTTTTTTTCTAATCATATTCTATAACTTGTACTTTGATCTGTACAAATAAGAAGAAATTCGTAAATCAAACACATTTTAGATTTAAACTGCGAACACTAAATTCCTGTGTTTTTGGTATGGAAATGACTTAACTATTTATTGAAAGCAAATGTACTTTCAAGCAGGTTGCTACGGAAAAAAATTCATTATTAATAAAAAAATGGACCACCATGGCGTAGAAAAAAAACCCCCACAGTAAATGTAAAATTTACAAAAATTATATAAAAGAAAAATTCAATAAATTATGTTTTGGATGATTTTAAAATTAATGAAGAACAATCTAAAAGTAGTCAAAAACAAATAAAAACTTCAGCTCTGATTCTCCTACTGTGTAGTTCAGAGAAGTAAACTTTGAACTGAATTTTGTCTAATCTATGAAGACGAACTTTGCACATCAAACTTAGAGAAAAATTGGAAAATTTCCAAAAATACATGTTTCGGTATTTGAATGAATGAATAAAAATAATAATAATAATATGCCACAACAACGCACAACTTACTAATTTACTACAAGTCACCACACAGTTCACCAAAGACATTGGGATGGAATTTGGAATCGACAAATGCCGCAAGCTACATATAACACGCGGGAAGACTACGAATTCGGAGGGTTTTCAACTGGACCATGGGTTGGCCATCCAATCTATGGAAGAGGGAGAGACCTACAAGTATCTGGGCTTCCAGCAAGCGCGCGTCATTGACAACGCAAACATCAAAAATGCACTCAAGAACACATACCGTGCTCGCGTTCAAAACATCCTCAAAACACAACTCAACGCCAGAAATAAAATTAAAGCCATCAATACTTTTGCCGTCCCCACACTAACATATTCGTTCGGCATAATTCCATGGACAAACACTGAACTCGAAGCACTACAACGCACAACACGCACTACATTCACGAAACACAACATGCACCACCAGAAGTCCGCTACGGAAAGGATGACTCTTCCCTGCAAAGAGGGAGGCCGAGGACTCATCAACCTTATCACCCTACACGAAAAACAAGTGCACACACTTAGGGAAGACTTCCACCAAAGAGCACAATGATCGCGATACAGGACCAAGTCATCCCCACACGGAACTACAAGAAACACATTCTACACGACGCAAACACACATGACGACACATGCAGGAAATACCACACTACGCATGAGACGATCGACCACATAATATCAGGCTGTCCCCTTCTCTCCCAAATAAACTACCTCAACCGACACAATCAGGTAGCGTCGAGTGTTCATCAACAGCTAGCACACAAACACCCACTTATTCAGAGCACGGTCCCATACTACAAGTACACACCACAAAGCATATTAGAGTCATCCTCACATAAGCTGTATTGGGACCGTCCCATTCACACAGACAAAACCATACATCACAACAGACCTGACATCACACTTGTTGATAAGGTCAACAAACACCTATCTCATTGATATTGCAGTGCCTACCAGAAAGAACATGCAGAAAACTCACGCAGACAAGATAAGTAAATACACAGACCTAGCACCCGAGCTCCTGAAGCAGTAGAGGCAGGACCGAGTACGTGTTGTACCCATCGTCCTGTCCGCCACTGGTCTGGTGCCTCAAACATTGCACTACAGTCTCAGCTCTCTAGGACTTCACAAAAACACTTATACACAACTGCAGAAGGCTGTGATACTCAACACAATACGCATAGTTAGAAAATTCATGGACACAACCACACATCCCTAATCATTCTTGCAGACGTCTTTACACTTGGCAATATGTGCTTTGGTCGTTGACCCGCCATATTGTGTTAGCTGGGGAAACCCATGGTCTGAAACTTTTACATAATAACAATAATAAGGTTTGGAATGTTGTGATATATTTTCTTGAAGTCTCTACAACTGAACTGAAATGGAAGGAAACCAATTGAACATAATTAAACCAAAGAAAATAAACTATGATTACACACTTAACATGTTTTTCGCTATTATAATAAAGAGAGCAAAGAAAGTAAATGTCATTATTTTTTTATTAATTTTTTAAGAAAACAAGAAAAGTGTAGACGGTTAAATTTTGTAATTTATCTTTGGATTCAATACATTATTCAGTGATAGGATATAATTACTGTAAAACAAGAATACAATTTTAATTGTTTAGTTTGAAAAAAAATTTGAGTTCGTCCTGAATCCTTCAAAGAATATGTAACATTGTCTCATAGGGAATCGTTATCATTTTCACTAATTCTTATAAATTTGAGAAGTGTTGTAAAAATATTCCATTTACATTCATTTAGTTGTGTACAGAGTTTGAAAACACAAAAGCAATAAGCTGAAAAGAAGTAGCATAAATATGGACGACATGCTTCAGTAAATTTGGTATTTCTTTTTATTTCAGTTCCTGATTTTAAATACGAAATAAAATATTAAGTCATAAACATCCAAAATTCTCATGTCAAATGTTCTCATTTTAAAAATGTTTAATCTAACTTAAGAAATTATAAGTCGTAGGATACCGAGAAAGGAGAAAAAATACTATTGAGTTAAAAGATCGTCGGCTCTTAAATCGATGGCACACTTTTCACGATCTGTTGCGAAATGTATTATGGCTCTCTGCCCATTGGATTTTACAATATTAAAAGTATCCTTTTAGCGAAATAATTTTTTTGAGCTTTTCTATTTTATTTTCCTACTGCATTTAAAATATTAAATGCAGAAGAGAATATAATCACGTAAATAGGTAAGTTCTGTATTTCTGATTTAATACTAAAGGCTGTTCGCTTGAATCTTTGATTCTGCTTAGATCGTTGCTAAACAGTATTTTTACATTTAATGCCTGAAATTATAAAGCTAAAATATCTGGTTCAAATCCTAATACTGAAAAAAATTAAAAAAAAAAATCTGTCTAAAATTAGCCAAAAACGAGAGAATGAGAAAAAAATTTGAATTAAAAATAAAGCAAAATGAATTTTATTCTTATAAATTTAAATTGATCTTATAGACGATAAAAAATTTAAAAACTAATAGTTCAACATCTAATACTTAGTCTATTCATCGTATGTTTCAAAACTACGAAAAATACAACCAATAAATGTCCTATGATGTATTAATTTCTTAAACTTATCTGTTCCATTTACCTTCGTAAGTGAACTGATTACGTCAATTAATGCTTAAAAATTCTGAATTCTTTAAAAACTAAGAACCTGACATTCATTCAGATTCATTCATGAAACCTACATACAATAAACGGGATTTATAAAATGTGATTTAGAAACTCATCTAAATCATAAAGAAACAAATCTGTTTCTTGGTTTCAATTTCATATTTGTCCTTCTTCTTATATTCTCTTATCGCACAATAATGTAGATAAGAAACGAAAAAAAGTATTCTTTTATGTAAGTTTGTAAATATATTTAGTTATCACAACCATTCAAAATTCAAAATCTATCTATTTTATTTACAGATCATATTTGATCTATGTTATTTTAATACAAATAATGATCTATAACAAGCGTCAACTTCACTTCCAATGAAATCGATAATAGACAAGAACATTTTGATTAATTTTTTATTAAAAAAAAGCTTTAAACGTCATATATATAATTTTTCAATTCTGTGTGTAACGCAAGCTGTCCGGCAAATATCACATCTACTGCAGCGCAGGTGTAGTAGTGTCGGATGATCCAAGTGATGAACGAAACTATCCTGCAGAGGTTCTTCACACTCTCACATTTTCCGGCATGCCACCTCATCAGTTGAGCCTCAAGGAAGGATCAAATGTGATACTCCTTCGGAATCTCATTTCAAAGAAAGGACTCTGTAATGACACACGATTGGTCGTTAAGGAGTGTCATTGCAATTGAATCACGACAGAAGCTCTTTCTGAAAGCAACAGAAGTGATATCGTCACTATTTCCAGAATCGATTTTGAACCGAATGATGTCAATTTTCCATTCAAGTTGAAGCGCCGTCAGTTCCCAGTAATGTCCGCATCAAGCCTTCCAATAAACAAATTCATTTATGTTCCTAGCAATGCATTTATTTTAATTTTCTATCCGTCGTAATATATGATGGACAAACACTATAATGCTAAATAATGTCTGCGATTAATCAAGTAACCAATTATGCCTGCTTCAGAGAATTATTATTTGTTTCTGAATGGCATAGATGCAAATTTACAAATAAACTGTGAAAGTCGTTTTAAAACCTACTATTTTAAAGAAATTTTCTTTTAATATATACTAGCAAACCTGTGATCACGTGATCTTGGGTTCTGAGTTAATTTTCTCACAACCCAGGAGCGCGTCTCGTAGAACTCCAATTTGATCGTAAGCCACGTGACTTCCGGTTGACCCACATAGATAACAATGAAAATGTGAGCATCTCGGAACCGTCTCGGAAGATCCGGAATATCTCGGGACGTCCTGTTTAGCTACGTAGATTAAAATGAAAATGTGAGCATCTCGGAGACCTGGTTTATCCACATAGATTAAAATGAAAATGAGTATCCTCAATAGTATATAACATTTGCCACCTTATTTGTATTACTGTGCCTTATGGTTTCGAGGAGATAGGGCCAGATAAAAACAACTTTTCTTTTAATAATATAGATTTGTTTTATTAAGACCTATTTATAATTGTTTTAATAATTTAAACTATGGTAAACTGAATTCATTTTCTATTTTTCCCCTCCTTTTAATTGAAGCTTCCATTGACATAGATTTCTGTGGTAAAATTGAAAGTTAAATTGAATCGAAAGTAGTAGGTGATGTTCAGTCCTCAGAATCGATGGAAATAAAAAGAAAGTTTAAAGCTCTGCTTCTAGTTCTTGTACTCTTTACATGGTGATGATTTTGTGAGACTCGATATTGTATTTCATATTGGTTGAATGCCTTATATAATTTCAGTAAACTTAGTTGAAATTAACTGCAACAAAGAAGAGCTTAAAGATATTCATGAGTCTGGAAGCGAATGGTCGTTTAGGCTAATGATTCTCAAATTATCTATTTGTCGCAATTAAATGTTAAGCGTGTCACAAAAAAAAAACAACACTCTGAATAAACAAGAAATAAGCCCTTTAAAAACAAATGTTAGCAAAATATTGCAAGATAAGCCTCTCTGGCAAAGAATAATAGAAAATAAAATAAACAATCTCAGGAATAACATCGTGAAATAACTTTAGTTTTTCAAATTATTTCACCGATGTTATTCCTGAGATTGTTTATTTTATTTTCTATTCTTCTTTGCCAGAGAGGTTTATCTTGCAATATTTTGTTAACATTTATTTAAAGGGCTTATTTCTTGTTATTCAAAGGAAACCAATCTGAGAAAACTGAGAGGGAAAAACCAAGCCATTACAATTGATAACTACAAAGAAATTAATTTACAAATACACTATTGTTTGTAAAAATTGGAACATCATGAAAGACTGATGGTATTAACTTGAAACTTACAGAATTGAAATATCAGTTTGGGACATGCAAATTATTATAATGTCAGCGAAAGTGCGCATACTGCTTCGGAGCTGCGCCCTCTGAACTTTCCGGTCTTGGATATAAGCAGGTGACTTCAAAAGAGATATTGCAATCATAGAAGAGTCAACACTGGGTCGAAAGGATGTTTCTTGTGTCTCACTATGCCAATCATATTAAAAGCACTTGGAGGATTTTCAGCAAGGAAGGATTGTTGGGATGAGAGAAGCTCGATTTTCTCACCGTGAAAATTACCACTCGTAAAGGATGAAAAGCCAGTACAGTGATGAGAATGTGGCGTCAATGAGCGGATGAAACTCGGACTACAGAAATCCGGGAATTGGATCGCAAAATCGCACGACTGACACCGCTACCGTAGGGCAGCGACCGATCTCTCAGCGACATCCATGGTGTTAGCACAGCAGTAGAGCACTGTCAAAGAAAAGACTTTGTCCTCCAGCACAGTTTGACGTCATCTGTTTACAGAGAACTGTTGCTCGCAGCCCATTGCTGCGAATTTTTTGACCCTCAACCACAGAAGCCTCAGGCTGCAATGAAGCTTCGAACACAGACATTTGTTTGGCAACACATCGTGTTTTCTGACGAGTCACGATTCAATTTGATGCATCATAATGATCGTATACCTGTTCGAAGGCAAGGCATCGTGGTGAACGCCAGCTTGTATTTTGGGGTGCTATTGGTTCAGTTCGCGATCTCGCCTGATACGAATTCATGAAACCCTCAACAGCCAGAGAAACATTAACGATGTTTTAGAGACAGAAGTCTCTAAAGTCTCTTCTTTAGAGTTGACCTGGTGCTATATTCCAGCAGGACAATGCTCGCCCACATATGGCCTAGAATGTCCAAGCCCTCTTCCGTGTAGACGGCAGATACCATTTCTTCCCTGCTTGTACGTTCGCCTGATATGTCTCCGATCGAACATCTGGGACATGGTAGGTAAGTAAGTGGCCCGTCAAGCGCCGCCGCCATCCACCACAAATGAACTCTAAACTCACACAGAAGCATCTTGGCAGGTTATTTCCTTTGGCGACATCAAACACCTCTTCCATTCAATGCCACGCGATGTAGAATCTGTTATTGCTGCTAGAGGTGGCTTCACACGATACTGACTTTTGAAACGACAAAATCTTGTATAGCTCTGCAAATGTAATCAAATTATTTACTGTAATATGAGTAATCTGAGAAATAAATTTCATTTGAATAGCGTGATTCTTTCTAGGTGTTGCAATTTTCACCAACAGTGGTGTACTATAAATACTCTCAAACATAAACTACAAGCAAATGTGCCTAGGCACTAAGAACTTTGTAAGAAAAGTAACAACAAAAGATTTGATAGCGCAATGTTTAGTTCAAGCCCTTAAAAATTTTATAAATACCTAGACAGTGATAAATTACAAAGAAAAGAACCACCAACTATTGAAGAAATAGTAGCTTTCTGGTGGGAAATTTGATCCAAACAGAAGAACATAATAAAGCTATATCATGGATGTAAGATGAATATGAACAGGCAAATAACTACTCTACTACTAGTTCTATTGAAATAAACACTGATGATGTAAAAACAGCTGTCAAATGATTACACAACTGGAAATCACCAGGAATAGACCAAGATACAAAACTATTGGTATAAATATCTTCCAAGCATCCATTAAAAATTAGCAAAACTTTTAGATGAAGTTGTAAATAACCCTCCTACTCTTCCATCATTCTTTATACAAAGAATTACGTATATCAAGCCAAAAGATAAAGAAAAAGTGCAAAAGATCTTTCTAATTATAAACCCATCACATGCCTCCTTACAAAATATTCTATCTATAATAACACAATATTATTACGTCTGTAATAATAGACCTTATCATCACTAGTCAAGTTGCTACCCGCAGAAGAAACCTTTATTTTGCATACATAGACTATCAAAAAGCCTTTGATTGCATTCCACATTCATGGCGTTTACATATCCTGAATTGTACAAAACTGATAATACTTTAATTACCTTCTTGAAAGAGATAATGCAAACTTGACATACAGAACTTAACCTGCAAACAATAAATCTATATTACTAAAATCTTTTATTTCTCTGTCTATTTGTCTGTCTGTCCGGACCAGTTCCCTGAGAAAATGGAAAATAGAAATAATTTTTACAATGAAACATCCGCGACAGGAATCGAAACTACAACCTTCTGATCCGAAGTCAAACGTCTTATCCATTAGGCCAAGGTGACTACTACTCACTTTATATTGTTTTTTGACTTATGTGTCCTTCTCCTTCCCCAATCAATAATGAATGAATTCAACCTTTTTTTTTTTTTGAATCTCAAGATTTTTTATTTATTTCCGATCTATCTGTTTATTTTTAATTCAAAAATGACAATTAGAATTGCCGAAATGTTGGAATGTTTTAAATATAATATTCTTACTTAATCAAATTCTATGTGATATTGAAAAACAAGCACGTGTAACATGGGAGATGTTTGAATAAAAAAAAAAGAGTCAAGAAAGAAAGAAGCACTATTTCTATTAGATAGAATACTAAAAAATCACTATTTGTAACTCAAAAACCATTACTGTTTGTAACTAAAAAAAAAACCACTGAAAGGTATCAATTGTAATTGAATCGCAAATGTGAAAAAGGTACTAAGTCAACTTTTTGTACTTTTTGAGTTACGACTGAAAATGGGTTCAATTGTGTTCATCCCATGCATCATTTAAATGGGAACTAAATCAGGCTTTTCCAGTCGTCTCAGAAGGTCAAAAACTTGAATACTGCTTTACATTTTTTCGTTATTTTTGCACTAGTGTTACATTGCCATATATATATATATATAACTTATATGATTAAGTTTGTACTAAAAAAAATTGAAATAAAACATTTTATTTTAGCTGCAAAATGCGACAATATAATTGCAAAACATGGAAAAAGATATCTAAGTCACCCATAATCTGGAAAAAGGTACTAAGTCGAAATTTTTAATTATGTCTTTGTTCATTTGCATATTGATCTAAAAATAAACAGATGACAGGCATGGGTCGGCTTCACAGTCGTTTCACACCACACCAATGGATTTTTAATTGCTGGCTCTAGTTTTGAATGTGGAAGGTTTTTTTTGTGTTTTCTCAGTTTGGTATTTCTATGACTTGGTACCTTTTTCATATTTGCGATTCAATTAAAAAAGAGAGTCAAGAAAGAAAGATGCACTATTTCTATTAGATAGAATACTGAAAAGTCACTATTTGTTACTCAAAAACCATCACAATTTCTAACTAAAAAACCACTGAAAAGTATATTTAGGCTTATTACTAAAATCTTTTATTTCTGTCTGGTGCAATTGTTTTTATTTGTGAAAACAGAAATAATTTCTACAAGTTCGCTATGGGAATCGAACATGCAACCTTCTGCTCCGACGTTAGACGTCTTAACCATTAGACCACGAGGACTACATTCTAATCTCAATAAAAAATAAAAATATATCATAGATATATGATTCACACGCTGGTTCTAAAAGCAGTCGTGGATTGAGAGAATATAGACATCAAAAATTAAATTAAAAAAAAAAAAAAAACTTTTAAAAAATTTTAGTTTTAGTTTACTTGATGTAATTTGTGTGTGTGTGTGTGTGTGTGTTTTTTAATAAATAAAAAGTTGTTTTCCGTTACTTAAGCGAGGCTTCCGGAGCGAAGCGACGGGTAGCCGACTAGTACTTTCTTAAAAAGTCAACAAACATCTCTCAACAGAGGAATATTCCAAGGTGATTCACTTAACCTATAATGGTTTTGCATGGCTTTAAATCCATTATTAATGCTAAATCTTGTAAACATGACTTCAAACTTACAACTCAACAACAAGACAAAACAAAAATAAAGTATTTGTTATATATGTATGACCTAAAAGTTTTTGCGACTGCTAATCAATAACTCCTAATGTAATGTTGGAATAGGGATATAATAGCGGACAAACAGTCCCGCACAATAAACCTCACATACACTTAGTCTCATATCCAATAAAACAACATCCTATCCTGTAACTATAACATCGAAAATATGTAAGTTTATCTGTCATTCCATCACGCCTCAAAGGCACAACCGATCTGAATGAAATTTTGCATGCAGGTAGTCTATGACACGGGGAAGGATATAGGCTACCTGTATCGCGGACGATCAAGTAATTCCAGTGGGATACGATTCGATGTTTATACGGCTCCCACAGAAAATCTGAATGAAAAGCTTCTCAAACCTGTCAATAGATAGTGCTATGGTTTGGTGGACAATCAGTGCATTTAATACATTCCCACACCTGTCGATAGATGATGCTAGCGCTGTTTTAATGACTGTGTTTAAGGAGATTCTTTGCAGATGCGGACCACGTTTAACTCATGTTTACCTGATAATTCTATTAGGCGATGGATACGGTCATAAATATTATGATACGGTTAATTAATAAGTTGTAATGATCATGTGATGTTTTACCAACTGGGGAAGGTTGGAAGTGATAGGGGTGTGGAGAAGGCCACAAAGGGTCGAGAAGTCACATATTCTCCGATCTCGATAGTAATTTGCTAAATAAATAAATACATATGCAAGGCTTCCAGAGTGAAGCGACGGTAACCGGCTAGTATCTTATAAATGTAGCTATCCTTAACACATCCAAGGAAAATGAAAAGCATTCAGAACACATTCAAAAGTATTCTACAACTTTCCGAAGAAATTAAAGAAATGTGGCATCAGAATAAAATAAAAATACTACCTAGGCTATTTTAATCTTATCAACTATGTCATAGCACACACACATTCTTCATAAAAGCAAGGATGATAGTAGCCTAAACAAAAGACACTTATTTAAAGTTACAAAAGACAGTTATCATTAATACTTGTTCAATAAACGGGCGCTTCTAGTGTTAGAATAGCACCTAACAGTAAAATGAAACATGTTTAGCTTGAGTTACTCCGCTATTTATCCGGACATTTACTACGCTATTTACGAGATGGGATAAATAATAATAATAATAATAATAATAACACACTCAGCAGCTGCGTGAATCATGGGCTCGTAAGGAACTCCATGGCAGACATCATCACGAACTCAGCCAGCCTCATGTCGACATGGAAGCGTCGAACAGATGGCTGACGAGTGGTGAGCTGTTTGGGGAGACCGAAGGGTTCATGATCGCAATACAGGACCAAATCATCTCCACACGCAACTACAAGAAACACATTCTACACGATGCAAACACACATGACGACAAATGCAGGAAATGCCACACTACGCATGAGACGATCGACCACGTAATATCAGGCTGTCCCCTTCTCTCTCAAACAGACTACCTCCACCGACACAATCAGGTAGCATCGATCGTTCATCAACAACTAGCACACAAACATTCACTTATTAAGAGCACGGTCCCGTACTACAAGTACATACCACAAAGCGTATTAGAATCACCCTCATATAAACTATACTGGGACCGCCCCATTCACACAGACAAAACCATACATCACAACAGACCTGACATCACACTTGTTGATAAGGTCAACAAACAGACCTATCTAATTGATGTTGCAGTGCCTATCAGCAAGAACATGCAGAAAACTCACGCAGACAAGATCAGTAAATACACTGATCTAGCACACGAGCTCCAGAAGCAGTGGAGGCAAGATCGAGTACGTGTTGTACCCATCGTTTTGTCTGCCACTGGTCTGGTGCCTCACACATTGCACCACAGTCTCAGCACACTAGGACTTCACAAAAACACTTATGCACAACTGCAGAAGGCTGTGGTACTCAACACTACACGCATGGTTAGGAAATTTATGGACACAAGCACACATCCCTAATCATTCTTGCACACATCTTTACACTTGGCAGTATGTGCTTTGGTCCTTGACCCGCCATATTGTTTTTGCTGGGGAAACCCAAGGTTTGAAACATACAAACATAATAATAATAATATAACACAACCACGCCGCGCTGGTGTGGTCGAGCGGTCTCAGGCGTCGGTCTGTCGTGAGATCAATGTGCCAGCGCCCGGGTTCAAATCCCGGTAGCGAGCATGGATGTTTCAAAAATTTCCTTTCCTGTGTTGTAGCCTCTTCTTCACTTTCTCTTCGGTCTGACGTCATTCCTTAATGGCGTCCTGGGGAAGGCCACGGGAAACCACCCCAGTATCTTTCCCTTGTAATTCTAGGGAGTCTGCTAGGGGTTCGCAGTCTTGGGAACACTAGCGCTCCCTGGAGCACGGATGCTTCGGCAACGAAGCTCGCACTTCGGTGCGAACCGACCACACACATAACACAACCACATATCTCTAACCATTCTTGCACACTTTTATTACACTTGGCAGCATGTGCTTTGATCCTTAACCGGCCATGTTGTCTTTGCTGGGAAAACCCAAGGTTTGAAACATTTACAATAACAATAATAAGATTGAAGCGATGATATCATCCTAGTAGATAAAGAGAGAAAAGAGGCCACACTGTTTGATGTAGCTGTGCCACTGAATCACAACCTTCATGAAGTAAAAGGTGGTTGTAATTAAGTTGGCCTACTTCGAGCATCCTGCTGCTGCAACCAATAGTTGGAGAGACACCAAAAGTTGTACATATCCTATTCAAAGGATGCGCTCAACGATTCTGTAAAAAAAAAAAATAAAAAAAAAAATAGATACAAAATCGTCCGCTAGATGGCGCTTTTACAGCTATATGAACGGAAAACTAAAACCAAATGTTCAAAAACACATTTATTTCACACAAACAGTATCAGACGTTTCAACGAGTCATGTGACGTTGCTCAATATGTTTTCCCTAACAAATGTGTGTCATTTGCAGACGATGAACTGTATGCTCAGCCGCTGACCGTACGTGATCACCCGTGATAGTTCGCACATGTAGCGTGATACTGTCTTTTAGCTCTGCTAATGTTGCAATTCCTCCACGATGTAGGCCTACCACATCCTTTAGGTATCCCCACAACCACAAATCGCATGGAGATAGGTCAGGAGAATGTGGTGGCCACTGTCTTTCCTGCAGCTGGGGTATCACAAGTTCTGGAGCATGTCACGACATCTAGCTGCAGGCTAGATGTTTGAGGACCGATAGCAATAATTTCTTCAAAAAAATACAGACTAAGGATGCAGTTGGATGCAAACCCACACCAGACTGTAAGCTTGGGATAATGTAAAGGCATTTCCTGGAAACCGTGTTGATTTTCCTTGGCCCACATGCGGCAATTTTGGGTGTTCACAGTGCCATTCAAATAAAAGTGTGCTTCGTCGCTTCATAGGATGTCCCATGGCCATGACGCATCAACTTCTATCTTCGCCAGAAAGGTCAATGCAAAAGTGAGTCGTTTCTCCTTGTCGCCTGGAAGAAGTTCTTGTCTGTGACTGATCTTGTATGGAAAAAAATGAATTAAGTTTCTCAGGATCTTTCTAACTGTACCCCATGGTAGATCTAATTGTCTGATGCGGCTCTGGCTTTACCTGAACCTGCAGCATTCTCCAACGACTGCTGAATGATTGATGTGGCAACGTCTTCAATCACGTGATCACCGATGACTTTCGTCATCAGCCACGTTGCACACTTAAAGATCCGGTTTCTTCAAATTTTTTCATCATTTTTCTCTCACCTTGTCGTGACATCGGTCCACGGCGTACTTTTTTAGCGAGACAAAATTCACGAATCGTGAATTATCATGACTTTCGTAATAAAACTTGACCCTCAACGCACGTTCTTATAAAGTCATCGTCATCGCGGCTGTTGCTATTAACTAAGGTGACCAGATTTTTACATTGGCAAAGCGGGACACCATTGGGGGGGGGGGGGGAGACCGGAAAAAAAAAAAAAACGAAATCTCCAGTTCAACAACCAAAAAAAAAACATGGAATCTCCAGTTTGACAACCCAAAAAAAAACAACGGAATCTCCAGTTCGACAACCAAAAAAAAAAAGGAATTCAATAACCAAAAAAAAATCGGGACTTTTTTAAAACGCCGCGGGACGCGGGACAAATTGTTAAAAATCGGGACGTCTGGTCACCTTATATTAACACGTTCACACCGATTATTTGTAGCCCGAAGTTGGCTGCGTTCCTGGTGTCTATTCAAATCAGATTGTTGTCTCTTTGCATAAAGATTAACCCTAGGCAACTGAATTGACATTTGGATCACTTTTACAATAAAAAAAAGAAACATTACAATTAAAACCATACTCTATTATTATAGCACAGTATGTTTAATGTTTTTTTACAATTATTTTCATTGTTGTAGCAAAAAGTGCCCACTAGCGGACGATTTTGTAACTATTTTTTTTTTTTTTTTTCAGAATCGTTGAGCGCATCCTTTGAATAGTATGTATACAACTTTTGGTGTCTCTCCGACTATTGGTTGCAGCTGCAGGATGCTCTAAATAAGCCAACTTTAATTATAACCATCTTATATATGTCAGCAAGATTAATAAATACACAGAGTTGGCAATTGAAGCAAAAATGTAATGACGACCCATAATAATAAAAATAAAAATGTATACCCTTCGTCCGAAAATATGGTATACATTTTAAAACACAAATAATTTTAAAATGTATAACATATTTTCGGACGGAGAGAGTAATAAAAAAGAATGTACATTTTTTGTAAGGGAAAAAAAAAAAAAAAAAGTAGCTATACGGATTCGAACCGACAACCTTCAGTATATGAGTCTGAGATCTTAAGCTATAGCTGCCAAGTGAAGTGAGATGGTTGCATTTCTAAAATAACGACAAATGCATTTTAAATGAAACAGTAAATAATTAAAGTGATTTCTTGAAAACCCCTTCAACCAACTTAAAATGTCCACATAGGAGTATCTTTTATGAGGAAAATACTTTTTATATGAGAAAGAAGGTACAGTGTTACCTCCGAATAACGGACAGTCACGGGACCGGAAGTTTTGTCCATTATTGGGAGGTGTCCGCTATTGGGGAGGTCTATCTTTTTTTCATTTTTTAGCTTATAGCATGTCATTTAATGAAAAATTACGTACAATCTTAATTAAATTTCTACAAATACCATTGCTATATGAGAGAATATGAACAATTGCAAATTATTTATTATACTATATTCCTTTTTAAATGAGTGCTAATCCGTTTGTCGTACTTAAAATAATGACAAAATTAATTACAGTATACAGAAAATTAATTTCTAGCCATCCATTTGATGCTTAAACGTGTCCAATCCTAAAGTTTGACCGACTTCTCTGGCTTTTTCTTGAAGCAAAACACCGCTTATATTCTTTGCACGAGCAGAGCGGAACCATGTTATCACCATTTCGTCGATTTTGCTTGTTTCAGTTTTACGAAACTTCAAATTCTTCGAATTTTTGTTTGAATTCACCATCCACATTTTTCTAATCTCATCTTTGTCCTTCAAAAGTTCACTTATTTGAGTTTTTCCAACTTTAAAACGTTGAGCAAGACAACGCACACTCAGCTTTTCTTTTTCAGCAATTTCAAGAACATCAATTTTTTTCTTTCAGTGCCAATCTCCTCCTTTTTGACGCCATTTTAATTCGCATTAAATTTAATCAACACGTTTATAGGATAGCTTTACGAGGGATTGATATTTACAAAGCAACTGCAGAGAAAAAAAGGGCCTCAGATTCGTGCATTGAATCATGAGACACAGATACAATGTATCAATGTATGGGACACTGATGTAAATACAACCATAATGTGTTTGTCGAAATGTTAATCGAAAAAAAAAAAATTTTTACAGTTAAAATATTCCGCTATTCAGAGTATCCGCTATTCCGAGTGGAATGTCCTATTGTAAGGAACTGGGACCCGCAATAATGTCCGCTAATTAGAGGTGTCCGCTATTCAGGGTGTCCGTTAAAGGAGGTAACACTGTGTAAGTCTTTGTTAATCGAACTCCAAAATCATTGAATTTAAAAAAAACGATTCTCGATTCCGTCCCGATAATCGAACCAGAAAGTCAATTTGGTTAAATTTGTGCTGAACTCATTTCTTGTTTTATTTAATTTAAAAAAACATTATCACTTTAAAATCATAATCAAATTCTAATACTTAAATTAACTTACATTAACAATTATCAATTAATGAATCTGATGGATAATTTAGCCCGGTCGAATTATACACTTTAGAAAAATGTGATAACTTTTCGTTGTCAGGAAAATCCATAAAACCGAACATTTTTCTGGCAGAGGTGGAATACGGATTAAAAAATTCAAAACTCTCTAATGATAAAAAAATTGAGGTAAGGAAAAGTATAAGCAGTGTTATTAATAACAATAAAAAAGAAAAATCTAATATGAATCCTCTTGAACACCACAATAATAAACGATATAAAGTCTGATGATTCAATATATACACTGCTCACAAAATTTAGGGTATATTGAAATGATGCACCCACAAAACAGAGGCATTTGAGTTGATTTATTAAAGAACATCATCAGAGAAGCAAATGACACGAAAATGGAAGTTGTCTAAATATGCAAATGAGGTGCAAAATCGGGATTGAGCAGGATATGACACACGGACGGGGGTTAACATTCGCATGTCAAACGTGAAAAATGTGTCGCACATTGACTGTTCAGTAGGATGTATAGTCACCTGAGACTGCTACAACACACTGATGAGCATGAGAGGATCAAATTGTCCAGCAGTTCCTGTGGGATTCGTGGTCACTTCCGCACCAGGGCAACTTCTAGCTGGCGAAGTGTGATAGGAGGTGACTGGCAACACATCTTACTAGTGCATCCCAAGCACGTTCGATGGGATTCAGGTCTGGAGAACGTTAAGGATAATCCATGCGCTCGATTCCAGCCTCTTGCAACATGTTGTTGATGAGATGCGCACGTTGGGGGCGTGCATTATCGTCCGTAAAAAGAAAGTTGGTCCCAACTGCTCCAACGTAGGGTACCACTATAGGCTGTAGAATTTCATACCGATATCTTACAGCATTCACCGTTTCATATCTAACAACATGGAGGTCGGTACGACCACCAATGCTGATGCCTGCCCACACCATGATTCCACCTCCACCAAAGGAATGTCTTTCTTGCACGAAACGTAGATTCTCCATGGTTCCACGTACACGCCAGATCAGGGCACGACGATTGTCAGGCTGCATGCTGAATCTTGACCCGTCACTGAAGAGAACCGTGGACCACTCTTCACGGGTCCAGGGAAGATGCATTTCAGCCCACCTTCTGCGGGTTCTGCGATGTTCAGCAGTTAACGGAATGCATACCATTGGTCGCCGGGCATACAGCTCACCGTGACGGAGTCATTTTCTCACGGTCTGTGTACACACCCGTCGTCCAGCAGCAGCGAGAAATGGTCCCCGCAACTCAGTCGCATTGCTTCGCCGGGTTCCTTCGTGCTATTAGCGTCAAGTTGCGATCATCTCTTGTAGTGGTGGCATAACGATCGCCCTGCCCTGGTGTTCTTCGTACTGTGTCAGTCTCTCTGAAGCGATTCCAGAGTCTGCTAATCACGCTTTGGGAGGTTCCAACCACTGCTGCCACTGTCATTTGTGTTTGTCCAGCTTCAAGACGCCCTATGACTCTTCATGCTTCAGATTCGGGTAAATCACATTGCAGGGGCATTTTCAGGTGACACTCAACGATTCTGCCACTTGTTGTTGATCCAGGAAAGTGGAGATAACCCAGCAGTGGCAGCCTCTTTATACAGGGCTGTGGGCAAACATGCAAATTACATTTTGCATCACATTTGCATATTCAGACAACTTTTATTTTCGTGTCATTTGCTTCTCTGATGATGTTCTTTAATAAATAAACTCAAATGTCTCTGTTTTTTGGGTGTATTATATTCATTTCGTAATATCCCCTAAATTTTGTCAGCAGTATATAACAAAGCAGACAAAGGTCTATTGTCATATTAAACAAAATTGATTATACAAAAACTGTTCTCAATCATTTGTTCAACAATAAAGTCTACAGGCAGGTTAACATGGAAGAGAATCAAATCTATAATGAATTTTAAAAAAATGATAAAAAAGTTGAAAAAACAAAACTTGGTTAGTAAAGAATTATAAATCATATTAATCTCAGATAATAGAACATATAACTTTTTAAAACCTTAACAATGAAAAACAAAATTTCCTATGTAAAAGGTACGTAGACGACTCATTTATTATCTCGGAAGAACAAGAAATCAAAATCAACATAAAGAAATTGCCTTTTTAGATGTCTTAGTAACACCTGTGGATAATAGATATATGCCTTCCTGTTGCAGAAAACTTACATCTTCCACCAAAACTATATATATGAGTCTAATATACCTTTACATCAGAAACAGAATTTAATCATATTGAAAGATAAAAATGTCTTTTTAATAACGTCTTCAAAATTTGTATCCATGAGACAAAATTCAGTGAAAAACATAGATACGACAAAACAATTTTTTCTCAGCAATTATCCGCCACAATTTATTTCTCAAAGTATAAAAAAAGGTTTACATAGGATATATATATAAAACAATGTCAGAGAGAAAAAAACAAACAAAATAACAGCTGTATCATCATCCCATACAATAGCTGTATTGACAAGAAGATAAAGCAGATTTTTAACAACACCCGATATTTCTGTAACATATTGCAATCCTAAAAAAAAAAAAGGTTTTAATAATCCAAGCTATTCTCTGCCTGCCGTGCCGGCGTGGTTCTGCGGTCTCAGGCGTCGGTCTGCCGTGAGGCCAGTGTGGCGGAACCCGAGTTCAAATCCCGGTCGAGAGCATGGATGTTTCAATTTCCATTCCAGTGTTGTCAGCCTCTTCTTCACTTTCTCTTCGGTCTGACGTCATTTCGTAATGGCGTCCTGGAGAAGGCAACGGGAAACCACTCCAGTATCTGTTCCTTTGTACAGCTACGGCTTCTTCTAGGGGTCGCCCTTCGGGGGTCACTAGGGTAGACTTGAACCAATCTACGGATTGACCTAAATTGGTATGTATTCTCTGCCTAACATCATGGATACAAAAGACGGTATCTATGTGATCAAATTCAGGAATCAAGACTGCTTCTATATTGGTGAGAGAACAAAAATTAAAAAATCGGATATTCACCCTAACTACGCTTGAACAAATTTTAATGTTGATTCCTCCTAAGTCTCAGCATACGCTTTAGAAAATAATCATTTCTCACTTTGCTATGAAGCTAAAATCATAAAAACTTGTCCCAACGATTTCAAAACAAAATGTATTGAGAGCTTCTGGATCCATTTTTTAAATTCTTACAATTACCAACTATCTAATTAAATGACGAAGCGTTATTTTATTTTCATAAAGAATTCAAATAGAAGGAAGAGAAAATTAATGAAATTATTTCAAATGATTTTATTTTTTTTCCCTCTGTTTATGCTTATAGTTCCCTTGATCTCCAGCAGGTGGCTCCTGTTCACACATGTTTTTGTTTATTTTTCTTTCACCAATCACTTTGACGCTTCGTTTATTGGTTAAATATTGGGCCATTACACGAATAGTTTCTTTTCCTTGATTTCTTATATACACCCTTCATCTCCACTGTTGTCTTTAAACGGAAGATCACCTGCAGTCATAACGGGTTGAAACCGTTCTTGTTTAAGTACCTTTTTTATCTTTTTTTTAATTTTTAGATATGAATTGATAACTTTTTGAACTGTTATTATGTGTGCAAAAGTTCTTAGTATTGTACACGTTTACAAAAAAAAAAAAAATTACATTTATAAAATAAAAAAGAATACCCTATCATTGTAATGAATTTTCAAAATTGCCTAAAACATGTAAGACCCTCATACCTCATGATAATATTGCATACTTCATGATAAGTAAACAACATTGTCTTATCTCAGGCTCTGAAATAATGTTTTCTTAATATTAATATCAGACAATAGCAATAACAATAGAAAGTGCATTAAAAGAAGTAATGATTATATCCATGTCTGTCTATAGGGAACTGAAATGAAAACTCGCATATTAGAAAAAGCAAATTTTCATTCAGTTCATCATTGTTAGCGTAGATTGGAACCATTTATTAAAAAATTAAACACTACTTCTTGAAGCATATGTTTCTTTAGAAAGCATGCATTTCTCCAAATTATTTCTTGCGCTGAACATGTAATTACAGCGTGGAATGCTTCAAAATTGCCTGGATTTAAATAGAATTCCATCGATAATATTACTTTCTGCAAAGATTTTTTTAAAATACAGAGCAAACTCTCAATTTATTTTGGAAGTAATAAGGAAATGACAAATATTAATGTAACTTTTTTTTAAAAATTAGTTTTAAATATATCACATTAAAAATATGATGAATTAATTTATTCATCTGCATTGCGATGTCACAGCAGTTTGCTTGGAAAGCAAAGCAGAACTCTTTTGAAATATTGATTAAATAAATCGTTTACTACGAATTGACGCTACTAAGGTTTCTCTGATGTAAGGCTTCAGCAGCGCCGCCAGTTGAGAAGCCGTTGAATTATTAATCCTATCTATATTAAGGGAAATCCATTCGTCGACAAAATAAAAAAAAAGGGTAAAAATCGTAACTGGATTAACAACTGATCTTGTTTCTAAAGAAAAGAAACTTCATCCTATTTAACCAAACGAATCTCCTTGGGTCGTTTTATTTAATATGTTCTATGTTGGGAAATATCATATCTGGGAATAGGAATCTTTTATTATTATTATTATTATTATTATTATTATTATTATTATTATTACCAAAATCTATATCATAAATTAAGCAGTTTAATTATCATACTAAAAATATTTTACCAGTTAAATATAAATTATTAATTTACTCAGCTTTTTTTGATTCCTATATAAACTACGGAAATAGTATTTGGTCAAATACCAAGAACATTAATCTTGTCAATAACAATAAGTTACAAAAAAAAATTATTAAAAATATTTTTCAAACTAATTTTAGTAAAAAGAAAATTACAATTGAAGAATTAATTAAATACAAAATTTTCACACCTGAACAAAAATTTCTATACAATCTTATTTTGATAAATTATTATAAATACATCTATCTGTATAATCGAGATGGTAAATTGTACAATTTTAGGAATGACTTAAATTTTAGACTTGATTATCCGCAAATATATAATAGTTAGGGAGAATGTAACATGAAAAAAATTTTGCAGGACATAATTAATAAAATAGGTATAAAAAACATAAATAAAATTGAAAAAATATCTTCATTAAAAAGATTTCTTAAGATTTGGTTAATAACTAATGTTAATCCTATGGTTTAATAGGATAAAAAAAAAATAAACTGTCTTTTTCAAAAAATTGATAATTTATGTTTTGTTTTATTTTATCTATAACTCTTTGTATGCATCAAATCAGTGATGTACCATTTACTTTGTTTTATATTCTGATTTTTGTATGTTATTCTTTTTTTTGATTAACCTAATGTATTCGAACCTGTTGATGGGATTGCTTTATTAAATCCTAACAGGACGAAAAGAATTTAATGAAAGTAAATAAAAAAAAAAAAATTATTATTATTATAATTATTATTCTAAAAAAAGTTAGTCACAATAGATCAGTATTTTCAAAAGTAGACTTTCGTAACAATGACATTATCGAGTTACATACCTATATTTATATATATATGTTTACGCGAGGTTTTTTTTTCTTCTCCTTTTTCTTCTTCTTCTTCTTCTTCTTATTATTTAGTGTTAATTTTCAACTGTTTAATGTAATATAGAAAATTTTGTAGAGTGCTGAAGTTCGGCTGAAGATTATTTTCCATTTTTAGCTTGGTTTATTGTTATTTAGAAATACATCATAATTTTTGAAGTTGACTAAAATTGTATTTGAATGATTTTGGCTATTTTTCAGTAAAAAGTAACATTTTATGATTTTTTCTGTTTGAATCAGAAACAGCCCAAAATAAATAAATAATAATAATAAAAAAAAAAAAACCAGTGTCAAAGATTTTTAATGATTTTTATGTAAAACAACAAACCTTCTGTTTCATGTATTGATTTTAGTTAAGGCTGTATTTTTACTATTTTTATTATGAGACCTAGTTTTTATTTAAAAACGAAGCAAAATAAAAGAGCAAAAATAATGCACACCTTTACTGTGTTATTATTCTTACTTGGTAACGCTAAGAAATTACGCTGCTCAATTTCTATGTAATGTTTAATCATCACAAAGCCTCAATGGATTCATTGTGTACAAAACTAATTTCATATGGTCACTGAATTTCTGGCCCCTAATCTTAATAAAAGGTCGACATTACATGAAATGCCCACGGGCCGACATATCTTCCGTCAGATCGGAGTGAGTTTCCGAGGTCTTCTCGGATCCTAAATCACTGGGTTCTTGTGAACGTGAGAGAATGGAAAAGTATAATTAAAGGAGAAAGTGAAACAAGGCTCTGATGGAAAAGGGAATTGAGAATAATTTAGTTAGGCTAATTATTTAGAATTATTTACTTAGCTTAGTAGGCAGTTAGTTTATTACGTGTGGGCCCAGTGGTACAGTAATGTTCAGGTGACCAACTTTTTCACAATGAAAAGGAGGACACAAATAAATTGAAGAAAGAAATATTATAATTTTATAATATTCATTGCAACAATAACACACTATAATATGATAAATGCGTAATAAAACATTTCTGACATTTTATATTGTCATTATGCTTACATGCCTATTAATTATTATTTAAATGAGTATTTTTCCATTGAATATTTTTTGTCAATGTATCCTCTTCTAACAATATATTAAAAATATCTGAACAAGAAATATCCTTCATATTGAATTTTATGGCAAGTGCTGCTGCTAGAGTATCAACATTCAATCTCGATTTCTCACTGATTTACAAATTAGTCTTCAAATATCGAAAAGGAGGACATGTAGGAGGACACTTTTCGAGGGAGGACAGAACTTACAAAAGGACTGGGCGAGCATTGGGTTGACCACCCAATCTCAACTACGCCAGTCAGTTGATAATGATTGACCGTCATTGAAATGACACCTTCGATGCCCCACAAGCCACGTAGGAAATACTTACCTGCCGTCATTGGAGAACTACTACGAAGTCAGACATAGATACTCATTCTATGTAATTAAACACTGTAATTTCTGAAATTAAAGAATATGTATGTCTTTGTTTTAAAGCCCATTTGAACGAGACCTGCTAGAAAACGCCAATCGGAACAATTCTAATCAACTATCTAGCGCTATTATTAACGTTAACTTAAATTTGATACTAAAACTGACAGCAGTTCGGTTATAAAATCTGCATAAAAACCATTTCAAACAAACTATCTGTGTTTGATCTATATTTTCGTTGCATTGCTAACTTTAGAGCTTGATAATCTTACGTCCCTAAGCAAACTTATGAATCGAAAATATTTAAAAAGAAATATTGTTGTTAGGCTAAGGAACATATTAATCACTTAAAAGGAAAAGAACTGTAATTATGAACATCTATACAATATTGGAAAAATTAACGTGCTGTGAGAAATTTCTAACAAAACAAAATGGAAAACCAAGAGCTGCACCAAAATAAATAAATTGCCTTTCTGATTCGATTATCGGGAAGGAATCGGGAACGGCCGTTTCGTCCTGCAGGGGACTCATCAGCAAGATCTCCGCCTTTTTTTTTTGTTCTTCGGAGGTCACTGCCAGGTGTGACGGTGGCCTTCATATAAGATTTTGCCTTTCTGAGTCTTTTATCGGGGAAGGCGGAGATCGGGCTGATGTAGGACGAAACGGCCGTTGCCGATTCCTTCCCGATAATCGAATCAGAAAGGCAATTTATTTATTCTGGTGCTGCTCTTGGTTTTTCATTTTGTTTTGTTATATATGCAATATATTCATAAGTAAAGTTCACACTTCGAAAGACTATAACTGGAGAACCAATCAGCGGAACGACTTCATATTTCACATGAGAAAGTCCGTGGCGATGGAATTTTATTTGGCGAATTTCAGTACGCTGTCGATAACTGGAGGAAACCATATCGGACATTGTAACACACCATGAAACTTGTGTATCTACTACTAGTCTCTAGTCACTGTATCTACTACTAAAGCCGAGCACTGCAGCGCCGTAAATCACCTAGCGGTCACCTTCGGAAGTAATTAGCGAGCCAGTTGGGAGCTATTGTGATAGCGACCAAAATCGGTAGCTATTGAATTTATCCTGTCTGTCCTTCCCTAACAACTCCCGAACGGAAGATCGGATCGGTAAACGGACTTCACCATCGTATTCAGAGGTCCAAAAACCGTAGGAATGGGGTATTTTCAGGGACCCCCACCCACCATGTTCGAGGATTAGGCATTGTTTTCATTGGATTTCTGCTGTTAGCTTAAATGTTAGAAATGCAACCATCTCATTTCAGCTGTTAGCTATAGTTGATGGTAAGGTCTCGGACCTTAAGGTTGTTGGTTCGAAACCGTATGTCTACTGTTCCGCGTTGTTCTTTTTTTTATTTATTTTTCCTTACGTTAATGTACTTCCTTTTATTATTATTATTATTAGTTTTAAATTTTATTACTATGGGTCACTCTTAAATTTATGCGTTAACACAAAATTATATTCACTTTTTTTGTTTTTTTTGCGCTAATCAAAATTCCATCGCCACGAACGTCCTCAAGTGAAATATGAATTCGTTCCGATGATTGATTCTCCAGTTACAGCCTTTCGAAATGTGAACTTAATTATGAACACTTTGTATATGCTGTTCGTTTTCAAAAGCCAGACCTATCACTGGCGGATGATTTTACTCCGCAGAGGGGTGATACGCTGAGATGGGTATTTTCGTAAGAAATTCTTTTGGACATTTTCGCTTTTAAGAAAAAAATAACGGAGGAGCATTTTTGCAATAGTATTTATTCTTTCTATAATTCTTTCCCGAAAAGCGCAAGTAGAACGCAGCTACTAGTAAGCTACTAGTAAACTAACACTTCAAAAAGTAAACATTCCCTCTTTGTTTCTCCTCGCTCCTATTTTGAAGAAATTGAAGGAGACCTGACGCATGCGCAAAAGCGTTGAAGGCTCTCGAAAACAAAACCGAACAGTATGTTCATAATTAAAGTTTTATTTTCCTTTCAAATGAATAATATATTATAAAATATTATATTACATACATATATAAATAAAAATAATAATATTTAATATTTTAAATATTTTTTTCCGTTTATCTAATATTCGTATATCAATGAATCCCAGGTTCCTTTTCATTGTTTCCGTTGCGCAAGCGCGATAATGGACTTCTAGTCCTGTCAACCTCTCAACAAAGAGTTTCCAAGTGAAAATTTTACTCAAGTTTTCCTAACCATTCCAACCTCAGACACGTAAACCTAACCTACGGAACCCAGCCAAAACTTCGTCTCTTAATCTTTTATATAGAAATGAAGCAAAAAGGAACTTCATAGTTCTAGTCTAGATGCCAGAGACAATATTTTGCATTGAGATATGACAAAGGTTTTATGGTTGATTTTGATAGATTAGTAGAACGTGTATGTTTCAAATATGCTTGATGCCACTTCGTCATTGAGCAAATTTTAATATTCATAATGGCGTTCAATATGACCGCAAAAAAAATGAAAATGCTAATATAAAGCTAGTTCCAAAAATAACCCCATCAATTTTTATGTTTTTTGGGGTCAAAGAATCCAAAAATGATGCCAAATTTGCAATAAATGTAGATTTCTAATGAATTTATGTAACTAAAATGATATTTCTTATCAATGAGTAGAAATAAATTGGAATTTTTGAAAGGCTTTTACTTCTCAAATTATTTTTTTTTTCATGTTAAAGGTGTAATTTTTTAAAATAAATGCAATTTTAATAATTTTAATTTTAGAATGAGATTAAAACATAATCTTCAGGCGTTATGAGACATGTAAGTGACCATGTCTTCACAAGTTTAGTACGTGACCTGTGGAGCAGCATTTGGTTTGATATGATGACAGAAACCACATTTATAAGCTAAGGACATGGGGAAAGAGGTATTACTATGAACAATGCTGCCCTGAAACGGTGGCCATTAACCAGTCAGCTCCAAAACGACTTATGTGACAGGAGAAACAATGCCAAGCTAAAAGAGAAGCACTATCACAAGAAAGCAAATGAAGAATCATTTATGATAAGAGAGATAGAGAAAAATGAAACTGCCTTTAAATCCAACTGTACACCTGTAGTAAACTTTGCAAGTGCAAAAGTAGCATCCGAACAGGCTAAAGCACACAAGGCTTGTGAATTAGGAAAAATTACACCGTTGATGAGAATTTGCCAAATTGTTTCTAGGAACCAATTCACAAATTTATCATCAACTTGGATGAAAAGAGAAATGCTACCAACTCTAAAACAGCAGCCACAACCAACACAGCACTATTTTATTCTAGAGTTGCACATGAACATTAACATGGCAGAAGTATTGCATTGATATCTCCATCAATGTTTACACATGATGGTCATATTCGAAATGCTAAGAGTAAATCTATTTTAATGAACATCATGGCGGTTCCAATGTCAGCTAGACTTTGTAGCAAACCTTCTCTAGTCTTTCTTGATGGTTGAGCATTTCTGTGCATTGTAAACTGGCCAGTGAGAGGGACTGTGAGGGACTTTCTAAATTGGAATTGGCATTCACGTCAGTAACACCCTTTGACCCAGCAGAAGCAAGAATATTTATTGTTATGTTGTATAAACACTTGATTTTAATTTGCTTGTGGCACAGTGCATTTCCGTACATGGGTTCCTATTCAAAACATTATCTACTCGGTCCCTTCTACAAGCCGTAGGAGTTTGTAATAGGAATTTCCAAACACCCTGTATATTAACTCGTTGGGGTTTTTTTTTTTTTTCCCTAAAAATTACATTTACTTATTTTTCATTTGTAAGTTTAAGTTTTTTTTTTTTTTTTTATTTGATACTTCTTTAAAACGAGAGCTCTAATGAAACTTCCCAAATTTATTTGTCAATGACTCCTGATAATTCATTGTGTTGAGATTCTCACTGTTTCTTCCTGTAATGATAACGAACCAATTAGTAAGTGATTGATGAAAAGGCTACCATTATTACTTTTATTATTAAGATTGCTACATAATAATACTATATATGATATTAAACAGCTATTTAAAATAAAAAAAATAGCTTGATCTCTTAGTTCTGCTTGAAATTTTTTAAATAGATTCAGATAAAACTAATAAAAAATGTTATAGTTAAGTTCATAGTGATTTCAGTAAGTATGGAAATTGTTAACAAGCAAGAAAAGATGGAATCTCCACACGCAAACGGAAGTATCATTTGCAATGGTTTTTGAAGTTTCAAATAATCAAGGTGATGCAGCAGGTGTTAACGAATTAAGTGTAAGGAAAATAATCAATGCAAGATAATAGCGACATCAACAGTGCTGCAGTCGACGCCAGCAATTTATTTAGTAATTTCCGAAAACGAGACACTTCGTTTCTCGCTAATTTCGATTTGCACGAGTTCCATTTTTCTGCTCTGAGAACTACCATGACTGAATTTTTCCAAACTTCCCGACTGTTGCTTCTGATTCATTTGAAATTCTTTTCTTTATGGATTCGATATGAAACTGATCAGCAATTTAACCAATTTGAAAAACAAATGAAATTAGCAAGAGTCCAAAAACCTTTATTAATAAAATTAACACACTAATTTTTATACGGTAATGTAAAGGTCTAAGATTCAAAGAGAAAACCCCATAATATCCGCAGATTTCGACGGCCACAATGCGCGTGGTCACTTTTATAAAACGAGTCCTAAGAATGATCATTTTATAAACCTCACTCATAAATTACTACTGAGGTACCGTGGAATGGGGATACTTTGACCAATTTTCTCAATTTAAATGTGATATCAGAAGATACATAAACATTTTGCTCAAACTGAATATGATATTTTAGGGGCTAGCCATCTAGCTACTGAATGATATACCTAACTTTATTTAAAAGCATATACATCAATAAAAATAATTGTTTTTGTCACAGGTCAAAGTTAACTCATTGTTGGGGTAACTTAGACTGCTTCCACAGGATTAATGAAAAATACTTACCTGGTCACAAGATCCCCAGCAGGAGAGTAAATTGACCAAAACCATGATATCTAAACATGAATTTATATTTCAAAACATTTTAATCAACCACAATGAAGCTATAGCACAGTTATTCTTAGCCGTATACCATTTATGGTACAGTAACAATATTATAATAAAGTTAAAGTAGCCCACGTACAGGTCTTTACAGACCCTTGGGGCAAATGGAGGGAAGGTCCAGCTTTTCATGACCTAACGGGAGTTGAGGTCGGGGGGTCAGCCCGATGCCCGCCCGCCTTTAACTTCCGGGAAAGAAACCCGGTACCCATTCTACAGAGGGCTGGGTAGACCCTAGGACCCGTTTCGAGGAGAAAGGAGCGTGGAAAAATTCCCACCCTCCGCTGAGGACGGGAATCGATCCCGCTACCTCCAACCTGCAGCCAAGCACCCTAACCAACTCGGCTACCGGAACAATATTATAATATTGAACTAAATTTGAACTTAATGCAATCTGAGCTAGCATTAGCCTCTAAATAAGCCTTTGCAAGAAATCTTAAATCAAGGCTATCAATAGGGACACCCCATTCACCAACGACGACAGCAGGCTGCACCAAAGCTATCTCCTCTTCATTTGAAAATACAGTGGTCTTGCCAAACAGTTTTTCATGTCTGTTGTGAAGCCTATTACGTAATGTTCCTTTGGCTATATTATATTTTTTAGCAGCTGCAAAAAAAAAAACATTTTTTTAAGCATTAAAAAAAGATATGGTGGCTTTTTTTAACTTCATTTACTGCTAATTGGATACTTTCTGGAGTACCACTATTATATCTTTTTGCTGAAGACATTCTTTTATGATTTCTCATCTTCTCTTCATGTGCCTACAACATGAGCACAAAAATACTGTAAAACACAAACATGCAGTGCTCAACAAAATGTATATTTTTACGTTTTACGCGTGAATTCTTATACAAAATATTATTTAAACATTATCATTAGATATATTAGTACTTACTATAATAGCCAGAGAATGCGAATCATAACTGGTGTTCTTGATATAGTTAGATTTAGCCAGACAACAAAAATCGAAATTTTCCGGGCGGAGGCAAAACAAAGATCCCCTCAAACCATCCATCCAACCAAAAAAGAAAAAAAAACTACGCCTACTTGAGATTTCAGGAAGGTAATGCAGAGGATTGAATTTCAGGATTACTTTAGGTTGTTTTGAAGTTGTAGTCAAAGCATTGAACAAGTGAAGACTATTGAGGGAAGTTTTGCCCGCTGTCTCCATCCTGATAAATATTTTATTGAACCACGTGTGTGGGTGTTTGGACGCACTTTTCGTTATCCTGGTGGGTTTGGTGGCAAGAACTTAAAAGATGGATTGGTATGACTCATAGTGTGTTTCATTAAAGATTACCCATACTGCTTTATGAAAGCTATTAATGAGGCTCATTTCATGGGAAATGAACGACTTTGCTAAAACCTTCATGTATAGGGTTAGTCATGTGACGTACTTCGTACAATCTTACCAATAAAATGCAGTTTTTTACTTGTTTGGAAGAATATTTCAAATGTTTACTTGCAAATAAGTAACAATTTCCAAGAGCAATTCTAATGGCCATTCATATGGCCATTAATGTTAAAGTAATAATACAATTTCATAAATTTGTTTAAAAACATTATTTGCAATTATTAGTAGAGTGTGTAATAAATTTCCTTCCATTTTACTGGTTCCTTCATGGTGTTGCGATTTTCAACATGAGTGTATGCATCTATCAATAACACTGGCCTGCGAAGATTTTCCGGCAAAAATAATTGTATGTGATATACGTTACATTTAGTGTCCTTATGTAAAAAAAAATACCAGTTGTTTCGTATCACATACAGATTTGTCATAAATCCGTCTCATGTGTATGCTAATTGAGCTTCGTTATTGTAAATGAGGTTTGGCTTGATTGTATGGAATGCAGGTATGGACATGTCTGAGAGAAAATATTGTATGAGCTGTGTTTTGGAGTGAAGTACGTAATCATACAGGAACACCGGAACAGCAAATAGAGCAGTTGTAGTTCGCGCATGAGCAGTGTCAGACAAGGTAAAAACGCGAAGATCGTGTTCCTCCGTAGTCTGAGAGAAGAGTCTGAGAACATGTGGCATGTGTTTGTCTATATGTTTCAACGTGCACTTGAAGTCGATTGAGTGAATAAGTGAGGTAGTTTGTGTTAAAATGGCAAGTGGCAGAGATGTTGGGAGGCGAAAATGTGTGAACAATTCCAACTCTTTCTGTTATATATATGACCAATATACAAGTAAAGGCCAGAAGCGAAATATAACACCATTTATAAAAAGCCTGTACTTGGGATATTTTAACATGAAGTTAGGTGATCAGGACAAGAATTTCGCACCCCATATTGTGTGTAAAACGTGTGTAGAAAACCTGCGGCAATGGTACAGAGGGTTGTTGCCATCAATGCCATTCGGAATCCCAATGGTTTGGCGGGAACAAACAAATCACTTTGACGACTGTTATTTTTGTGTATGTAAAGTGTCCGGATTCAATATGAAAAACAAAAAGCACATTGTGTATCCCTGCCTTCCATCTGCCATAACCCCCGTACCACATGGACCCGATATTCCTGTCCCAAAACCACCAAAACAGTTACCAGAGAGTGTGTCTTCGTCATCTTCAAGTGCGGAGGATGGTGATGATGATACCTTTCTACCGGATGTTGAGGATAAAACTCCACATCTTTATAATCAGTGACAAAATGATTTGGTGCGTGACCTAGGCCTCACAAAAGAAAAGAGAGAACTTTTAGGATCAAGATTTAAAGAGAGAAATCTTTTACTTCCTGGGACAAATTCATATTGTTACAGAAATCGGGAGGAAGAATTCCGGCAGTTTTTTGTTCACGAAGACGAACTTGTGTTTTGCTGTGATATCCTGGCTTAATTCGTCATCTTGGAACTATTTACCAAGCAAAGGACTGGCGTCTATTTATTGATGCCAGTAAAAGAAATCTCAAAGGTGTTCTTCTGCACAATGGAAATAAACTTGCTTCAGTGCCAGTCGCCCATTCAACATCTCTTCATGAAAACTATCACAATTTATCTATGGTGTTGCAGAAACTGAACTACAATGAACACAGATGGTTTCTGTGCTGTGATTTAAAAGTGTGCGGTATCATATTAGGGCAGCAAGGAGGATATACAAAGTTCCATGTTTTCTGTGTGAGTGGGACTCTCGGGACAGGGATTGTCACTGGTTAGTGTCTGAGTGGCCCAAGAGGAAACAGTTCGTGTCTGGAGAAAAAAAACATTGTAAATCGTCCATTAATTGATCCTCAAAGTGTGTTATTGCCCCCTTTACATATTAAATTGGGAATTATGAAGCAGTACGTGAAGAGTTTTGATAGAAGTAGTCCCTGCTTTCGGTACCTCTGTCACTACTGAGGAACACAAACGCAAATCAACACAGCGTTCATTCACATCAAAGTGCAGCAAACAATAGTGTTCTTGAAGTGAGATTCATACATTCTAGCAATGAAAATGCTACTTTTTTGTATATTCGTTGCAATTTGATCATGTCCCATTAAAATTACATATATTCTCTATTATGGTGCTTTCTATCGAAATTACAGCAATGTGTAAAGTTTGGATTTCAAATAGCAAAAAAACTGTACGTGATAGGCAAAAACGGTTTACATATTTGAACTCAGCACACCTAAAGTAGGGTAAATCAGCTCTTCAACCTTTTGCCGGAGAAATTTTTTTTTTTTTCGCAGGCTAGTGTAATTTGTAGCAATGATCACCTGCCTGTGGTACGTTCATCAATGTGCTTCAGTGATCAGTCCACTAAGACGGAAGAAAAAAATAACACTCGGACTGATTTTTCTAGCAGCCGACAAGAGTTCATCACTTTTAACCAAACAATTATGAAAGGACCACAAGCTAAACCATATATAATATTTAACTGTCGTGAATGGAAAACTGAATGGTAAAAATTCTGATTGAAAGGATTATTAAACGACAACCGATTATAAAACAAGAATGCTAAGACTGTTGCTTCTAAACTTTCAATAGGAAATGCAGAAATTGCTCAGAATTTATGTACTGTTACAATGAGGATCGACACTTTTTTTTTTTTTGCCAATTTATTTGCATTTGTTCTCTCTTAATGTAGGGTCATCAGAGGTTTCATATTTTAAGGGATTGTCTGGTTTTTTGAGGTTGTGTCCCGATAAATATAATACAGAACGCGAAACTGTCCCCGTAGTTGAATACAATTTCAAGATAACTACTTATCCGCATTTCTTAGTTTTATTTTCAGCCATTGAGAACATGAGAAACTGAAGAGCTTTTCACTTTAATCATCTGCATTGAGAGATTCTTCCGTGCAATATTGAATCATTTGTTTCTGCACTATGAAGTTATGAACACATTTCAAACTGGATATTATGATCATGTTTAGACTAATTAATTACTATGCGAAAGAACGTCTTATTTATATCTTATTTAAATGCCCTTAACAATTCAACCCACCTTCTTCTTGCATTTTTAATGCAGAGGAGTATGAGGAAGTATATTAAAAATTATTGTAAGGGAGAATGCGGATCCTATGCTCAAGAGAACAACGGATACATGATAGAACAAAATTAAGCTTCTTCAATGTGATGTTGGTCAAAGTTGAAAAATTTAAATCCTTAGACCAATGAGGGCTTTCATCTGAACGGAATTATAATATTCATTTAATATACGTATTTTGTCTCATAGCTACTTTTAAGAGTTTATTTAAAGTGGGCAGATGGATGAAAAGCTTATCCTTCAATAAACTTTTTATCAATCTGCCTATTATAAATACACCCTTGCTTGTAATATGAATGCAATATGAAAGAAACATACTTATATAGATGTAAGCATTTATTTTTTTCAGAAATACTGAAAAATGTTACCCACAGATTAATGTTTCCAAATTGTGCTCTGCAACATGAACAAGTGTTCCCTGAAGAATTATTAAAAGTAATGTGATTTATATTTTAATTTTATATGCATAAATGTAGGTAAGTTTTGCTACCAACTGTACCCGGAGCATAATTTTGGTCCTCACTAACCAAATGTCTTCTCTGATTCAAGTGCCACCTCTGTTTTGTAGCAGTAGGAGCAGAGCAATGAGACAGTCAGTGTTGACCACTAAAATGTTATATAATTAAAAAAAAAAAAAAAAAAACATTTGGGGAAAAGCTGCTGTAGATTACAAAATAATTTTTTTAAAAAAAAAAAAAAAAATTTTTTTTAAAAATATTAGGAAAAAAAAAAAAAAAAACCTACAACAACCATCCATTATCATGAAATTTTCGTGTGGGGAACAATGTATAGAGGATAACACTTCCCTGTACATGATAGAAAACAATGATACTAGATTTTTTGATAGGATGATTGTATTCTTATGTGTCCACAATGCAACAGATTAATGTACTCTGATTATACTGGCACAGTTGTCATAATATTGTCTAATGAATTCCAGCAGAATACGACTCTAGCAACATCCACTGTTCAAACTGAAATACAAATTTATTCATTTACAATATGGCAACAATAAACTTTCACTTTAAGTTTTCCATTATACAGAAGATTCTTTCTTTTTTTAATCACTAGTCTGACTGTATTTTTAATGTGTAATAAATGAAATGCTAGACAGAAGTCAATACTTTGTATAATTATTTTTATTACAGAAAAATATATACATATAATATCCTTCAATAAATAAAAAGAATCACTTTTATTTTAAAAATGGAATATTTGTAAAAAAATTCTACAAAAATGGACGGATAGAGAAGATTTAAAAAACATCTTAAATTGATTATGAATAAAATGAATGTGGCTGCCAACATAATGAAATATTAACTAAAGCAAACTTTCACCCACAGCATCAAAACTATTTTAACCTATAGCATCGATATTTTAAACTTCCTTTTTTTCTCCCAATTCTATAAACTATTTAAAAATATCTAATTTTAGATCAAGTTTTGGATTCTTTGAACCAAAATCAAGTTTTTGAAAAGTTTCAACAAATGTGGCAGCAACAGTAACAAATGTCTACTTGAATTTTTCATTTTCTATCTTAAAAATGAAATTTAGAACAAAAAAGAATGTTACAACAGTTGAGATACTCTTTTAATATTAAAAACTGAGATATCATGATGCCGTGTTTACAGGATCTGTAGATGAGTCATCTGAAGTTTTTGAAATGTTCTGCTTCTTTTTTTCCCAGAAATAAGTAAAATTGACATATTTCCTTGAAAATAAAGAATTACATTTACTTATATTCAAAGCAGTATTATTCTGAAAGTGCAGTTTTAAATTGTAAATTCAGTAGTACAATAAAAATAATTTAGTAGAATTATGCAGGCAATGTTATTATGCAGCTTAGTGAGATTCAAATAAGGATTTACAATGTATTTCAAATTTATTAAGTGAAAGATTCATTTTAAAATCACATTTCATAATACATTAAAACATTACTCTCAGTGGGACAATTATGCCTAGAAAGCATAAAATGTGTTCGTGAAAACAACACGCATTAATAATTAACTTTAAAATTATACCAAAAATATGGTTTCTATTTGGACTAAAATGAAAACTTCCCTTAAACTTTTGTCAATAATGAAATGACAAAACAATTCTACTTTTTAGTATAATACTAAAATTATTTAAACTTTAAAAGAAATAATAATAAAAATACATAAAAATAAAAAAAGAACTATTTTTAAAAAATCTTATTTGTAATTACTTAAACAAAAGACTGGTAGATCTTATTATATTATTAAATCTATCATCTATTTAAAAAAAAAAAAAAAAAAAAAAAAAGTGCACACAATATACAGTTAACAAAAAATCTGTTTGGAATGTACCATCATAAATTGTTCAAGAAACCCTTTTAAAATTAAACATTCATTCAATTTTCAGATCTTTTTACATTTTAAGGTATGTATGAACATAGAATATTTATATAATGTTTCTGCCATGATTTTTATGAAATACTTACATAATTAAAAACAAAGCTTCACTTCTTTAATGCAATGAGTGTTGAGACTGACAAAATGCCCATTATAATTTTATGATTAGTTCAAATTCTCTTGAGCATTTAGAAAAGGCACACAATGCCATTTTGAACGCTTAACATCTTTGCCATTCAAGACATTCTTACTGATATTATCACAAAGAGTCTTTAAGTGAATAAAAGTAAGCAGTACAGTGATTATTTATTTATTGCATTGTTTATCGCATTAAGATACTTTCTCAGTAAGGCAACTTTACTTATATTCACAGTAAGTGTGAAATGAGTAATAAAAATATATTTGTAATACAGTAAAATCAACATTCTGTTCATAGATCCACTCACAAACAATACTACAACAAAATTGCAGTTACTTTTCAGATTCTATTATAAGAAAATATTTTAGAGAATGCAACTCTTCTGTAAATCAGAGAATTAATCTACTTTAAAATATTCATATTTCCTTTTTAGCTTATTTACATTTGACAATAAATTTTTTGCAACAGATGGGTTAGAACTTAAGTTTTCTGCCATTTATGTTTTGTTTTAAATCACTGAACTGCAAATGTTTAACAGAAAACCATAGTTTTACAAAAAAAAATATTAAAGAATTTTCAATTGTTTCATTAAAGAAAATAATAATTTCATATATTCATTATTAACATTTTGAAATTCGAGATTCATAATAACATAGTAGGAAGACTTGCTTAAAGAGATTCAGATAGTTATATAATTAAAAAAGAAAAAAAGAAATCAAAGAAAAAGAATTAAAAACAGTTTGTAAAAATCAATTGAATTACTTCCACTGCCAGAAATAAATTGTTTAAGTAATAAAACTGATATTTATCCTTTCATGAATTCAATGGCTTTTTTTTTTTTTTTTTAAATCTATAAAATAGAAATACACCTGAGAATGGAACAGACAACTAATATTAACATCAATTCCCATCTAACTGATAGTAAATTTGCATCGTTGCAACGTTCATCAAAGGAGCAGAAGCAGTAAGTTACTTCATCAAAATGTTCCCTATAAGAAATAAAAATAAATAAATAAATAAATAGCGTGATCAGTAATTTTTTCTCTTGATATCTAAAAATAACAATTTAAATAATTTAAAAATAGCACCTCTAGTACCTTTAGTTACCAGGTACTTTTTATTTATTTTTTTTAACACAGAAAAATTCATTGTAGATCAATTAAAATAAATCATGTTTAAAATTACATGCTTCAAGCATGAAGCAAAAAATTAAGAATGTAAGTATTTATTTTATTTGTCATAATAATAATAATAATACACAAATTAACAATAAAATTAGCAGCAAATTAGTTACTACTGGAAACAAGGAAAATGAAATAATTTTCCTGAGTTCAGTATTTGCAATAATATTTCATCTCCTTTTAACTATGCTGTTGTAATTTGTTTAAAATTTATCTTAAAGTCTGTAAATTCCTATCAGTGGGCCTCTTCCGTGCATGATTATTGTCAAATATCAAAAATTATTTGAAAATCTCGGAATAGTAATGTGGAGTAGCCAGTGCAGTTTACCTCCAGGCTACAGAAATATGGGCTTTGCAAAAAGCCTTTGTGGATGGGGTTGGGTGGAGCTGAATGGGAAAAGTCATTTCAGCCCAAGGCAAAAGAGGTCACCTTCTGGTGCTTAAAAAGTCTCAATGGATTCCTTCACTGAAAGTTGGCAATATTGAGAAGTTAAATAAGTAAATAAATAAATAAATAAATAAATAAATAAAAATTATGTTTTTTTTTTTTTTTTTTTATGAAATTCTGTAATAATTTTTTAAAATAATTTTTCATGTTAAATGTTAAACAAATTTAAAGCTTGGATAAGAGAATTAGCAAAAAGTCTATAATAACTCTATAATAATTTTTTAAAATAATTTTTCATGTTAAACGTTAAACAAATTTAAAGCTTAGATAAGAGAATTAGCAAAAAGTGTCAATAAATTACTGAATGTCTTTTTTGACTGTTTTCTTAATTTTTTTTTTACATAATTTCTTTTAATCATGAGTCGTTATAAAGTTAAAATGATAAATTTAACTGAATTTAATTCCCACAGTAAATTATAATAACCCTGTATTAATTAATGTAAGTGAATGTTCGAAAAAAGATGTCAAAGTTATCAGTTCTTTTTAGTTATTTTTCTTTTAATATTCCAGTATGATTCAATTTTTCAGGTTTAACTTGTAATTAAGTTAAAAAATAAAGAGATTTATTATGTTATATTATTATAACAGTAAAAAGAAATCCATTTCTCAAACATAAATTCATCTGTTAATTAAACTGTCATGAATATTAACCGTCAAACATAAACATTCTTTTATATTAGGTCAAACATATTTTCGAAATAAGTGTTAAAAAAATTACAATAATAATACATCATTTATATCAATAATGAGGATCTACATTTTAATTGAATTCCCTTATTTTTATAAATTTCTGTAATAGGTGTCAACTTGTATTTATTTGTTTCCAAAAAAAGGATACGATTTATTTCATGATTTTGGCTATAGAAAGCTACAGAAACTAGATTCTGCAGTCGCCTGCAGTTGTCCAATATGGAACTTCATTCACAGTTGTGAGGAGTACGGCTTTAATATCCTCAATTATAACAAATGACTACCGCCCCAATTGGAATCTCAAGGGATGGAGGGGGCTGTAATTGCGGCCAGCCCCACCAGACTCCTGCAGATCTACAGAACTCCTATCTTTAAGAATATATATATATATATATATTTGAAATTTCCACTGGATAAAACTGAAATGCCTTTCAAGGGTAAGTTTGAGTCTTCTGAAATTTATCTAACAGTTTATATAGCAAAATCTATTTTTACGACAATACAATGTAAGGAAAGCTACATTATAAAGAGAAAAGAAACTGTACACATAAATTCAAAAAGAAAAAAAAGAAAGAAAAAAAAATGGAAACCTTCGCCACATTTTAGAAAGAAGATTTCACATTTAGGTTGAAAAGTTCAAACAACAGTGAAAGCCACTGAAGTTTTCAAATGATCACAGCTTTGGACTATCCCAAGTATCATTGAACTATTATAATGGTCAAGTTACAATTTTACTCACAACATACATCATATTAAGAACAGCTACTGTGTTGATAGTAAAGATAACAAATTTCCATTGTCTAACAAAAAAGACTGTTTGAAGATAAAGAATTCAAGAATAGAAATAACTATTTATTGTGTTTTTGATTTGCAATCTAAAGAAAGAAAGATGGAGGAAGAAAATATAATGGAAGAAACAATAGAAATAACTGTTAATTGCAAATGAACTAAATCTGAATAATATTAGAAACACTGCATATTAAAATTCCATTTTATGGTTGTATTCAAACTACTCATAAAACAAATTACCACAATGTATTTTTAATTGTGCAGTAATATAATAAAAGTATATTAAAAAAAAAAAAAGCACTTCAACCAAAGGGAATTGAAATTTTACTTTTATTTAACCTTATGACAGCAATGTATCAAAACAGGCAATTCTGTTAATAATATAAAATTTACCATCTTTTAGTACGGATTTATTCTTGTTCGTCCTTTTTCTTATTAAAATGCCCTTGAATTCTGCAAACTTTAGTCTGTGGGTTCCTTCAGAGTATTTTTTTATTTATTTTTGCGTCCCTGTGCTGGGAACCTACTCTTTTGTTTATAAGTTGTTTGTGCTTTAAAATCTAGGCTGCCAAGATATTAAACTGGCAAAAGATATTCTTCTGTAGCAACAGCACAGGAATGAAAATTCTGATTAAAAAAGTAATCAAACACTGTCCACAGTTCCTTATCCAAAAACATTATTATACTGATTCATCATTGATAAGGCTTTTCTATTTTTAATTTCAGATCTTATAGAGTCATTCCATGTCAAAACACCCAATTTTGAAATAAATAAATAAATTCATATCTCAGAATTTGATTTCGATTTTTTTCCAAGTTCTAGAAACAAATTTATGAGACTCGTATATATTTTTTTTTTTTGCATATGTAAAAAATTAAAGAAGTTATAAATTTTCTAAAACATGCTCTTAAGCCTAATTTATGCCAATTTAACATTAGGTGTATCATTACAGGTTCCCAACACAGGGAAGCAAAAATAAATAAAAAAATACTCTGAAGGAACCCACAGACTAAAGTTTGCAGAATTCAAGGGCATTTTAATAAGAAAAAGGACGAACAAGAATAAATCCGTACTAAAAGATGGTAAATTTTATATTATTAACAGAATTGCCTGTTTTGATACATCTGATCATTAAGTAGCCCGCACACGAGGGAGCTTTTGGCCGAGTTGCATGTGCAACTTGATGCCTAGAGCGGTTTTTTGAGCTGCATGGGCCAAGTTGCATGGAAGTTGCATGGAAAAAAAGCTTCACAGAACGGCGGTGCACCACGGAAAGTTGCATGGAATTACCCAATCACAGTGCAGCATTTTTATACGTCAGGCGTGACGTCATGCTCAAGGAAGAAACATGGCGTCGAAACATTTTTCCTTCACTTCAGATGGGCTAATCGCGAATACAGCAAAAATATCAGATTATTTCGAGTTTCTTTCAC
>JAFIDM010009631.1:138695899-138726565 GCA_023159025.1 Thereuonema tuberculata | reverse complement strand
AAACAAAGTTAGAAGTGAAAATGCTACTTTTGAGTTGACTGATGTTGAAGTTCTGACAGAGAAAGCTCTCGAAAACGTTACGGCAGATAACTGGATAAAGGCCATTGATCATACACTGAAGATCGAAGAACTGTATTGGGAAAAGGACCATAGCCCATTCAGCCTTTTGTGATATCGTTAGCGGAAAGAGGTGATTCAGACGACAACGTTTAATATTTTATTATTCTTTTAAAAAAAGGCCCTTTTCAGGGCCAGTAAATGATGCCGAAAGGACTCCCACAGGTGATCTATTGGGAAATACAAACAAAATTATAATAAAACTTTAAAAAAAAAAAAAACTAGACATACAAAATCTAAAACTAAATATGAATTAAAAATACAATTGCACATGCCTAAAAACTAACTTTTTTGTAAAATCGAAAATAAATAAATACAAACAAAAAGTGTTAATATTGAAAAACCAACAAAAATAATAAAAATTAAATATTGTAGCGCGATGACGAATTTGATGTAAACACCGGAAGTAACTTACAATGACACTCCAGATGCGACTAAGCAATAACTCGAGTGAAAAAAGGAAATAATAACGATTGGTTAACTGAGATCACGTGTCTTCAGATTTACAGTAAATGGACTTTAGGCCTCGTAAGTAGTGTATATTTGCCGATCCCAGCGCACTTATCACAAAATTTCCAAAAATAAAAAATTTATAAAAAAAAAAGGCTCTAAAATGAAAAAAAAAAACACAAAAAATGATAAAAAAAAATACCAGAAAAAGCAAAAATATAAAAAAAAAATCGAAATTTAAGCTCCATTCGCCACTTAAAATTTGGTTTCGACGTCTGGCAAATAAAAAAATCTCTAAAAAATGAAAAGAATATTAATTTTTATACTAAAAAAACAAAAAAATGATAAAAAAATATAAAAAAAATAAAAATTCAAATTTTAGACGTATAACCATTTTTTTTTCAAAAATACTTAATTTCACAAGAAAAAAACAACTAAAAAATGCAAAAAAAAAAGAAAATTAAAAAAACAAAAATACAATTTTAATTATAATTTCAATGGGACATATAAATACATATATTAGGTCTTACATAAAAATAAAAATTCTGTATCATATTTATTTGATACGGGAGATGTTGTTTGATGGAGATGATAACAGATGTTGTTGGTCAAAAAGGAGAAAAAGAAAAATCCTGATTTTTCAAATTGATTCAAATGATAAACATACCTTTTATTGAAGATTTAAAAAAAATCTTCAACAAAGATAGGAATTATTTTTTTTAAAAAAAAAATCTAGATTATTTTGTTCTACATATAACGCATTTACCAGCTAACATGGGTCTTCCATTTTTTTTATTAATTACCTGCTTTAAATCGAAAGTATTGGATTTTAATTTACATTTAAGACAATAAATAAGAGATCTATCATTTAAATTTAATCCCAGACCAAATCTTACTTTGGTTCCAATGATGGGTTTAACTTCTTTCTATTTTTCTCTAAATGTTGGATTTTTAATATGCTCTAATTTATTAATCATATTCTTATCATATATTTCATTTCTTGTTTTTGTATCTTTATTTTATAAATAGCAAACATCCTGTCTATATTCTATTTCATCGACTGTATTCATGGGTTTACTCCATGGTTTAGGAGGTAAATCTAAATTTAACCTCTTGCTTAATTGGGTAAAAAGGATCAGTAAAATTATGCTCCGGTAAATACATTTCAGATGGATTAAATTTATCTTGAATTATTCCAACTAGATCTTCACCTCTTTGTTTTCTTTTATGAAAATTATTTCATAATGATGTGAAACTTCATTAACATTTATTAAGAGAAAAAAAGTAAATAAATTTAAATGAACGTTTAAGAAAAAGTAAAAAAAAATTAATAACCATTCAATCCCATTTGTTTCTAAGTTTTGAATAAAATCCTTTTCTTTAATATAAATTTCTTCATCCGTTAACTTTTTTGAGAAATTTTTTAACTTTTTTTGAGAAAAAATGAGCTATTTGCAAAGCTGCTGATCTCGTAGACAACTAACATTGAAAATTATAAATAAATAAAGTAATAATTAATTGACATAAATAAAAACAATGTTTGTTTTATTAATAATTAGTAAATAATTAATATACAATTTCTTGTTTATTACATAAATTTAGCCATTATTAATAGATTATAAATACGAGCATAAGAAAAAAGTCAAAATAAATTCGAAAAGAAAAAAAAATCTTTAAGCCAACACATTCGTATTATCAACAAGGAATATATGTTTTGCTAAATTTGTTCGACAGTGAATAGATTAAATTTATCAGCAAATTTTCAGGTTTTCTATTTAATTAGTGTTTTTTTGTTTTGTTTTTCCCGTAATAATAGTGTTTCAAAAAATTTTGTGTACTGGTGGTTTTTGACCCTTTAGAAATTTATCTAAGCGCCAATTTCGATTAAAATTAATAGCAACATCTCAATCAGTAACTTCCATCTACCAATAAAAGAAGGTAACGTATTTTGAGTAAAAAGAACGTATTTGGGCTGGTGATGCTTCCACTAAGCTACTTCTGATAAATAACTTTTGAGTGGTCTTATCGATGCGTATTAAGAATTTTATTCTAAAGCATTTTTATTCTGGTCTCCTTTTCTTTCCGATTCATAATAATCACAAATAGGGTCACCACCTGCCCAATAATACATCAAAAGGACCAAAAACTATAGCTTCTGTTTCGTCAGTCAATTAACAAGTATAATCATGAAATTTAAGGAAAGGAAAAAAGAAAGTCAACAACAATAAAAATTATGAATTTTCAAATATTGAATTTTTAGTAATTCAAATAAATTAAAGTAATTTAGTTATTTTCATTTTCATTCTGAGCAGAAATCGTGGTTATTAAATTAAAAAAAAAAAACTTCAAGGAATTGTATTAGCTGTTACAGTGGTCTGCAAAAAAATAATAAATAAATATAAATAAATTATTTCACTGAGTGAGAGTTGGCAACATCAGCCACTAATGTTAAGACTAAATCTATAAAACCCTGTTGTAGCTATACTTATCATATAGTTATATAAGCATTGCATACAAAAGAAAGAGATATCAATTGAATCAAGGAAAAGAAATTAATGTTTAAGCCAATATTTCACTTAAATATCACAGATAGTGAATCAGATAAATAGTGACGAAGCTAGATTTGTTTGACGCTGTGACAAATATCACCATCCCTATTTCATATTAAGAAGATCATAATTATTTCTAGAACTTTTTTCCCCTTATTTAGTGTTAAGCATTACGAACAAAATTTAAAAATGTCATTTAAAATATTCTTCTACTGTTGTTCCATGGAGGTTGCTGTCCTATCCACAGCTATGCTAGTGACTTCTGACATAAATGCTCCATTTATATCTATCAATAGAAGATAGAAGATCTATTGTTGGCCAATTTATTGGAAGAAATAAAATAAAATAACATCCATTTTTAGTTCAATCTTTAAGTAAATGGGTTTTAAATTAATAGATATGTTACATACATATGTTACATAATTATTAATTTTTTTATTATAGATGCAGAAGCAAACAAACAAACAATAAATAAATAAATAAATAAATAAATAAATAAATAAACAATAAATAAATAGATAAATATTAATATTTCTTAAAAATAATGGAATGCCTCCAAGAATAATTTCATGTCAAAATGTAACGGGTAATTCATGTTCCCATGTTACACTAGACCTCTGGTGAATAAAATAGCCATATTAAAAATTCTATATACAGTAGAACGTCGGTTACCCGAACGCCAAGTATTCTTACCACAGCCGACTCCCAAAAAAATTGTATCTTCTTTTCGTACACTGGTTGTTATTTACTCGAAGAAATACATATAGTGTAGAAATAGTCTTAATTAGTAGAAATTAAATTTTTAATTATTTATTTATGTATTTGATTATTTAGTTTTATTTGGTGTTTTTTTTTATTTGACTATATTTATTTCTTTTTTTTTTTTATTAGTTCAGTGTAATTATTGCGAATTATTATTATTATTATTATTATTATTATTATTATTATTATTATTATTATTATTATTATTTTGAATACTTGATTTCTTTTGATTAGTATTATCTGTTTATTTATTTTTTTCTTTCTTCTTTGGTTCACGTTTATTTCTTTGGTATTTATTATGTATTAATGGGTAATTTCTGTTATTGTGATTGAGTCCTTATCTTATTTTTAATTATACTTATATTGGTTCTTTTTTTTTTTTTTTTGGCTTTTGTTTTTTAGTTAATAATTATGCTTTGTTATTTGTTTTATGTATTTTTGATTAGTTGACTGATTTTAATTAATAGTTACTCTTTTTACTGACCTTTTTTTATGTTTTGATAGTTTTCATTCTTTCTGTTTTTTCTTTTCTTTCAATTGTTTCCGTTTTATTTATTTTCAGAATTTACCTTTCTTCTCTTTATGCTTTTCGGTTTTTAATTCTATTTTAATATTTTATTACAATGTAATACGTAATGATCATTTTAAATCTATTTTATCTTTTTTTAATCTATTCATCTGTCGTACTACTTATTTTAAATGATTATAATTAATTAAATAAAAAATATTTTAAAAAATAAACTGAAAAGAAATAAAAAAAAAAGTAAAGAAATTATTTCGATATTATTTTTTTTATTCTGTAATCTCACAAATCTTACAAGGAAGTACAGTAATGTTTCGCTGTTCTTTACCTCTTGTTTTTTTTTATTTATTTATTTATTTATTTATTTGTTTGTTTATTTTTCTATTAAAATTGATTGTTTTAAAAGAGCTATAAAGGATTTTGGCAGTACTACTTCAAACTGATTCCTTCATATAAATTTTCTAAAAATGCGCGGGGAAAAATAATAAATATCCTTGTATTATTTTAAGAGAGTCAAACCAAGATATAAATGATTGTCAGTTATTGAAACAATCCATGTATTTCTTCTGAAGGCTGCAGTAATTCAATATGGTGGACTTGGAAAGACTGTGGATTCAAATCCCCCGTATGGTTGCTTTTCTTGCATCGTATTATTTAAAATTTTTGTAATCCAAACCACCCAAAACATTTCATGTAAAATAAGTTGCCAAGACTCACATGCTCATAACGCTTTCACTGTTAAAAAGATATGAGATCTCATGTAGAGCCAAGCCCCTAACTATATAAGGCCTAACTCTACAAGCCCCAACTCTAAAAACCCTCTATCTTGGTCAAAAAGTATGGCTTGGCCGTTTCATGGCTGTCACTCAATCCCATGGAGCTATGTAAAGGATATGGAGTATGCTAAGGCATACGTTTTGACCAAGATAGTAGGGTTTTTAGAGTTAGGCCTTGTTGAGTGATGGGCTTGGCTCTACATGAGATCTGATAACTTTTTAACAGTGAAAGCGTTATGAGCATATTGGCAACATATTTTACATGAAATGTTTTGGGTGGGATGAAATAGTTCCATGAAACGGCCAAGCCATACTTTTTGACAAGATAGTAGGGTTTTTAGAGTTCGGTCTTGTAGAGTGAGCGACTTGGCTCTACATGAGATCTGATAACTTTTTAACAGTGAAAGCGTTATGAGCATATTAGAACATATTTTACATGAAATGTTTTGGGTGGGAAGAAATAGTTCCATGAAACGGCCAAGCCATACTTTTTGACCAAGATAGAGGGTTTTTAGAGTTGGGGCTTGTAGAGTTAGGCCTTGTATATTTAGGGGCTTGGCTCTACATGAGATCTCATATCTTTTTAACAGTGAAAGCGTTATGAGCATGTGAGTCTTGGCAACTTATTTTACATGAAATGTTTTAGGTAGGATTTCATTTCTTTTTGTAGGATGAGATCTGATAACTTTTTAACAGTGAAAACGTTATGAGCATGTGAGTCTTGGCAACTTATTTTACATGAAAAGTTTAGGGTGGGATTTCATTTCTTTTTGTAAGATGAGATCTGATAACTTTTTAACAGTGAAAGCGTTTTAAGCATGTGAGTCTTGGCAACTTATTTTACATGAAACGTTTTGGATATACCTATCAGAAATTGTTATATAATAAAGAACCGGAACCCCCTTTTATGAGGGGTTGGAGGGTGAAAGTTACAGATTTCTTAATTTTTTTGTTGTTTGTGTGCTATGCCTAGCCTGCATACCAAATGTCAGCTTTCTAGGACTTCAGGAAGTATCCTAGAGGTTTTGATGATCAAGAGTCAGTTAGTCAGTCAGTGAATCATGGACGAAATCGACGTATTTTAGATATTAATAAAATCCAAAGTATAAAAGCTAGATAAATGAAACGTAGCGTATTTCATTAGTCTACTAACTGCATCTTATCCTGAAAATGTGTACTCTCTAGTATTATTTAGGCCGAAGCATTGAGGGTACGAAGTATTTCAGATCTTAATAAAATCCAAAGTATAAAAGCTAGATAAATGAAACTTAGCATATTTCATTAGTATGGTAACTGCATCTTATCCTGAAAATTTGAGCGCTCTAGTATTATTCAGGCCGAAGCTATGAGGGTTCGATAATACATAACCAGAACCCCCCCCCCCTTTATGAGGGGTTGGAGGGTGAAAGTTACGGATTTCTTAATTTTTTTGTTGTTTGTATGTTAATCCTAGCCTGCATACCGAATTTCAGCTTTCTAGGACTTCAGGAAGTATCCTAGAGGTTTTGATGATCATGAGTCAGTCAGTCAGTGAGTGAGTGAGTGACGGAATCGACGTATTTTAGGTATTAATAAAATCCAAAGTATAAAAGCTAAATAAATGAAACTTAGCGTATTTCATTAGTCTGCTAACTGCATCTTATCCTGAAAATTTGAGCTCTCTAGTATTATCTAGGCCGAAGCTATGAGGGTTCGAAAATACGACGAAACGCTTCCAGAAAAGGGTACGTAGTGCCCTTCCTGCCTTCGGCTCGTCTTGGTGGGGGCACTGCCGTGCCCCCAGATTTATTAAGACAATTGCAGTTTATTGTCAAAGTAATTATTAATAAAGGGGAAAAAAAGTTTGTGAGCTGTATATCTGTTTTTGACGTGTAGATGATTTACTTTGATTTAGTTATTTGATAGAAATAGTGTTTTTTTCATTCAGCTAGTCTGGGCTTTTGAAGAAACAAGATTTTTAATTCTCCTGCTTAAGAAACCATTTGCTAACTATTTTGACTTCTATTAAATACTACTACTATTAATTATTATTATTATTATTGTTGTTGTTTTGCAAAAAGCACTCCCATAAGTAATGATTCCTATCACCAGATGGTAAAAAATGTATATATACAAGATAATTAATGCTTTTTGACAGTATCGAAAGCAAAGCGGTCCCATAACATGCAGAATTTTATAAACAAAAGTAGAGTGAACCTAACCAGCGTTTACAATGAACCTAATGGACGCTTACAGCAAACCGGAAGTTGGGAGGTCAAAAGTGGTCGCTTCCGATAAAGAGGAAAACGGCGATAGACGTCCCCCTAATATTGATCCTTCTGAACACATTGGTGGTGGTCACTTTTTTTGCCAGATAAACGGTTGCTGAGATTTGATAAAAGAAAAACGTATTGAAGCACCGACTTTTGACCCCCCCCCCCACATCCGGTCAGGGAATGGTCCTAGAGGTCTGATTTTTTTGGACGAGGTCACCTTTATGATGCTGAACACAATGGTGAAGGTTTCATTCTAATATCGCTAACCGTTTGGCCACTACAGAGTGTGACATCCAGCAAGCATAAAAGCAAGAACGGTCCCCTATGTTTTACAGGCAAGCTGTACCCTAGGGGCCGCTAAAAAACTGTCAGAATTAAAAGATGTATAGTAATATGTAAATTAAAATACAAAAAAAGAAAAAAGGTTAAATAATTTAAGAAATATATTAATTAAATATAATTAAGAAAGTTAGAATATTGCATCCAACGGACAGAAATAAGCAAGTAAAATAATAGAGCATTTGATATGAAATATCCTTAAGTAATAAAGAATGATTCAAAAAGAAGAGTCACATCATTGGAGTCAGTGCGAGTTAAAATAGTTTATATCAACCTATGTTTGATTTCGAATAATTGGCTACTCAGGTCATCAGATCTAAAGCCGTTAGATTTTTGCCTTGGAGATGGATAACAGATCTTGTGTATCTGACAACAACTGCCATTGCGTTTTTGTAGATATTATTTTGTTTCATATTCTGCAAAATTACATGAATTTTTTTCTTAAAATTTGAACTACTGTAACTCCACAAAATATCGCGATCGGATCATTATTCACATCGATTCAAATATATTCGTGAATGTATGATTTTTATAATTATTTGATAACATGAAATTTTGCTGTAAATAAATAACTTAAGGAATTCTAACAACAACAAATTCAAAAAAAAAATAATTTCAGTTATAAGTTAACCATCGCTTAAAAGCATTTTTAGCATTTCAAATTTTATCATTTATACGTACAAAGTCATTATTATTTAAGAATAAATTTACTACTTTACAACATTTTCATCGTGACTCTTATAAATACATGGATAAGGAACGTCAAATTTGGCCTATCCAGTAAATGCACTCGTTTTAACATGTTTTGTAGTTTAGTTAGTTAAAAATATTAAAAGCTTTGGCAACATAAGAAGAAACTGTATTTTTTTTAAAGTAACGACAAACTATTACTTTTTTTAAATTATCTTTTATTTATTTATTTATATTCGTTTTTATTGTAAACCTTGATTCAAAATGTTTAGAACAAATTTAAAAAATAAATAAATAAATAAATGCCTCAAGTAAAAATATACAGAAATAGAATTTACTGTTTGCACTTGCTGTAGACACTTTTACGGCAGTTATTGACAGTTAGGAATTTCACAATCCAATGAAGCAGGGTCATTGACATCTGCTATTCTAATTTTCAATATTGTTGAATTAAATATTGCTTTTAATTTCTAACAAAAAGCTTGCTTTGGAGAATACATTCTACATTTACTTTAATATTTTTATATTTCAGCTTTTTGAAAAACATTTGTTTTCGAATTTGAAAAAAAAAAACAAAAAAAATCTATAAATACTTCTTAAAAAAATGAAATTTGAGGAAATATGAACTGAAAATAACGGGAATAAACAAATAAATAAAATTCTAAAACACAATTATTAAATAATTAGGAAGACTACTGTTATGGAAATATACTTTTAAGAGAAAATAAAAAATAAACCATTTAAACTATTTATGATTATTCTCAATGTTTTTCCTTTATAAATTAACAATTAATTATGAATTAACGATTTGGTAGATTTATTTATTTATTTTGTTAGTTTTGAAAAAATAAAATCACTTTTTTTTTTAACTTTCATTTAAACAATATTTCATAGAAATTTCCCTTTTTTGAACTGAAAAAAGAAAGTGAATAAAAGTTGTTTGTTTCTTCGTGAAAATCTACAAACACCATCTCTTATAAAACTAGAAAAAAAGAAAAAGTAAGAAAACCTTCACTTTACCAATGATTCCTGCTAACGTTGAGAGGAGAAGACAGAACCACGACTTCATTCTAGCTTCTGATGAATTCAAAAGCATCTTTGCAATGTCGATGGACAAAAGCAGGATGTAAAGCTTTGCTGGCCATCAGTGAACGTTCATATATGACGTCAAACTCATAAAAACATTCACAAAACAATAATTTTAACTTTAGCCTAGCAAATCGAGATAATAAACAGTGGACATCACTTAACACGAACGCGGATATAACGAAGTAGTCGTTAACACGTAAGGTAATTTTAAACATTAGAGTGAATGGTTGTCAGTGTATGCTAATCTAATAGCAAATGGCCAAGCAATAAATATCATACAATTGAAAATATGTTGCATCTGAAAAATAAATATTACAAAAATATGAACTAGTAGTTGAGATAAGATTCCTCAATCAAATCCACTCCCTAAACGTTTGACATAAAAGGTAATGAACAAGTGTTGACAGTGAAGGCTACATCAATGGAGGTTGCTTAGATGCTCACTTCTTTATTTTGAAAACTAGATTGGATGAAGAAAAGAAATAGAAGTAGCAGAAGGAACACAAAATTCTCGTTTTTTTCACGAAAAAAAAATTAAAGAGAATTTTCTTCCGAAAAAACTGTAGTTCAAAAAATATTGTTACGGCTTCAGGTTTAAAGCATTCATATTTTTAAATAATTATAGAAAAACAGAAGTATCTAAAATTACATAACAACGTAAATAAATAAATGAATATATTAAATAGAAGTAATTAATATAAAGAATATCATGAACGAAGATTACTCTGAGAATGTGTTTCCACAGATACATACACAGACATATATATAAAATTAATTAAAAATAACAGAAGTTTAAAATGTACCAGCAATTGCGCAACTTTAGATAATGAATGCTAACAAGAATGAAACAGATATCCCAGAATCCTGTTCTGTAGTATGTTTGAAACGTTTCAGCTCTGATTGTTTTTGTATAAATATTATCTAAATACATATTTCTTCAGTTTTTACTTCCAAATCATATTATTGTTATTCAATGTTACAATAATTTTAAGGATTTACGAGTAAAGTTGTTTTTAAAACAAATTTTATTTTATTCCTGTAACACAAGGTGAAATAACAGACATTTAAATTCCTTTTGTCTTGAGACTATTTCCAGGTATAGATAGTGGTATAGTTCGAAGAAACAACATACAAACAATGCGTTGTTACGACCAGGATTACCTTGATGCGTGTTTTGGAGCCACACCCTTCACTAGTGCTTGAGCAACGGAGTGGAAAAGATAAGTGATGAATCATTTTCCATTTTGCTTGCAGTAATGATATTAGAATAGAAGACTTGGTTCTACAGATCATTGGCCTCTGCATTTGTCAGTCAATGAGGTTCAGCAAACAAACCTATAGTTATTACAGGCGCGAATGGCACATCCTGGAAGGTCAGCAATTGCATAAGTAATTATATTTTAGATGACAGTTCTTCAGAAAATTTCCTTGAATTGATTAGAATCAAGTAGACAATAATAAAATTCATTTAAATTTTTTAGATAGCTTAATCCTTTTTGTTTAGCCATTCGGCATTTTGTTCATTAAAATATCTACAGTATACAATTAAATAAATTAATTATCATAAATATTCTGGCACTGATAATCTTGTAAGTGAGTAGTTTTAGAATAATTAAGGGAACATGTTTTTATGAACAATTATGAAAAAATAAGAAATGTTTTTCAGCTATTGATAGAACACAAAGGTACCTTCTTTGTTGTTTTGTTTTGCTTTTTTAGCGACCCACTTGGGAGCTATTGTGATAGCGACAAAAATCGGTAGCTATTGCGTTTGTCCTGTCCGTCCGTCCGTGTCTGTCCACCCCTAACAACTCCCGAACGGAAAGTCGGATCGACAAACGGATTTCACAATCGTATTCAGAGGCCCAAACACCGTAGGAATGGTGTATTTTCAGGGGTCAACGTCTCCCCATGTTCAAGATATTTTGCATTCTTGTCATTGTACCCTCCTAAAAACTCCCGAAAGAAAGGTCGGAGCGACAAACAGACTTCACCTTCGTGTTCACAGATCCAAACAACATAGGAATGAGGTATTTTCAGGGGTCAACGCCGCCCCCCCCCCCCATGTTCGAAATTTTTGACATTGTTTTCATTGGATTTCCGCTATTAGTTTAAATCAGCGGGCCGCATGCGGCCCATGAAGCGTTTTGGTGCGGCCCGCGAGGCGTGTTGGAAGATTTTTTTTTTTTTTTTTTTTGGTTGTTGAATTAGGATATTCCATTTTTTTTTTGGTTGTTGATTTAGGATTTTCCGTTTTTTTTTGGTTGTTAAATTAGGATTTTCCCAAGTGTGGCCCGCAGTAATCCCCACATAACATATTTGGCCCTTTTACAACAAAAGGTTGCCGACCACTGGTTTAAATGTTAGAAATGCAACCATCTCACTTCACTTGGCAGCTATAGCATGATACTGAAGGTCCCATACTCATATATTGAAGGTTGTCGGTTCAAATCTATATATCTACTTATTTTTGGGGTTTTTTTCCTCAATCTTTTTTTCTCAATGTCCTCGTGGGTTTTCTTTTTTTTTTTTTTCTTTCTTATTTTCCTAATGTTTTTTTCCTAACTTTTTTTTTTTAGTTTTCCTTATGTTTGTACTTTCTTTTTTTATTATTATGGTCGCACTTAAATTTATGCTTTAGCACAAAATTATATTTACTTGTTACTTTAAAAAAAAAAAAAAAAATAAATAAATCATATAATGAATTAATGAAATTTTTTCCTTACAAAAAATGAAGCAAGATATATTTTCAAATTTAACTCAACTTTGAATTTTTCATTTTGTTTTGTTTTGTTTTGTTTTATTTTTTTTTCCCTGGATAGATAAATTACATAGATACATAGACTATGAATTAAACTGTAGTAGGCTGATAAACATTGTTATTTAATGTTTTTTTAAAATGCCCCTACACAAAAATTATTCTAGTGAAACCATTGGGTAGAATTCTATTTAGTTCATTTTCTCGTTTTGTCACACCGTTAAGAGTAACTTAAAGTGTCTATCTATCTGTACGTCGGTGCTTGGGTAGTTCCCACTGAGGTCAAATTAGACATCTTGTACAAGACAATCACAACGGTGCTCGTAAATAGCTAAAGGGAAAGAAACAAGAACCCAAACCAGTTCCGAAAAAAATAAGTACCACTTCAGAAATAAAACTGAAAATGCAAAACAAATTTTAACAGTATATATACACTGAAGCTCGGTTGTAACGCGGTTGTTTATATCGCGAATTCGGATATAACGCGATTTGGTCTTGGACCCCTTCTATTTTGGAAAAAGTGTATAATTGTAAAATTGCAAAATTTACCGTTTTTTCGCCTAAAATCAAATCAAAGGTGAAAATTAATATGCTTGTTTCCTTATTATTTACAGTAATTGAGACTCTATACCCACCCTAATGTCTCGAAATTGCGTCAAATACAATATATTTTTTAAAAAATACCAGAATCGCGGACTTTTTCGCTTAACAAAAATGAATATCGAGATCTATTTTTCTGCCAATGACAACCAGTAAAGAGGCCCATGTAATCTAATAGGCGTATGAATACCTAGTTTCGATCCACGTGACTCGTCGTTTGTACAAGATGCCAAGATGGCGGCGCCAAATCGATTTTGGCTAATATGACCCATCAAAGTATTGAAAAGGTAATGATTTATGTATTTATAAATATAAAATTCTCTCACATAGCTCTGAATAATGTAGGTAATCGCGAAATGACCACTTTAAATCGATTTGGAATCGTGTGGGCGATAATAGGGTGCGATATACGACATTTGACGTCGCGAAGTAATAAAAGTTCGGTTATATAGCGATCTTCGAGATCTTGGATCCGATAGATCGCGTTATAACCGAGCTTCTGTGTACAAACAAACCGTTTGTTTGAAAGTGAAGATAAGTTAATTTAAATAGTCGTTTCATACTAAAAATTTAGTTTGAAATAATGATTGTATTTTGTAATAGTTCTTTAATAGAAATTTGATTTCCGTTTTAAATAATAGTATTGTGTGAAATTAAAAGTAGTTAGATTTTGTTAAGTTCATAAGGGAAAAAATAAAACCCTACCATTCTACAGTAGGGATTCGCAATGCCCGGCTTGTTGAGGACTAACCTGCGTTTCCTGATAACCGACGTAAAACTTTTTTGGTTGGTTGGTTGGTGAGTGTGTTCTTCTATGTACGTACCAAGAATCTCGGGCCCCCTACCCTATGGTTAAGGGGAAAAAATATGATGGGGTTGGTCTGAAGTACTTTGGATTTTGTTCAAACTTTGAAGTTAGTCCTGCGAAGCAAAAACATAGCCAATCTTATATATAACAACTGCAATTAGGATAGATCTAGATATTTTAGTCACTATACAATCTCGCTGAAACCTTGCGGATTTCCTATACTCTACAAGCAGATTAAGCCTAAAACCTTCCAGAAACAGTTTCTGTGAATTCTGAAAATCTCTCCATGGAATCTCATTTTGAGAACGACAAAGATAATCTACTTTTCTTCACTGTTAAATTTATCTTCAAATAAAATAGCCCAAAATTGCAAAACCTCAATAGAACAGAAATCTCCATTAAGAGATAACCAAGATCAGCATATATAACATGGAATAACAGCGAATGTCGATCAATCGTCTGTCTCTCCAGGATTCTCCCATATTGTGATCGCAGGTCTCACAAAAAATGCTCGTTTGCATGAGACAGTTCCAGAAAGTTTTTAATTTTTTCTTCTTTTTAATGTTACGCATTAAGTTCCGAAAATTCTAAAATCAAACTTGGAAGATTGGAAAGATTAGAATATAAGTACATATGAAATAATTCGACTCTTTATCAGACCGATATTGATGAAACTTGGTATATTGCGAGACAAATCCAATCGATCAGTCCCAAATTCATTCGACACTGAATGAAAAGTCAAGTCCCTTCTGTCTGTCCATAAACTTAATGCTATATCTAGTAACTGTTTCTGGAAATATGTATGTATATGTATGTAAAAATGTATTTCGACCCATTGATAGAGAACGCGCCTGATAAATGCTACTGTGTATAACGCTTCAAAAATCTCAATTAACCTCTGTTTTTCAATGTAAACACTGCACAAAAGGTCGCTACAAAGAGTCTACATTCGCTGACCACAGAATTGAGATGGTTTCATTTATACTTATCACTTTGAAACAAAATACTTTGGAGATATTGTCTATTGGATATAGAAAATAGAAAGACAAGTAAATAATTTATTCTTCTTAATTGTAATCTTAGTACATGAGTGATGGGTGAATAGCCACGAAGATAGGAACAATTCAGGGTATCTGGGAAGAATAGGAGAAAGATTAGAATGAAAGAAAAGACGTCTTCAAAAGATTCCCTCAACCTCTGAACACACTTTGGGAAGAGCAAAAAAATAAAACAACACCATAGTTAATGAGTTTCGAATTGTTTCAGTCAAACGGTAACAAAATTTGGTAAATATTAAATTACAACGCCATTTCGGGAATCATAATCGTCACACTAATTTTTGAGACCAAAATACAACACCAGTATATATTTTTTTTTAAAGATTAACAGTTTGTTTCAAACTTTGTCAGAATTTAATTACTGCTAACAATTAACCAATAAATTATTTAATGAAGAATTCTTAGTTCCAATTTGTTTAAATTCCTCGCTCCCGTTCTCACGTTAAGGAGACGCAGAAAAATTTTAAATTGTCTTTCAGGGTAGACTATCTTTATTCAATTTAACGAAGGACTTTTAATTAAAATTTAGTCAGATTTTAACTGATTATTTTAATCTATCTTAAAGGAAACATTAAAAGTATTTAAAATAAAGTTATAAAATGTGATCTTTTCTACAATTCTCTTATCCATTTTAGTTTTGTATGGATTAGGAGTTAAGCTAAGACAGGTAACTTTCGATCAAATAATAGGCTAATAATTATAATTTTCGGTTAAATAATTGCAACTTATATTACTTTCAAACAAATTTCTTACATTTCGTTTGTTTCCGCGATGTGGTTCACGCTTTCAATGTAATAGTCTTGCTTTCGACAGATATGAGGTAATTGGGCTTGTAATCCCGGATCTGCCGGAAATCCTAGAGAAAACCTTGAGTCCTATGTCAAATTCGTTTCAGTGAATGCCAATGATACATTAGCTAAGAGACTGGCTTCAAAACAAAAGAAAACAATACAGAGATAAAAGAAAGAAAAAAGGAAATTTATTGTTGTTGTTTTTGTATCGTCATATTACTCAGATACTTATCGTAATTTAATGTATTATTTTGATGGTTTTTAGCAATTATAAAAATAATCTTCATGATTTAGATTATAAATAATAAAAGTTATTTTTATTGGTATTTTATTTAGATTAATTTATATAGAATTTTTAAGACAAATGTGGAGATCGAACTGAATATTATGATTATTATTAAAATTATAATCAAAATGACTAAATTGACAAGATTGAAAATCAAATTCTGTTCACATCACTTGTATTATAATACCGTAAACCGGGGTGACTTTGTGCCACAATTGAAAATTTTCATTCAATAAATGATTTGATTTTGTAACAATGGGTGAGACCAAGTTGTATACAAAATGACATCCTGGTGCAGCTGTTTTACGCTAATATGGCGATCATTAGCCAGGAGCAGTCATCAGTACACAACTAGGTCTCGATACACGGGCCTATATGATAAAACGTCGGAACAAATGTGGAACCCGCAAAAGTTAAATCAAACAATAAAAACTCGCCGAAAGGACAAATGACGAGAAAATTCCTATGCCGCTACACGCGGCCTCTATGAATTTTTTTAGCGCATAAAAATAAGAAAGCGCAGGTAAATATTAATAATAATAATAACAATGGGTGAGACCAAGTTGTATACAAAATGACATCCTGGGTACAGCTGTTTCACGCTAATATGGCGATCATCAGCTGTAAACTATATCAAAAATTTTAAAAGAATATGAAAGTTAAGCATATGCCTTATCTACTTGGATTGGTGATAATTATCTGAAAAAACTTTTTTTAGACCACAAATGTTACCTAAACTTGGCACAAAAAGACCTCAATGGGGGGGGGGGGGGGCGGCTTTTTTGCCCCCACTTCTAAGCATATTTTTAAATGCTACAATAGTATATGAGGCAACCATATTCATGATTGCTTTGTGACAAGGAAAGAACAAAAATTTGAAATAACTTTTTAATGTGATTTTCATGTTATTATAAAACTTTAATGATACAGTAGAACCCCGCTATTCCGAACAGAGTTCAGAAAAAATACCGATTTTTTTTTTAACTTAAAAATAGGAGAAATTAAAAAGACGTTCGTTAAAAAACGTACATTTATTGTTATGCAAAGAAGTTAAATAGAGACATACATAGTTTTTTGCCGTTTTTCAAGAGTTTTTTGACTTGAAGCAGAACGAAACTGCTCAATTTTAACGCGATTCTTTTTCCAATCACTAATCGTTGCTTTTCCGACACCATATTCGAGTGATAATTTAGTAGCACTTTCTCCTTATCCAGTCTTTTTAACACTTCAAGTTTTTCTTTTAAAGTACACGAAGAACGACTTCGTTTACTTGCCATGTTTAATGTTTAACAGCGGAAATGCAGTAACCCGGTAGTAATTCTTGGATCGCGGGAGGGAGAGGGGGGGTAGGGGGGGTGATGAGTCGTCGAAGGTCACTGCCCTTCCCTTCCGACTTTCACTGAATCTGTTCCCACGAGCTGATCAACGCTGTATAGAGCCGACACTATCAGATGTCACCGCACTTAATTTATGCCTGAACAAGTCAATACGTTGATTTTATTCATGAAATCTGCCTATTCCGAATTCCCGCTAAACCGAACAGTGTTCGGTCTCAATTAGTTCGGAATAGCGGGGTTCTACTATTCTATATACTATTGTATATTTATTGTCCCCAAACTTCAACTCTGGAATAGGGAAGAGTCCTCTTTTTAATTTCAACACAGGTTTATGAATTTTCTCGTGAATGTTGTCATAACTGTAATATATTTCCTCGTTTTTTGGAAGCCATTTCCAAAAACTCCCACTTTTCTATAAAACATTCACTCGAGCAGAATCAATATCAATGGCAGTGACTAGTCCAGGGAAGAGCTTTCCTTCATATCATCTTCACTGCTGCTGCGGCTTGAATATTCAGTTGTAACTTAGTTGGTCTTTTCTTTTTGTTAGCAGCCTTTCGGTGTGGATGTTGAAGATGACTCACCCTCTGCCAGCTCTTCATAGGAAATGCTTCCACCAGGAGAAACATTCAAGCGTCTTCGCTTCCTTGAAGTTTGTTGTGTGATCTCTTTTACTCTTAAGGTGATCCTTGAAGCTTTCTCCTACCCTCAGCTTTTGAGAGAACGTCAAATATATCGCTTTACATACTGAACAGCTACTGGCACAAAGTCATCTCTTCATCTTTGGTTTCTTCACTTCTTTCTCAAATGCGAGAAAACTAAGAAAGTCAGAGTATAGATACAGTAGCATCAAATTAACGGCTAATGTAGTAAACCAGAGCATTTACTTGTTTCTGCCAAAATTCACTCGTCCCTCTGCAACAACACAATTTTTCCAAGATCCATGCGTACACAGTTAAATGCTGCTAAAACAAAAACAATGTAGGGAAGATCATAAAGACAAAGTAGTCTGTCAAAAGTCTCATAGATGGCGCCACTCAACAATTACACTCATGTCTATATACACGTTGTATACTGTATGTAGAACTTAGTAACACTGTGCATCCGCCAGCGCTCCTGGCGGAGATAATACAATAGAGTTAGGGACGTTAGTTTTAAGAAAAGCGCGGATGGCACAAAGGTTTCACCTGCGCGGCACAGTCACCCAGGTTAACGGTATACTATTGACATTCAGTGGCGGCTCATAACTACAATTAGTGGGGGTGCTGCCCCAGAAAATGTTTAGCCTTTGTTTTGAAATTGTGTAAAAGGAAACAAACAAGTAGAAAAAGAACCACCAGCACGCCACAATCGGCACTATGGAAAAGACACTGATCTCCCCCCCCCCCTTGCAGCCCCGCGTGTAGCTTCCTAGCACATCAGGATCGACACTGTGGAAAAGACAGTGATCTCTCCCCCTTGCAGCCTCCCGGGTAGTTTCCTATGTGCGCATGCGCACAACAGTCAAACCCCACGCCGCTGTAACTGTGAAGCTTCGCAGTTCCGTACAAAGATTTTTGTATCTTTTTCATAAACTAGAGGATGGCTACTGACTTTAAACTTAAGGATTATATATTGTACAAGTATAAAGAAAGATTTAAAGAAATAAGGACTCATTACATTATATGTTATCGATAATATCAAATGGAAATTGGGGTGCTGCAGTTCCACAGTGCCTATACGCGAGCCGCCACTGTTGACAGTATTTAAAATACACACTATACACTTTAAATCAGTGTTTCCCAACCTTTTTTGTGCTGTGCCCCACCTAAAGTATCTACAGTATGCTATGACCCACCAAATTAGATATATCTTTCACAACCAAAACAAAAAACGACTTTTCAACCTTCACAATCAAAAGAAAAAAAAAACACTTTTTAAGTTTTACAACCAAAAAAAAAAACAATTTTCCATTTTCCAATTGCTCCCCTTAACAATCAAATTGCCCCACGTTGGGAAGCAAGGCTTTAAATAGATCATCAGTTTTCAAAGCAAAGAAAAATAACCGATGTTATGGTAAACGTTCACTTAAAAATGTTTATAAGAATTAATTCACCAAAAAAAGTAATAAAATAAATTAAATAATTATATTATTGTCGTTTCTCATACGATTTGATGTTCTTTTACAAAATATTATCGAGTATAATAAGGATAAGCTGAATTTGATTTAATTCATTATAGGTTTAGAAATATTTTATTAAGCTGTAGGACAGAAAAAAACTAAGATGGTATTATTAATTGTCTAACAACGGAATAATTCGTGCTTAAAAAACACTGTTTAAAAATAAAAATGCTACTGTATTAAAAAAAAAAAAAAGCACAGCTAGATTCTGAATGTGCCTAAAGTTTTCTTGTTGCCTTTTTTTAAGTATGAAAAGAGAGACAGTTTTTCTTTACTTTATCAAAAACTGCAAAGTTGTCAGTCATCTGATACGGTCGTGATCACTATCAAATGTAATATATAAATTTATCCTACTAGTTGACCCGTGCGAATAATTCGCAGCAAAAAAACCAACTTTGAGAAATAATAAATAAATCCAACAGCTATCGTGCATGTTAGTTAAACACATTGTCAATAGATGGTTTATTTTTATTAAACTATAAATCTTTGTTTTTTTTTATCTGTTCTTATTAAATAAACGATGAAATATCATTTTAAAGTGCATTTTTATTCAAAAAAGGGTATATTTGAAGTTTACGGCGCTATAGAATTATTTGAAATGCTGTTTCGCTTTCGAAAGATCAAGTCACTTCTGTTAAAGCGTGTCTACATTTTTATAAAAAGGTTTTTAAAATAAAGTTTTTAAACGAAAACATTAATTTTAAACAATTTGTTTATTTTTCTTCATTAGCGGAGACCGTAATCTTCAAAATGATGTCTTAATCATTGAGTTTGATGAAGTATTAAGAAAGTTATGACGTTCCGACACATACATCTTTGAGAAATAATATATAAGGATTCTCATATGTTGGCACACGTCCCTTCGCCTGATTCGATATTCATTTACATAGTTTCTTTTGCATAAGCAAAATTATAAAGCTAGTTTAATAAAGAAAGCACAGATTGAATAGTCAGATTAACGAAGCTCGGATTGCTGAAATTCAAATATGGCGGCCTATTTTATCGTAATAAAACTTGACCATCATCGCACGTTCTTGTAAAGTCATTGCGGCTGTTGCTAAAACACGTTCTCAGTTCACACCGTTTATTTAAAGTCCGATGTCGGATGCGTTCCTGGTGTCTATTGAAATCAGATTGTTTTCTCTTTGCACCCTATGCAATTGTGATGACATTGGACCACTTTTACAATAAAAACAAAACGTTACAATTAAAACCATATTGTTATAGCATTGCATGTTTAATGTTTTTCTACAATTTTCATTGTTAAATCACTTCTTTAATAATAAAATAAAAACCTCCACTACACGGCGATATTTCGTAAGGCCTAATCGGCCTACTTCCTCAGGCCTATTTCATTACGGGAAGAGAGACCATCTCTCTCTCCTTCCCAAAATTAAAAATAAGGATTTACAATCAAGAAAATTAGAATACTATACTAACAATCATAAACGTGAATTATGTTAAACATAATGTCCACATCCGTGATCTTTGTTGAGAATAGGTCCGAATCAATGTCTTCAATTTTTTAAAGTAATGTCCAAAACGTGGAAATTTAAAATGTCCGAATCGTTGTCTTCAATTTTTTGAATTTGTTTAAATTTTTAAGTAATGTCCAAAAACGTTGAATAAATGTCTATTGCTTAATAAATTTAAATTTACCTTTAAAATTCTTGACAGTAAAATCTCTTCACCTTAAATCTTCATTATTATTAATAAAGAAACAAATATTCTTTTTAATATTTTAAATTACTTCTTTAATAACAAAATAACTTACGAAATATCGCCGTGTAGTGGAGGTTTTTATTTTGTTATTAAAGAAGTGATTTACAATATTAAGAAGAATATATTTGTTTATTAATATTTTCATTGTTGTAACAAATAGTGCCCTCTGGTGGACGATTTTGTAACTATTTTTTTTTGCATAATCGTTGAGCTCATCCTTTGAATAGTATGTCTACAACTTTTGGTGGATTGTTGGTTGCAGCTGCAGGATACTCTAAATAGGCCAACTTTAACTATAACCACCTTGTACATGATTATATTTCTGTATTTAAATTATGAGGTGGCTATAGTGATATTTTTCACTAGAGCTATCTTAAATAATTGAGCTAACTAAATAGATGTTTCAAATTAAGAAATGAATTTTGCTTCATTGCTCGTTCTGTGATGTCATAAATACACCTTCGACGAAGTAACGAATTCACGATAAATTTTCGACCTCAAATTCATGCTTATATTAAGCATGAGTTCATATAAAAAAAAAACAAAAAAAAACAAGATAATTAATGCTTTTAGACAGTGTCAAAAGAAAAGTGGCTCCATAATATGCACAATTTGATAAACTTTTATAAACAAAACTCCCAAGGCGTTGTCTTTCTTTTAAAAACGCCTTTAAAAGACAGAAAACGCCTTGGGGGGGGGGGGTTGAGGGAGGGGTCCTAGAGATTTTGTTTTTTTTTAACGTGGTCACCTATTTTTTGATGCTGAACACAATGGCGAAGGTTTCATTTTAATATCTCCAACCGTTATCTCTGGCCGCTACAGTGTGTGACATCCAGACGGGATAAAAGCAAGAGCGGTCCCCTAGCGGTGTTACAGGGAAGCTGTAACCTAGGGGCCGCTAAAACTATCAGGTGTTGTTTCAAAGTAATTTATTAATAGAATACAAAATTTTGTATTCTGTTAATATTAAATGATTTAAAAAAAAAAACAAACAAACAGAAACAAGGGTAGTTTTTATATGAAGTATAAATATGGGTTTCTTCTGTTATTTAAAATAAGAATAAGTATTAAAATTAGTTAACAGTGTTAAAATTAGTTCTGTTTTTATTTAGCTTTTTTTCGGGTGTAATCTTTTCTCGTAGCGTATGGTAATGTTGCATGCATTGAAAAGGCACGGAAACAATCTGACTCGTAGCTTTTTTTTTTCCTAGGCTAAGTAAGCGATTTGTTGGAACTACAGTCACATTACGAAGGAACTTACAATTTTAATCCTGCTTTTTAAATATTTATTATACATTTTGAAAGCGATATACTTGCATTTAAGAACACTAATTTTTATTCATTTACTTGGACTTCAGTTACTGATATACTGATCAATAAATTAGAATGCACTGTTTTATCGTAATGTTGATAGACTGTTCTGAATTCCGGAACATCATCTTCCACCAGTTATTTATATTGTACATAAACAAATCTGACTTAAAAATTAAAAAATAAATTTTCGAGTGTAACATATACTAAAATAAAATAAACTAAACTTTTCTTTTCTTTTTGAAGTGTATGTATTTTCTTTTATTTTCATCAATAAAATAAAAGCAATTGACATAAAAATTGGAATTCTTAGATCAAAACAAACTGAAACATTGAACATTTTTAACAAAGCCATAAACTTCAAAGATCTGATGTTACATTTTTATCTCTCCAATTATTATATCAGTAAAAGGAAATGTTATCAACACTTTAAATTTTTTTGTTTTTTAATTTTTTTCGTACACACACTTGAAGCAACTGAAAATTATCATTAAAAAAACTGTTTTTGGAATGGATTTTTTTTTTTAATTTTTAACATGTATTAAATGAAATTATTTTAAGGTTTCAAACATTTTAAATAAATAAATAAAAAAAAAAAAAAAAAAAGAGTGTAAAGAAAAAAAAAGAGAAAGAATGAAAGCAGGCAGCAGCAGCATCTTTTTTAGGAATCAGGGCAAACTTAAACCAATTCTTGAATTTCTTCAGAGAAATACCTTTATCTTGGGACCAATTTATTTGTTTCCCCTGGAGGAATATCCTGAATTAAAAAATAAAGATAAATTTCAAATTTAAGATAAAAATGCAAATGCTCTTTTAATTAAAGTAATAATGAAATTTAAAAAAGCAGGACAACACACTATGGTAAGCTAAGTAAATAAGGCCGAAGGAGGGGGTTTTGTTGTTTAATAAGCAGGGTTTAATAAACTATCATCGGCATTGTTAAAAAGTAAAAATTCATCAAATTACTGAATAATCACAATATATATTTTTTTTTAAATCAGAAATTAAATTTGAAATAGTAAATAGTTCTTGCAAAAATCATTTTAAATAATTAACAGCGATTTTTTTTAAAAATGTGATAGAATAATAAATGAAAAGTTCATCAATTCATTCTTTTATGGAAAAAAGTGTGTATTTGTATTTGTGTGTGTATATATATATATATTATATAAATTCATTAAATGTTGGCAAAAAGACAATTAAGATTAACCTTTATGCATTTTCTGATTAGGTCATTATTATTATTTTGTTGTAAGTTCTACAAAATGCTCGATACGGATTGTCTCGTTCCCTTTTCCTGATATACCAGATTAAGGAATATTGATTCAGTGCAAGGTCACACGTTACTTAATGGAGTCATCTTCAGGATGCACATTACGATCAGGGCTGCCAGATGACCCAGATATGAAAAAAATTGCCGCCCCCTTTCACAGTGAATGTAGCAGAAATTCGAAAGGCAAAAGTCGGCCGCCCTCGCACTTCTTTTACTCTTCTTCAATTTATCTTTAGGCGCGCGAAAAATCACCCCTGTTTTCCACGACATTCTTCTCTGGCCATTTTAATAATTCTGATATTGTTAGTTCGACAGACGAAACAAGACAATCGGTGAAATTAAAAGGAAACCTGTGAGACTAATGAATTCTCTATTTTTCGTCCAACCCGGAAAAAACAGATCCTTACTAAATTTAATTCACTAATTTCTCTCAAAATGTTAGATAGCTAGGACTTGAACAACTTATTGAAAAGATTGTTTCAATAGACGATTTGTCTGACATAAATTGAAAACTTTTTTTTTTTTTTTTAACAATCTCTTTCATACAGAATAACCTTTTTTAAATAGATGCAGTATTCAGTTACTTTTCATTCGGATTTGCTTAAGCAGAAATATAGTTAAGATAATTTTGACAAATCTGAATTTGCTTTGCCCTTTAATCTTTACTCATAATCTTTAGATGAAAAAGAAACTGAAAGGGTTAGTGAAATATTAAAATGTGTTAATTCTGCAGAAACCTAGTGATTTAACTATTTGTTATTGATTACTATATCCATTTAAAACGTTCTTCAATAATAATGTCAATATTGTAGATCGCATGTCTCAGTGATGGGAATATTGGCAATGCACATGTTATGCCTGTGTATGCCTTCCCATAGTTAGCTCATAGAGTTAATGATTTAAAGTTAAAGGCATCCTAAGACAGGATCAATCTGATGAAGAACAACTACAGGCTTGTGAGTAGCTATGGAATTAATCTCTATGATGTTACCTAATTTTATTGTGGTGTAAAGGCTCGTGATGTAGGGTCTGTCTGAACATTCCAAATCTTAAGAACTTCCAACAAAAATTAGGAATTGTTTAGAAAACTGAATTTTTCATAACAGTGTTTAACTTCTTAAATATTTTTATCATTTTTTTAATATCGGTACTTTAAAATTGCAAATAATATTTAATATACAGGGTGATTATAATTAAAGTTCAACTTTCAACATGCTGTAAAAAAAGAACCACTGCTCAGAATGACCTGAAATTTGAACTGAATATACTCAAAGAAAGGGGAAATGGTATGGCATAAGAAAAAAAAAGTTCCAAATGTTAGCATAGATGGCGCTTTAAGCGTCATAATATGCAAAATACAAGAAGTGTCATGCACATGACCCATTGCATTTGTTATAAAAAACACGGGGTACATGTCGTTTTCCTCATATTGCTTCTGAGAAGCTCGCCATGACTCTCTCAATGAAGGATCGCACTCTCTTTGCGAAGCTCTTTTACAAGAACGGTGACTGTGCACCAGTAGCTCTGAAGAAGTTCCGGACAGTAAAGGGTATGAAAAAAGGCTGTGGTCCGATGTCTGCCAAGGGTCTGGAGAAAATGATGAAGAAATTCGAAGAGACAGGTTCTTTTGCAGTGAATCTGGCAGAGAAAGGAAACCACTTGCTTCGACATCAGTAGAAGATGTGGCCACAGCAGTTCAGGAAGAGAAGAGGGGTGGTGTGCACATGTACAGTGCACGGGGAATTGCCGAACTTTGGACATGCCAGTGAGCACGGTGCATAAAATTGTACGAAACATCCTGCATTGCTATCCATTCAAAATTACCCATGTTCAGGAGATGTTTCCTGCTGACCTGCCAATAAGAGAAAAGATTGCTGTATTATTTCTTGCTCTCATGGAACTGGACAATGAATGGCCATGAAACATTTTGTTGTCAGACGAAACCCATTTCCATCTCCAAGGACATGTCAATACTCAGCATTGCAGAATATGGGCAATGGAAAATCCGTTCGCACAAGAACCAGTACCTCTTCATTCTGCAAAGGTAACTGTGGTGAGGGTAGACACCAGCGTTTATCGTAGGACCGTTTTTTTTAGAGATGGGTTGTGCGGGTCCTGTTACATGTACCGTCAATGGTAAACGCTATGAGAGTCTTTTGCGCAACCACGTCATTCCAACACTTCAACAGCATGAATGTGTGGATAGCATCATTTTTATGCAAGATGGCACTCATCCGCACAAGCCAGTGAAGCAGCTGCTCAAGAGATATTTCAAAAATGATAGAATTATCAGCCGTCATTTTCCAACAGTCTGTCCGTCAAGATCACATGATCTTAATCCTTAAGACTTGTGGCTGTGGGGTTTTCTGAAAAATGTTAGTGTTCAGTGGTTCGATTGCAAACTTAGCTGAATTGAAGGCAAGCATTGTGCAACACATTCACAACGTGACCCCTGAGACACTCCGATCTGTTGTGGAACATGCTGTTTCTCGGTTTCAACTTGTGCCAGAAAACAGTGGACAGCATATTGAACATGTCTTGTGCAAGTCTTGCGATAATTAACAACCGATTTCATTGTTGCTTTTTATGCGGTTTTTGGCCTCAGGACAATTAAAAACTGATTTTTCCCATCCGATGTGATATGACCTTGCCGTGATGGATGGGCTTTAAACTAACAGTGCCTCAACTGTTGAATGACTTGGAGGTCATTTCTTCAGTAAAAACCCGATACAGTCATGCACATTGAACAGTACAGTTGGTTTAACGTGCAACTCACGCCATAGCCGTCATATTGCAATTCAAATGTCACTTGTAGTTGATCCCATTTACGTTATGATGCTTTAAGTGCCATCTATTGCTAACATTTTGAACTATTTTTTATAGTGCATGAAAATGAGTTTTCTCTGAGGAATCCAGCGTACAGTAATACCTATTGTTGTAGCATTTCGGTTATATATCGGTGAGCCTTCAACCCGCCTCCTGTGGGTCCAGGGTCGATAAACATCACATCAGTTTTGGCTGCAAGTGCCCACAGCATGCAGGAGCCTCCTCTATAACCGTTTCCTGGAAGCAGCATTAAGCAAAACGTTCACCAGTCCTTCGATAGACAGTTTTGTCTGTCTTTGCCTTGTAAGCACATTCGAGTTTTGTCAAGAGAACATAACTGAACCCCATTGCGCTACAGTCCAATCAACATGATTATGAGCAAATTGAAGGAGGATTTGCAGATGAGCTGTGGTCAGAAGTGGTCCTGGGGTAGGCCTATGTGGGGTCAAATTTCCTTCCCTTAGTCTTCTGACTGTCTAGCCACTGACAGCTAGCCCACGTACACGGTACAGCTCTTATTGGACCTGAATGCCAGCCAAATTATGACTGCGTAGTGCAGTGCTTATAAATCGGTCATCTCTTGCAGTTGTAGCTCTTATGTCCACCAGAACCTGGTCTCCGATGAAAGGCATGAGTCTCCTCGAACCTCCGATAAGACTCGTGATACAGCAGACTGCGACATATGCAACAGTTGAACATAACGTTGAGTGACCCTGCTGAGTAAGATAACTGCCTGCGCAGTCACTTCCTTTGTTGTTGTATCCATCTTTGTCGAGTAATAATGACGATAGGATTCCAATAAAATAATTCACATTCATGAAAGGATATGTAAGTCTCGCGTACACAACAATTTCATGTGTTTCCAAATACTTTACGCACCGCCACGCACGTGAACTTCATACCCTTTCCACCAATTACCGGCATATCTCAAAAACTTGTTGTCATATTATCACATGTTTAGTGATATATGAACATGAATTTCGTATTCTTTATTTTATTACTTGTAGTTTTCAAAAGATCAAAAATTTGCGAATATTTGAGGTTCACCATTGCATTTCAGTTTGAGTCGGATTTTTTGCACTCAAGTGTACATGACAATGTTAAAGAGTTTTATATTGAAGAGCAACAACATGCATGCATTCCGTTCTTGGACATTCTCATTTCCCAAGGGGACTCGTTCTTTGATACAGCAGTATACAGTATTCAGGTATTACCATGAATTTCAATACTTATACTCCTCTTTCCTTCAAAATTAATTTAATTTCCATGCTAGTCACCAAGCTTTCTGTTTATCTAGCACTCATATAAATTTTGAATCTGAATTAGATACAACGATTTCCACAACACAACGATTTCCCAATGTGGTTCATCGTCAGGCATTTCAAAAGATCTATTAGAAAGTGTTATATTAATGATTTGCCTCTGCCAGTTAGAGATCGTCAAACTTTTGTATCCATTGATTATTATGCCGATCTTTTTATGGCTCTATGTAAACTACATTGTCAGTTCAACAGTGTTGTTACATCTCCTTGCAGACATTCCATTGGCTAATTGTTAATGATTAGAAAGAAAAGGAACCATCATTTGCCAAAAGTAGTGTATGCCCTCCACTGTAAGGACAATCCATGTTTCTATTTGGGAGAGACCCATAGGGCGCTCCCTGACCGTGTTGCTGAGCATCGACGGGCCTTGGTTAACCACAACAATGACTATTTGACCTTTTGTCATTCTTTCCAGGACCATCTCTACATTAACTTCGATGAGCCCACAGTGTTAGCAGTTTGTCAACATCACTTCAGAAGAAGAAAATGCTTGGAGACGTTTTTTATTCTCACTCATGAGAATGCCTACAATGACCGTGTATCCATCTTCTCAATGACCGAATATGGTTTAAAAAAAAAGAAATTAAATTAGTCAGTTGATTGAGCAGTTATCAAAGTTAAATTTAATTTTATTTTTTAATCCGTTCCTTTTAAGCTTTTTCAGTTCTTTATCTGTGTTATAGCCGATCAATGTTTACTTCCCGAGCCGGGGGGGGGGACAGGCAGCTATCATCCACATGGCTTTGTTTATCTTGTAAGTCCCAGCATTATCCACTAGACACCCCTGCCTTCAAGGCCAACGTATGCAAATTCTGTATATCTACGGGGATCCTTTCATGGACTCCTGCGTAGTAATTGGTTCTATTATGCATATAAACTCTTTCATTGCAACAAATATTCACTTGAAGATGAATTCTCATTATGAATTTTTAAAAAGGCTTAATCAGGTGTGCAGGCTTCATCTTTTAGCTATTCAACATATGTTCAGCACATAAAAAACGTTTCTGTTACTAAGATAATTGTTTCCAACTTTGCAGTTAACATTCCTGGCCAGATAATATATATTTTTGTAAAACAATCTTGAGAGAAGCTGCACTGTGAAACCTTTTAAATCTCTATCAAAAAACAAGTAAACTAAAAGATTGACTGATACAGTTATCATTTTCTGACAGCCTATACTATCAGACTGTAATATATTTTATTCCCAAGGCCATTTGGATCCTAATACCAAAATCTTAAATATACCTTATCATAGACCCACTGTTCAACTCAAATTGAGAAACCAGTGTGTGTCAGTCATCTTCTACAGTATGACAATTATTAGCAATGTTACAATGGTTAAAGAACAAACAATTTACAATGGCATGGTGGGTTACTTTTGTCAATTTTGTCAGGCTGCTTTACTACTGAAAAAAGGATAGTTCTGTTTGTACAGCTCAAAAATCAAACACCCTTTCATGCTGTTATTACAAATACCGTTTATGTTCCAATAAATGACGAGGCTCTTATTGTCGCCGGTCTCTAATAAGCGCCGGGCTGCAGAGGGGACACGACCAAATAGTAGCCGGTCTCTAACAGTAGCCGGGTCTTTGATATTTGCCTACCGGTACTAGTGTAAGCGTCCGTATCTTTATAGTCATTTTTAATATCTTACGGTACATTGCCTTACAACATACCTCCGAAACGGTCATTTGGCATTGCCTTTAAGATTCGCGCGGTGAAATACGCGAAAGAAACTTCCGGTGAGGCGGCCGCCCGTCATTGCGGATTGGGACGACGAATAGCAGCGAAAGGTACAGAAAGACATTGCCATTTATCTTTAACAGTCTTATGTAGCAAGTGAAATTCAAATAAAGTAGCTGTTTGTAATATTAGCCGGTATTTATGTGTAAAAATATTGTGTTCTGAAGGTTTTTTGTTAATAATAGCCGGCCTCTAATAGCAGCCGGTCTCTATTAAGCGCCGGGAGGCGAGGCTAATTTTTGCAAATAAACGCCGGGGGCCTCTATTGGAGCATATATGGTATTCTATCTTCCTACCATTTTTCATGCAAGATTTTGTTATATCTAAAAATTTCCTCTCCTTGCACTTTCAACAGTACTGTAAAAGTATTAACAGTTAACAATGAGTTGTGATTATCAACCACTGCATTGTCAGTCTATTAGTTTCGCCTATGCATTTTAAAGATTTAATAGTTTAGCTAATAAACTGACAACTCATGAAACCAGTTGGTCTGAAACACAAAATTCTATTTTGAAGATGTGTTTTATTGTTATTCAAATTTATTTTCTTTTTTGGTATCCTTAATTCCAGAGTTTGACAATTACTTTTATTCTAGATTTAAAATTACCAATGGTTAAAAAAAAAAAAAAAAAACTTAATTCTTATTCTTGTTTAACAGGAAAATAATTCTTAAAACTTACCTAAATAAAGTGGTGCATCAACAAACTCGGCATATTCATCGTCACTGGAATCAGATAGACAGCAGGAAATGCTTTTTGTTTTGGAAGCATTTAGATCATTTTCAGAGACAATTTTTTTGGTTGTGCCAATGCTGATTTCAGGTTTAACTTGAGTCAAAACTGGAAGTGAGAGACTGTTTCTTGTTGGAGTACTAGTTCCAGTATTAGCTGCAGTAATACTTTGAGCTCGAGAAGTGCTAGGACCATTTACATCTTCAGGGCAGGATGCTTTGTTCTTTTTCTTTGCGAGATGTTGTGTCAAAAGTTCATGGAATTCCTTCTGGAAGCTTTCAAAATCAACTGCAGAGATCTGGTCTTCTTGAGAGGTCTGGTCTTCTTGAGAGGTCTGGTCTCCTTGAGAGGTCCGGTCTCCTTGAGAGGTCAGGTCTCCTTGAGAGGTC
>JAFIDM010009631.1:138666368-138686194 GCA_023159025.1 Thereuonema tuberculata | reverse complement strand
GGGGGGGGGGGGGGGGTGTACGGAATGAATTAAGGGTTATTTTTATTACTAGACAATAATATTTTTATTATTTTATTTTTATTACTATACAATAATATTGTCATTATTTGCATTATTTATAAAATTTCTGTGTACAATATAAAATTTTATACAATATTTTTATAAATATTTCTGTAATATACAGAAATATTTATAAATAACGCAAATAATGATAAACTTTCAGGTGCATCCTATATATCTTATTCAAAATTATCAAAAGTGATCAGATGAATAACAACTATTCATAAGTTTTACTATACCATAGCCTACCAAAAGAAAACAGAATTACACTAAGCCAATAACTTTTTCCTTAATTCTTAATTCCTATTATTACCTACTTTATCTATTATTAGATCTTTATCTAAACTAGGCCATCCCCCTGTCCCCCTGGTAAGTATCAGATAATCCAAGAAGAATTGATTCCAAGCGGTTTTGGCAAAAAGTGATATTTTATTCCTTTTTGAATGAACTCATTATTTGATAGCGTGCGAACAAGTAGAATAAAAGTAGGATTGGATATTGAAGGACCAGTAGTGGTCCAATGGTTAGCATTCCTGACTGCGAGGACAAAAGTCCTCGGTTCGAATCCCATGCAAGGCGAAAAAAAAATTTTATAATCTGACTTTCTTAGCAAGGTAGACTAATAATTAGCAATTGCGCCGGACAGACAAAGAAATAAAGAAATAATAGTAATATAGATTGAAAAATAAATCTCGTTCCACATTCATTGGAATCAAGTTGGACAACGTATCTTGAATCATTGACCTATGCCTAATTTTCACTTTAGAAAACACCCTTTCGCATGTTACTTGCATACATTGAAGGGTAACAACAAACTTGTATGCTGTGTATAGGTTAATAAAATGCCCAGATCGAGATAATTCATAAATAATGGGGAAAGCAAAGGCCAAACATTTGAAGCATTGTCTACTTTCGGTGTAGTGGACAAAATTTTCTTCTTTTTCTTCAGAGTCAATATGATCATTTTCCCCGTCTTCTTGACTAGGCATATCTTCTTTTTTATCATATTCAACTTTTTCCCTCTCGCATCTCGTTAAACTCTCGTATTGATCTGCAAACTGTTTTAGCTCTATAGTAAAATACTTCTGTCAACTTTACACAGTTGGGAATGGTACATAGTATATCGGGAGGAAAAGTATCTATGTTTGTTATTTCATGAAACTTTTTAGGATCTAGCCAAGAGCAATCTTTTAAAATGTCTTTGTTGGTTACAAATCTTTCTTCAATACTTGTTTTGGCACAGACCTCTTGCTGACCAATATTTAAGTAAATTATAGACACGTTGAACTCGATTTTCCCGGTCTCTGGGGTTTAAGATCGCCTGTCTGTGTTTATACGTTAAACACGTTGATTTTGGATCCCTCGGTTTCATGGGTTTAAGATCGCCCGTATTAATTACTATCTGCCTACACTAGTGTGTAAAACTTAAGCAACAACATCATGTTGCAGCATGCAGCCATGAAATTGGAGAAAAGGGTGTTTTGTGTTCCACACAATGAAATGCCAACGCAGTAGAAAGGTGATGTGTATGCAAATATCAGGAGCACGACGTCAGAGGTGGCGTGAGGGAACACAAAACACGAGGAGGCTGCGCGCACATTGCAAGGCAACTTCAAACGAAGAAGAAAAGATGCATTTCCAGACATTCGCTGCAAGTGAAAGTGAGAGCTATGTGCAATATGGCTACACGACACCACCAGGACGCCTTTATACGTGGTAGAATGATCGGCAAGCTTGAGGAGGGGCGTAGTTTGACGAGTGTTGCCCAAGAGTTGGAAATTGACAAAAGTGTTGTTTCACGAGTGTGGAAAGCCTTCCAAAGGACAGGTACACCTGTAAGAAAGGTTGGTGGTGGTTGGTCAAGGAAAACAACGGCTAGTGATGACCGATGTATGGTCTTGCAGGCGAGAAGAGACCGAAACCAGATAGCGGGCAACATTGCTCAACAGCTTCGTATGGCAACCAGGCGACAGGTGTCCCGGTTTACTGTGGCCAGTCGCCTTCATAAAGGTGGCCTATTCGCCCACCGTCCTGAACGCTGCCTACCCTTGACATCGGCGGCACCGTTTACAATGGTGTAATGAACACAAAGACTGGACATCTCTTCAATAGAGTCACGTCCTCTTTACCGATGAGAGTCTTTTGAGTCTCACAAACGATTCTCTGCGCCAGTTGATATGGAGAGAGGTAGGAACACGCTTTCATCCCACTAACATCAGAGAAAGAGACCGTTGGGGTAGTCCTGGCGTGCTTGTGTGGAGGCATTATGATGAACAGAAGGACGGAGCTCCATATTTTCGACAGAGGCTCAGTTACCGGAGATCGTTACTGTGATGAAGTTATCCTCCCCTATGTGCATCTGTTCCGAGGTGCCATTGGTGCCATTGGACGATAATGCAAGGCCACAAAGGACCCGTGCTGTGCAGGACCTACTCGAAACTGAAGATATCCGTCGAATGGATTGGCCAGCGTTCACCACTGATTTAAATCCCATTGAACATGTGTGGGATGCTTTGGGGAAACGCCTGACTGCACGATCTTATCCTCCGGAGACCACCAGACAACTGACAGATACTCATCGAGGAATGGGCACTCTTACTTCAAGAACTGTTGGATAATCTGGTGTTGAATATGGACAGACGATGCCATGCAACCATTGCAGTTATGGGAGGTAATATTCCTTACTAAGGAACGTTGCGTTGTTGTTCTCCCTCTTGGCCAGATTGTGTTTTGTACCAACGCCATTCTGTCAATAAAGCCTTTTTCTGCTTCGTTCCATACTGTATGCGTCCTATTCATTTCTGTTACTATGCTTTCGTCATCCTTTGAGTACTACCTTGTGCCTCTGTAGTATTTTCATGTAGTAATTTCATGTCTCCTAGTTGAGTTTGTGTGGAATTACAGCAAAGTCAGCAATGTTGCTTAAGTTTTGCACACTAGTGTATATTAATTCTCTTACAAAGTTTAATCTTATAGAGCTTCAGACAGTTTTGTTGATTTTGGGGCCCTGAATGCAAAATTTAAATTTTTTTCTTTCTGTCCGGCAGTAATATGTAAATTCCCATTCAGGGCCCCATCACAGGGCTTAGTAATGAAGGCTATGTTGGGGCCCTAATAGTGAAATTTTTATGAGGAGCGTAGCAATCCAAGATTAACTTTACTTTCCAACGGACTGTACTAATTATGCTTAATACAGTCTGGTAGTAGACCCATACCCGCCCATTAGCTGACGAGTAAGTCAGTTAAAGTGAGACACGCTTCTAAGTGAACTTCTAGTCTTCTTAATATTAATGAGTAATTAAACACAATTCCCGATATAGGAACATGAATAATCATAAATTAAAAATAAAGATAAATCTGGGTAAAAAATAGCGTATCCCTCAGATGTTCTCGATTGTTTGTAACTTTCGAGTGTGAAAATACTAATTTTACTTTCACTCATCTGCCCAGTATTAATTGCGTTTAGCTGTAACAGCTAAATATCGGTCTTCGTATATAGTTGTAGAGCGAGAGCGACCTCCTCCAGTGCATCTGGAACCCATTCCAGTTGTTTGAAATGCTGCCAGGAGCCTGGAGACAACACTATGCACGATTCCAAACTCCCTGGCAACATCGGTGATTGTGCTGCCTTCTTCCAACTTTCCAATAATCCTTCCCCGGTGAAATCAACGAGATGTCTTCAAGACATGACAAAAAGTTCACGTTTGTAGATTAGTCCTTCACATCCAGAAGTTCAGACAAAGACAATTCCCCAGCATGCCAATTTCCTTTATCTGTTTTCGAGCTACCACGTGACCCCTATGCGCATAATTTGGAAATTTTGCATGTGAACCCGTTTTCTACTGAACATCTAAAGTTATGCAAATCACCACAAGCTATTTTGTCGGATTCTGTAGCTGTAACCCGTACGAATGGCATTCTTCCTTAAGTTTTGACTATGTGTCTATTTCATTTATCTACATACAGAAAATTACTGCGCTGCGCTTCAATTTTCCCATTTCCAGTAAACCTCAGCTGTAATTTTAATAAGCAAAATTCTAATAAAAGAACAGAAAGTAAAAATCCGGATATTTCAAAAACCCAGACGAACGGAAATTTAAGGCCTTAAAAAGAGGGCAGGTCTGAGGAAAAGCGGATGTATGGTAACCCAACATGTTGCTTGGGTGTCTGCAGTATACCCTGTCCACCACTTTTTCAAAATTGGCATTAATATTCAATATTTTACATATTTCTAAAATGTAAGGATAGCTTTGCACAACTATAATTCCACAAAGAATTTTAATTAATTTATCTATAAGTTAACTGTGAAATAAAGAAAAAAAAAATACCCTTTCAGCCAATGTTAGACCAATGTGTCGAAATAAATCTATAATTTCGAGCCTTGACGAAAATTCAAAAAACTCTCTTAGGCTATGATCTTCTTCTGGCAACCAAAGTCTTCCAGTATATATGTAGTTAATGATAATGTTCAAATGCAAGGGGTTAACAATATCGGTCAATGAAATGTTCCTCTTTCCATCAGCTTCGATCTCTGTTTTCATCAGAAGATTACAGAAGTACCTAAAACATATTTTAAAATGACCAAGTGATTTAAAAATTCTTAGAACAAGTTTCTCAACACAATACAAAGTGTGAAAAGGAAAAAAACAAACAAACAAGAATTTTTGGTTTTCTTCTGTAAAGGTTGTTAGAATCCTGTAGACCAGGGGTTCCAACTTACTTGAATTGCAGAACCCTTTTCACCTTGGTAAAAAAATTTTGGAACCCTGACAATTTTTATTGATAAATAAAACAAATCCAAAAATCAAAAATAATTTATTGAAAATATAAAAAAAAAAAATAGATTAGTAATGGAAAAGCAAATATTATTAATTCAAAATGGTAATTTGTGTAAAAGATTAAACTTCCTCTTTTCTTTCAATATTCTTTCAAAATTTGGTTTAACTGTGGACAGCACAATTCCAATATTAGGAATAGCATCCAGCTTACTATATTACTGTAGTGTGTTTTAGCCGCAATGTAGGGCAAAAATCTGCTTTCACACAAATTTGTGGCACTAAACAGCAACAAACAATGAATTGTCTTTTTCAAATAAATATCGATAATCTTCTTTTAAGTCACACCAAAACTCACTTAATGAAACTTAATTAACTTTTATTTGGCTGTCTGATATCAGGTTGATGAGATTTTCACACATAATTTTGAATATTCTTATGTTTAAAGGTCATGTTTTCACAAAAATTAATAATTTTCACTGCTTCATCTAAAATACTTTTTAAAGATGAAGGGATATTTCGAGCAACCACTGCATGTATACGAAGAGCACAGTGACTACTCTTATACGTTTTAGCAATATTTTTAATTCGTGTTACTGCCCCTTTCTTAGGTCCTATGACCATCACTTCGCACCATTGCTATATAAATCAACACATTTCATCCAACTTATTCCATGAGTCTTTACAAATCATCGATACATCTAAATATCATTTCACCTGTTGTATTGGTCTGTAAATTTTCAAGAGTAACATATTGAATAAAGTTACTGTAGTAATAACTAACGAAAATTAATAAAATTGATAGGTTGCAACATCTGCTGTTTTATCTAAATGTCAAGAGTACTTGTCACATGACTGAAGTCTTAAAATAAGTTCCTAATCAATATCCCCAAGCTATATCATGAATTCTTCGTGAAACTGTTTTGTTTGAGAAAGAAAGTTTGTTAATTTGTTGACAGGATTTCTCATCAAACCTACATTGAACAACATCTTTGCTGCATGGTTTTACAATATTTTCAGAAATATAATTCTGCTATATGTGCTTCACCTGCGAGCGCTATATGGTAGCTTACTTTGTAGGAAGCTATTGTTGTCCTTTAGTTAACCGACAACAGCTTCAACATTAAATGTTTAGTTTTGTTAAAGAGACTCAATTTTTCTTTCAAAAAAATATGACATCTTTATTCTGAATGGTTCATTCCAAAATGTCTTCGCAATTTAGCTGGTGCTATCGAACTATTTGAGAAGATCAATCATCAGAATCAATGTGGAGCCTCTAAAGCTTAAATAAAAAACGCACCAAAAAAAAAAAAAAAAAACCAGATGAGAAAATTCATATGCTGGCATTTTCTCACCTACTTTGTTCTGTGAGTTTTTTTATTGTTTATTTAATTACTCTTGACTTACGGCCACAAAAAATCTCTGAGACTCTTAATTTAATGCATTATGGATATTATGCAATAAGATCTTATGAATGAAGTAATAAAAGAATGGAGCCTACACGCGAATAAAATTAGAATTATATATTTAAAAAGAAATTCAAAATATATAATTATATATTTAAAAGAAATTTTAGTAATTCTTGCCCCTGTATCAAGAGCTCACTGTTTACTAGTGAGCTGATGATCGCTTAAGAGCTACCCTAGGTTCTAGGATGTCACTTAGTAAACACTTAGTCTCATCTATTGATGTTTATTTGATAAGGTCTTAGTAAATAGTATTTAACGTGTGCTAATTTCATTGATGAAGTAATAAAAGAATGGAACCTACACATAAGAATAAAATTAGAAATTATATATTTAAAAAGAAATGATGCGACCGGTTATTATTTATCAGCTTATCAATCACAAGATGGGACATAATGTAGACATTGATAATGTTAAGATCACTGCTGAAGCTAAGAATGATTACAAAAGAAATGTAGAGAGTTAATTGTAACTTGAAACTGTTATAATGATTGTGTGTCTATTAATAACATCTATGATTAGGCTATGGGTTGAAGAAAATAAATACCGAATGGGAAAAGTTAAGATATGGCTTTAGTAATTAGTTCATCCCTGTATATTTTAATATTTTTTTCCCCTCATTGTTGTGGATTTTTGTGTGAGATCATGCTACTATTCCCGATAGATGGTGCCACTGGTACAATTTCTTAATAAGCTTCCTTCTCATTGAAGGCTTATACATTTAAGGAGTTTAACGTTTCCTTTTCGCTGATTAGTTCCTGTTGCCTCTCCGATGATTTGTAATTTTTCAAAAGACTGTTGTATTTTATTTTTATATTGCTTGAGAAAGGTCTTATATAAGGTCGTATCATTTCTTTTTAAATATATAATTTCTAATTTTATTCGTGTGTAGGCTCCATTCTTTTATTACTTCATTCATAAGATCTTATTGCACAACATCCATAATGCATCAAGAGTCTCAGATTTTTTGTGGCAGTGAGTCAGAGTAATAAATGACTCGAGCTGTACTGTTTTTTGTGATTTAGCAATGTTTTACATTGCTAACAACATTTCCCTTTTCATCAATTCATCTGCTGCACAAGTAATGCCAGTGCTTATCTGTATTTTTTTGTCAATATCTGCTTTACAAGTCTCCTAGAACCTTGTGAACTATTCGCTGTTATTTTTTTTAAGTTCTTCTCTCAATCAATGGTCATGGTATTTTAAAGGGAATATGACTCAAATAGTGGTGGGAGAATCAAAAGGCAAGTACTCGATTCATTCACCCATCACTCGAGTCTTTTCCACAAATCCAATCTACTCACAATCCACTCAAAGAGTCTGTGCATAGGTCCACTCTCTCTATGGAATATTAATAATTTTTGAAACTTTATTTAAATACATTTTTCATACATATTTTAAACTACTAGCAACCCGGGAAAAGTGGATTCTCCTAACGTGCGACTGCTTTCTCCAACTACCCGAAAAAATTGGATTCTCCCAACCCACGACTGCTTTTAGAACCAGCGCAGCGAGTGCGTCTATGACATTTTTATTTTTTTATAGAGATTAGAATGTAGTCCCTGTGGCCTAATGGATAAGACGTATAACTTCAGATCAGAAGGTTGCAAGTTTGATTCCCATAGCGAACTTGTATAAATTATTTCTATTTTCACAAATCACAACAATTGCGCCGGACAATCAGACAGACAGAGAAATAAAAGATTTTAGTAATATAGATTAGAATTAATTAATTTTAATAGTACTAACTTTATTGCGGAACCCAAGTGATAAACACAGGAACACATGCTGTATACAGTTAGGCAATCTGTGTACAGAATCTCACCAGAAGATAATAATGCAAGAAAAGCATCAACAACCAAGTGGAAAACTGGACATTGAGCAAAGCATCAAGTACAAAGATGAGTAAATAATATCTATTGACACTTAATTATCATTTATTTTCAATGAAGAGGACTTCCTAAGCAAAATATGTTCGATTAAAGTAATTCTTGCTGAACAATTACTATTGGTGGTTTGACAGCAAAGCAGTAATGACAAATTTGAAAATAATATTCTCAGTTTGAAATACAACTGGATTATAAGATTATGCATTTCTAATATTTTAAAATTTTGAAATTTTTAATGTTTCAATTTATAATACACAGTTTTGTTGAAATGCATTTACAAAGATACAAGACTTTTCAACATCCATTTGACAAATTATCTGGCACTTAATTATTGGACAAACAGAAAAGTCCTAGACTAGTATGTAAATTATAAATGTAAAGACAAGGTTATTAATTGCAAACAATTAAATTGTTAATCATTTAAGGATAGTAACATAAAACATAAGATTACAGCGAAAGGCTTCTCCAAAAGGCGAGTCAGGATTGGGAAGCTTTGTTTAGAAATAATAGTCTGTAAATTGAAATTATATAAACTAAAATTATATTTTCTTTTCAAAATTTTAATATTTTTAAATATAAATATATTTGACTACATACAGTGGTTGTTCAGAAGAATTTAATATTTTCTTATAATTAAAGCAAGAACTTTTTTTTCTGAATTGTTAGGCCATCATGAAAACCATAAACGAGTGATGCCTCAGCAATCCTTATGGTCACTGCTTTAAATAATGAAACATCTTTAGGTCATTCTCGCAAGAAATGCATAACAAAAAAGAAAAATTTCATAAAAAGAAATATTTCTAAATTGAGAATTTACTAGTATATAGTAAATTCTTCAACAATTGTAAAGTGATTTATTGTCAATTTGTAGTATCCACACAGACTCATTGAGAAGGGGGAGAGGAGTTGACCCATGATTTCTAAGGACCTGGTCATAAGCTTCTTTTATTTTATTTTATTTTATTTTTGGGACTTCAGAGGTCCCTGTAAATTCATTTCCCCAGGACCAACGTTAGCTTTTGATGTCCCTGTGTGTCCAACTATTTCTTATTTTTTAAAATAATAATTAAGTTTAATTAAAATTTTTAGTTAATGACAAGTGATTCTTAGATAGGGTTTCCATAAGGTCAAGCAGAAAATTCAGGATATTGGCAAAATGGAATGTATATATTTAAAAAAAAATAACTATACCTTCAAATAGGGATACATTGACTATTTTGCTGTTACTTTGATCGAATGTACATGCTTTTTTCAGTGATCCTACACCTTAATATTACCAGTTATACAGAAATTTGTTTTGAGAAATGACTGCAGAAGCATTATTTAAGACAGAATAAACTCTTATTTCCCTCCATTTTCGTGCAATAATGCTTGGACAAAGTATCTACATTTGTTGGTAAAGACAAACAGTGAAAATACACAAATACCAAATACATTTACATATTATGAAGATGTACCCTGATCTATACCAGTCATACTTATCAGAACATGACACTTTACAACAGTCCATTGTTTTTTCATCATGTAATCATAAAATTCCTGGCATGTTAATTATACTGCAGCAAAAAAAAAAAAAATATTGTCCAGCATCACCAACAGAACAAAATTGTTGTGATGACATACAAAATATTTAGCAACATTTCTAAGAAATTCATAAGTAAAAATTCTATTGCATTCAAAAATTCAGGACATATACATGTTTTAAAAATTCAGTCAGGACACTTTTACGGATACTAAAATTCAAGACAATCCCGCTTTTTCAGGACGTATCGCCAACCTTATTCTCAGATGAAATTTGAGACAGATTGGAATGGACATGTTTTTACATTTCTAAAACAAGAATCAAGAACATGTCCATCTCAATTTGTCTCCAAGTTTCATCTAATAAAAATTAAATATCCTACTAAAAATCAGGTAACTATCAAAAATTTACTGTTACATGTAAATGCTAATTGTTAACGCAATCTTAAAAAAAAAATTACCATATTTACACCTGATATGAACAAATTAACTACAGATAATTGAAATAAAATTTTAATATGTATTAATTGTAAAATTAATTTCAGAGAATTGCTTCTATCACTTACGGGCTACTACAGGCAATTATAATTCCATGGACAGGGAAATTGTGGATGCCACAATTTAGAACTACATCAGTCAAAACACCACCAAGTCTTAATTGCTCAAGTGACTTTGTAATGCCTACAAACATGTGACTGCCTGCTTTACCTATTATTTTGTAAAAGAAATTCTTTTAAATCTTAATTTATAACATTAATATTAATAATTTATAACATTACTTTCAAACTGAAACTTACAATTAACAAATTCTAAAATGAAAAACAAGCATCTTAATATACACTCTCCAACAAAACAAAACAAAATCAAAGCACCACGAAGAAGCATCTAATTTGAATGCTACTCCATATGCAACTGCCTTCCCATTAGATAGGCAAATTATAAAAAAGTTAATTGTCAATAAATGTCATCACCCCATGGCTCAATGGAAGTACCCATCTTGTGATCCATATAAGGGCCCTCAGAATCTTCCTAGCCACATTATGCTTCATGGAACTGTAACAATCACATCCATTTACCATCAGTAATGCCTGATGAAACACTCAAAGCCCTAATTAATTGCAAGACTTCCAAGAGAGGTAGTATGGTGGAACTGAGAGAAGCTTGCTGGTCAGGCAGACAAATTGCTTGCCATCTGGGGTGTAGTGATGCTTCTGTGGGAAGGTGCTGGAATCGATGGTTGAGTGAGGACACTCATTCACATCCACATACTGCACACTGTTTCCCAGCAGTGCCTCCAAGCAATTCAAACCCTTCCTTGGCCAGCCAAGTCCCCACACTTGTCTCCCATTGAGCATTCTCTGGGACGTACTAGGACAACTTCACCCATCACCGTACATCCAGCATTTGGATTAAGTTTGGTGTGATCCACCACAAGACAACATCTCCAAGCCATCTAAGACATCTGTATATATCACATGCGTATATCACTATGCTGAGGCAGCTCAACATAGTACTAATAATATAACAGCGATGCTACTATTATTCAATAAAAATGTTTTTTTTGTTTTTTGTTTTTTTTCACTGTGAAATTTGAATCAGTTCCAATTCTCTTCATCCACATGGCACTTACAGTTTCATTCTAATTGGATACTTCCTGTATGGTGCTTCAATTTTTTGTCACAGTGTATAAAGGCAAGTGATGATTGTCTGAGTATCAAGAAAAGCAACTATTAAACTATAAAAAAAAAAAAAAAAAACTTCTCAATACAAAAAGTTTACATCGTATAATCTGTTAAGCCAATAAAGTGGAGTATTTTTGTAATTTACCAAATAATGCAATAAAAATTCGTTAGTCTTCCTAAATCCTTCTATTACAAAATTTCAAAAAGATAAAGTAAATGTAATTAGAAAAAAAAAAAACAAAGCAAAAAGATTTTTTTTTTCCTCTAGAACATTAGTACTACAAAATTAGCTTCTCAGTAGACCCAATGTATGGGGAGCTCTTGGCCCTCTTAAATTTTAAAGTATAAGGTGGCTGAGATAAGTGGCACCCATTCCATTTATTTATTTTGATTTTTTGGTGGATAGTCTTAGGACCTTGCCCTCTCCCCTACAAAATAAAATCTTGTACATACTGTTCGTTTTCGAAAGATAGACCCACCAATGGCAGACGATTTTACTCCGCACAGGGGTGATACGCTGAGATGGCCACTTTTCTAAGAAATTTTTTTGGACATTTTCGCTTTTAAGAAAAAAATAACGGAGGAGCATTTTTGCAATAGTATTTATTCTTTCCATAATTCTTTCCCGAAAAGCACAAATAGAACGCAGCTACTAGTAAACTAACACTATAAAAAGTAACCATCCCATCTTTATTTCTCCTCACCCCTATTGTGATGAAATCGAAGGAGACCTGACGCATGCGCAAAAGCGTTGAAAGTTCTCGTAAACAAAAACGAACAGTACCCACGATGCAGCAACATTACTAGTAATAAACAAATTTAAATGCATACATACAACTGGCTTAATATATGCCTTCCTCTGTATTATTATGGGTTCTTATTGTTAGGGATGGGATAGTTACTGTTAACACTGAATGCTCAACTTGGACATGTCAATTGGCATTCATTGAAAAATAAAAAGCAGAAGAGATTGATATTATCAGCTGTTTTGCACCCTACAGATCTATACCATTTGCAAAACAAACATGTGAACTGGGTTTTTTGGCTTAGAATAACCTCCTGAAAATGGCATTTCAGTTACAACACCATGCATTTGATCTTGCAATTTTTATTAGTGGTTTCTTTTTTTTTTTTTACAAAAATTAAAACTAAAAAATAAAAAAATAATCCTTACCATTGTTGGGATTCATAATGAATGCATTTAAATAGCTGAGGTCCATTCCAATTACACCAGATCAAACAATGAACTAGAATGAAATAATTTAAAATAAAAATTATTAAAAAAATTAAATAAATCCTTGTCTCTTGGAAAATTCTCTAAATGTAAATTATATTCAACAATAAGTCACTGTTTTTAAGGAATGACAATTTAAAATTTAAGAATAAATACAATAGTTTTTTTAAAGAGGGGTCAGTGTGGGAATAGTTTGATGCGATAGATGTTGAAGATATATTAATACATATACAGCCAGTATCATTACAATCAGCAACTTTTTTTTTTTTATTATTTCCATTAGTTATGAATTTATTTAGAGTAGGCTATTGGCAGGTGGGAGACTTCATTAAATTCTAAGTGAGCTTTTGTTTCAATTTAAATCTGTGATGAAGTTTCTCAATTTGTTCAAAATGTTTAAAAAATATAGAAATACACTTGTTTCCATTAAGAAAAATCAGAAAATAGCAATAACTCAAAAAATATAGAATTAATTTGTATGAAAGTTGATGAAAACCTACAATATATTGTACTTTAGTAGCTAACGGTATAAAAACATTATGGATGAAACTGATTTCTCCAATATTGAGCACATACAGAGACAGGTAAAAAAATAATGTGTCTTGCATCTTCTACCTATTTTAGCTTGCCTCTAGTCTTCAGACAGCTCTTCATCTAACAAGGGAAGTGAGTGACCTCGAACCGCTCAAAAATATGCTTAGAATATAAATGGCTCATGCCAAAAACAGTGGTATGAGTCATTTTCATGCAAAACTGCACCTCTTATCACGAGAGACATTTGATCACCTATTGAAGGTCCAAGAGAGGAACTTTCGTAACACACAGAAATAAAATATCGCTATAATAGGACCAAAAAAAAAAAAACCACATTTCACTGTCGTGACTATATTGCTGTATTTCCCACTGCTTAAAATAATTACGTTATCTGAACAAACTTTTCCTACTAGCCTGATAGTGTTGCACAGCTATTCAGTCTTCAAAGTGCAGGTGTAAGATTTCAATGAACTGGTCAAAGCAAAGTGGAACAGAACAATATCCACATCTGACTAAAGCCACTTTTTCACATTCAACCTTGAAATGTGTGTTTTTTTGGTCCTACTATATCGATATTTTGTTTCTTTGCGTTACAAAAGTTCCTCTCTTGGACCTTCAATAGGTGATCATTGAAGGAAGACGTTCAGTTTTGCCTGAGAATGACTTATACTACTGTTTTGGGGATGAGCGATTTATATTCTTATCACATTTTCGTGCGGTTCTCAGCATTCGAGGTCACGCACATCCCTTGTAAGTGTATCTGTTAACTGATGTTACAACACAGCTATCTCCAAATCTTTTTCTTCACAATTTGAACACTATCACATCCCAAGCAGCCTCTTTATGTTAAGGCTCATTCACATCAACAGATGACAGTGCCACTCATTTACTTATGATACCTTAATTCTGCATTAAATTTTCACTTAAAATATCCAAGTTTTATGCAGTTCCAACTCATTATTACCACATAATGAAGATTTTTATTCTGTTTTTTGTTTGTTTTTTTTCCCCTTAATTAATCAAAACCAGTGTAGATCTTATTTTGTTTCTTTTTTTTCTTTGAGAAAAGGATTTATTTTGATTTTAAAGGGGAAAGAACTTAAATGAAAAATAAATTCATCTGTGGCAAGAATTTTCAAAACATTTTGCTTCTTACAAAGAGAACTGGTCTTAATTTACTTACACAAAATACTAAAAAAAAATCAATATATCCAATGTAACCAGATTTTTACTTGTGACAGGGCAAACACCTTATTTAAATGCTTTGATTACTGAAATTAGTAGACTCAAATATGATTTTTTTTCCCCTGCATCTTTGGAAGATTGTAATTCTGTAAATTTTAAATAAAACATTTCAATTTAGAATTAAATATTTTGTACATTAAATCATTGTGTATGAACTATGTAGGAGTTCCTTGTAAATTATAATTTAATGTCTATCTTTATGTTTCCCTTGAACTGCATGTCACTGACATTGAAAGAAAAAAAAAACCTAGCTATAAAAATTTTCCATGACTACATTATATCAATCAGAATTGGCAGAAATCAATCAGTATATCAGTTAATGAAAATAACCAATATATTATTAGTTTTTATTAATAAAATAACAGGTATTTAGTATTTGAATCACAACATCTATATTTTCATTTTCGGTGTAGCATCAATTAATATCTAGTCAGTGATGACTTATGCCTTGCAAAATGTACAATTAAGTGTCAATGCAAATGAGATCCTTGCTTCTACCATTAATAGTTTAAAAACACTGTCACAGCTTGTAAATGTATGCTAGTTGATATACGGTACAAATAGATAACAATTCAAACTTTGCTACTTGTATTTACTGTGTTTTAAATACACTTGAGTGCAAGGAAATAAGACTCAAATGGAAACGCAATGGTGAACCTTAAATATTTGCAAATTATCGAACGTTTGAAAACTGCAAGTAATAAAATAACAAAGAATATGCCATTCCCGTTCACGTGACACGCAGAACATTCCAGATGAATGCATTTTGTAAAAAATGTGAGGAAAACAGTAATATAGGAAAGGTGTCGTACCAAAAGAGTTCATTTCATTACAAGACAAGGTCACACATTGAGCTGAATTTAGCAGGTATTGCAAGTCAATACATGGTGTTGTCACCTCGAGCTCTGACAACGGCTTCCATTTGGCTTCTCATTGATCGGATCACATTCATGACCTCATGTTGCGCAATATTGTTCCCGTCCTCTTCAACTCCTCTATTGCTTCTGGAGCTGGATTTCTGCCACAAACTCTTCTCTTAAGAAGGTCCCAAAGATTTTTGATCAGGTTCAGATCAGGACTACATGCAGGCCACCATATATACTCAATGCCAACTGCATTCAAATAATCCCGAACAGCAACAGCAGCTTGTGGCCTCGCATTGTCGTGAATGGAAATGAAGTTTTCTCCGACGAATCCAGCGTACAACAATATTGTTACAGCACTTCGGTTATATACCGGTGAGCAATCAACTCGCCTCCTGTGAGTCCAGTACCGATAAATACCACATCAGTTTTGGCTGCAAGTGCTCAGAGCATGCAGGAGCCTCCTCCATAACTGACCGTTTGTGCAAAATGTTCACCAGGGCTTTGATAGACACGGTTTCATCTGTCATTGCCATGTAAGCACATTCGAGTTTCGTCTGAGAACACTGAACTCCATTGTGCTACAGTTCAATCAACATGATCGTGAGCAAATTGAAGGCGTATTTGCCAATGAGCTGTGGTTAGAAGTGGTCCTGTTGCAGACTTACTTCCTGTAGTCTTCTAACTGTCCAGCCACTGACAGCTAGCCCACGTACACGGTGCAGCTCTTATTGAACCTGAATGCCAGCCAAATTATGATTGTGTAGTGCAGTGCTAATAATAAATCGGTCATCGTTTTTTTGCAGTTGTAGCTCGATGTCCACCAGAACCTGGTCTCCGATGAAAGGCACCTTTCTCCCGGAACCTCCAATAGACTCGTGATACAGCTGACTGCGACATATGCAACAGTTGCGCGACCTATTGTTGAGTAACCCTGCTGAGTAAGATAACTGCCTGCACAGTCACTTCCTCGGCTGTTGTATCCATCTTTGTGGAGTAACAATGACGATAGGATTCCAATAGAATAATTCACATTCATGAAAGGATATGTAAATCTCGCATACACAACAATTTCGCATGTTTCCAAATGGTTTACGTACCGCCATACACGTGAACTTCATATCCTTTCCACCAATTACTGGCATATCTCAAAAACTTGTCATATTATCACTTCTTGGGTGTCATATGTAAACATGAATTTCTTATTCTATGTTATTTTATTACCAGTAGTTTTCAAACGATCGAAAATTTGCGAATATTTAAGGTTCACCATTGCATTTCAGTTGAGTCGATTTCCTTGCACTAGAGTTTATTAAGAAAGTGTATATAAAACAAATGCTAGCGATCATTCATCTATATATATAAAAATGAATGTATCTTTGTTTCTTTCTTTCTTTCTTTGTCCTTTATACACTCCTAGGCCCTTTGACCTATCTGGACCAAACTTTGCAGAATTACTCTTTAGGACCATGCGGAAAAGATAGGCTACCTTAGAAAAGTTATCCAAGGGGTTGAAAAGGGGTAAAATCCCTCAAATACCCAATATCCACCTGGTGGTGAAAATGAGACCTACACAAATATTGTGTAAAGTGAAAAATTCGCCTATTGGGGGGGGGGGGGTCAGGTTCACCACACTTGGGTGCGGGGATGGCGACACAAGGGCCTAAGTGTCCCACCCCCGATCGACACCGGGACCTTATATTTAGGGCCCCTTCTCGGGCCCCCCAAGTCAGATAAGGAAAAATTCGTTCTCCTATGGGGAGCAGGGACACCACACTTGGGTGGGAGGAAGGCAACACAAAGGCTGAAGTGTCCCACCCCCGACTGACACCATACCTTATATTTAGGGCCCCTTCTCGGGCCCCCAAGTCTATTGCAAAAAGGGAAAAATTTGCTCTTCTATGGGGGGGCAGGTCCACCCCACTTGGGTGGGGGGGATGGCGACACAAGGGCCTAAGTGTCCACCCCCGATCGACACCGGGACCTTATATTTATGGCCCCTTCTAACCGAGCCCTTTCTTTCTTTGAGTGGCATTGCAACGCATGCCGGGTGCAGCTAGTTAAGTATATTTCAAGGATGTTATTGAAACTCAGCACAGATTTTCATAAATAATTGGGGGGAGGGGGCAGGTGGCAAGACCACTGACTGAATTTTGTTGCCCTATATTATAAAGTCAGGAGAAAGCTAAAGTAAAAGAAATCTATATGTAAATGTTAATCACAATGTACATCTTTATTATAAATGCTGAATTTGGAAGGGATCAGGAACCAATAAAAACTACTGAGGGTGCCCAAAACACACTGATCCACTAGAGTTAGCATCTATGCTTGAACCTACGTTTACACTCAGCTATCTATTACCGTATTAGGGACTGAACTTATAGTGCTGGGTGGGAATGTCAATTTTGAAAATTTGGGGAAAGGATGAAGACCAAAATAATTCTAATTATAAGTTGGAGCCTAAATAACATCGTAAAAACTTTAAAGGAGTCCGTCCAACCATTTATGCAGGATTCGGGTTGACTGGGGTGCAGGCCAAAATAAATGTGCTTATATTTTAATTGGGACCATAGATAAGCAACATATAGCTTATTTTATGGAAATCTAACCAGCCGTTTTAGCACGATGAAAGTACACAAAGAAAAAAAATGTTCAAGTGGAATAATAAGACTTCGCTTGCTCAGATAAAGATGTAATATCTCCTTAGGTGTATCAAGGATTTTGAAATGGAGGGGGGAGATATGATGGTCAGATCCATTTAACCAAAACAATAACATGATTCATTGCAGGTGTGACATTTGGCACCATCCTACTGAAAGTACACCTGCGAAGCTTGATGCCGTCTAGTTGCTTCACGACGGCCATCATTCCGGGAGAGCGAAGCATCATTCCGGGAGATCTTAACTAAGATCTGCACACTGCAACACTCTTTGACGACGGGTTGTGCTTCCTTTCTCACTCAGTAATGATCCTGTTTTGTCCATCTTCTCCATGAACCTGGTAGAGGTTTGGTGGAACTGCAAGAGTCGGGCGGCGCTGGCAGCAATTTCAGTCCCCTCCACCGCTTAAGCTTCTCGCACACTTATCGGCACACTCCGATCAGAAAAATTCTGATCCCGAAGGAAGAAAATTCCGAAAGAATCATTTCTATAGATTTCAGCGGGAGACGCACAGTTTAGAAATTCCGATGTCGGAAGTGGAATTTTACCTGAAGCAGGGCCGGCGTTAGGGGTGGCGAATGGGGCGACGGCCCCGCACCTGGTTAGAAGAAAGAGGATCGTCGCTTTTTTTTTTTTTTTTTTTGGTTGTTAAAATAGGATTGGCAAGGGCCCCGCAAAATTCATCTCGCCCGAGGCCCCGCACCCTCCTAGTGCCGGCTCTGCCTGAAGGTCTGCGCCCATATATCCGCCACGATCGGATCAGAAAATTCTGATAGAATCAGTTGTATAGATTTGAATGGGAGTGCTTCGGAATGCTTCAGAAGTTCTGACCAGAAGATACCGTGGGAAAAAAAAATAAATAAAAAAGAAGTTAATATTATTTTATTTTCGACAGTTTATTTTAAGTTTACGAAAATTGATTAGACTTTATTTTAATTAGATATAATAATTAATAAATCTATCAGTATTAAAAGAGACATATCTTTTTAATTTACCAAATTAATGAATGACAAGTCTGAAAAGTTTCCAAATCAAAACCAAGTCTACAATTTTTAAAATAAAATATATTTATTTAATATCACAAATAAAAACTGCTTATTTATTTATTTAAATTAATTACTGATGTACAGTAGTTATATGATAAGGAGTTACATGACAAACATTTAAAAAGAATTATCATGTAAAAAAAAATATAGGACAACAGATGCAAATGAGTTTAAAAATCTTAAATTTTTTTTGTAGTTTTTTTTTTTTTTTAATCAAAAATGAGTTATTTTTATATTTATTTAAAATTATATAAATCTATACTGGAGCTTTAAATGAGTTTTAACTCCGTATTTCTTTTCTTCTTTTTTTTTTGTCCATTAATTCATTAAAATGAATTTAATTACAAAGCAGCCTTAATATTTTACTTCTTTTTTGTTATCAATGACTGCTTCTATTATCGACTCCAATGTGTGAAAAGAAATCAGCAATTCGTTTCTTTTGCCTTTCTTTTGATGCGCGCGCAACCTATAGTACAAATTCCGATCTGTTCCGAAGTAGTGCGCACTTCTTACGGACAGCGTTCTGATCGAATCTGTTCCGGACCAGTGTTCAAGAAGCTTCTGGCATAGTTATACGGTTCAGAACGGTCCGATCGGAATCGATCAGAACGCCGGCCGTAAGAAATGCGCACATACTTCGGAATTCGTACTGAAGGTGGCGCGCGCATCAGAAGGCCAAAAAAGCAACTTATTTCTTTTCCCACAGTGGAGCAGAGCATATTTTAAGGGATTTCCACTGGGCGACATACAGGGGTTCGTACCTCCCGGAAATTTTTTGAAAATTTGAAGCCCAAAAACGTGGTTTTAAGCCTTATTTTAGTATTATTGGGGAACAGGGCTGTCGCCCCCCC
>JAFIDM010009631.1:138593029-138633453 GCA_023159025.1 Thereuonema tuberculata | reverse complement strand
CCCCCCCCCCCCCCCCCCCCCCACTTATTGACTGAGGAACGGCATCAAGATTGTGCAACCATATGTGGTGACCTCATCTCCAATGCTTACGACAATGTCATGTTTCTATAGCACATCGTTATGGGTGGCAAAAACATTTTTTTAATCTGCAAATTGAAGCTCTAGTCGGCCAAATGAAAATCTGTCTGTAAAGAAAAAAATGTCAACCGGAACATTTGAAGTTACTGTGTTGGAAGTATTTTTATGATTGAATTGTGCTATCTGTAAAAATCAATTCGTTGGAATTGCCCTGATTCGTAGGTAAACAACGAATTGGTTTCTTTTGTATCATAACTCAAAAACAAAGTGTTTTGGCCAGAGTGAGCTGGCTAAACAAAACCATTAATGTTGATACATCCTCCATACTCCCCTAATTTACTACCTGAAGTTTCTTGTTTTCCTGTACGAAAATTTTTTTTAGTATATTCTTTGGCACAGGAAATTATCACAGATGCAACACAAACCCTTTGGTCAATTCCCAAAAACAATTTTTGTCCTTTTCCAGCTTTTGTACCAATGCTGAGAAAAACATAGTAGCTGCGAGATTACTTTTAAAGGTATAGTTGAACCATTTGAGGAAGGCAGTCCCCTCAGGCGTTGGGACTGAGAACTTGAAAAAATTGGGGTGAAAGGGTATCAGGGTATTGTTACGGAATTTAAGAAAGGCCTTATGTGATCCTTTTTTTAGTATTTTGAGAATTCAGCTCTTCGGAAATATAGTTACATAAAGCCGATAATAACGAGGTCAAGCTCTGCAAACACTGTTGTAATCTTTCCTCCCCACCCCCACATACCTTATACCCTTTCTCCCCTATTTTTTTTCAAGTTCAGTCCCAATGCCTGAGGGGACTGTTTTCCTCAAATGGTTCAACTAGAGATGGTGATAAGGTGCTATAATGTTTTTGATCACAGCAGCCATGGTCCATTGTTGACTCTACAAATTATTTTGCTAATTGGATCAGTATTTCCAGTAGGTAAAATGTTCTTTATCGAAAAGCTTGTATCAGATAATGAAGTCATAAACATGATTAAATCCATTTACTTGAGTACCTTGTGCAGTCCAGTAACCTCAAATCCAATAGATCATATTGGGATATGATGAATAAGCTGTTCACAAGTTGTTGGTTTACGGCATCTGCACAATCAAGTTTGATAGTTCACTATCCCTGCAGAATATTTCCCATTTTATGTCCTATGAATTTAGGGTGTTGAAGAGGATGGGGGGGGGGGTCACCAGCACTAATAAATGTGCTTGATGAAGTGGCTAGTATTAATATATGTATAGTTTGTATAAATTAATACTTTTTTGGTAAAATAATTCAAAGTAAATTTGCTTTCAGATGATGATGAGGAGAAGGAGGAGGAGGAGGAGGATGATCAGGAAATGTTCTTTCCCAATACAAGTAATACAAGCCAGGAAATGTTCTTTCCCAATACAAGTAATACAAGCCAGGAAATGTTCTTTCCCAATACAAGTAATACAAGCCAGGAAATGTTCTTTCCCAATACAAGTAATACAAGCATTGCTCCACCTACTACTGAAAACTGGGAAGACGGTGAGTTCTGAATATTCTTAATCAGTAAATGGGCTTTTGTAGATGGTGAAATATCACTAAATTGCAATCTTGAGATATTTACATTCAGTTTTGGTTATGGACAAAAATCAATAAAATAGTAATTGCACAAAGTAATGTGGTTAAAATGTAGAAATATTGTTCTATGTCCTTAATTTTGGGTACAAAACCTCATGCAATTGGATGGCTGTAGCAGTAGAAATACAGGGCAATGGAAAATTTATTTTACATTGAGGTGGATGAAAGACCACCTGACTCATAGTGCCATGGGAAGAAAAATATGCAATTTAATAAGAATAATTAATTTTTCTATTTAAGAAATAAAGCTTTTAACAGTCCATTTTATAGATTATTAGATCTTGATTTGCTCATCTTTCAAAGTAAAATGTATAAAAATAGATGTGGAGTGGAAGTTAGGCAGCATTTGTTGCAAAAAGGATTTTTAGATAAATATCTAAAGATGGCACAATGACTTCCATGAAATTAGAGATAAAAATATACACAAACAAAAAATTTACCACAAAAGTTGATCATTAATTTGGCTAGGAACATTTTGCTTTGTCTTGATTAAATCCATCTATATATTAAACAATAGTAACAGTTTAATATATTTAGTACAAGTGACATTTTAGTACATGTCATTCATTCATTCATTAAATATGGCAAGTCTTATAGGAACCTATAGAATTTATTCCTCCAGTTCTTAAAATTGCCACACTTGGTTGTCTGAACTGACCATTGTATCAAGAGCTTGGTATTCACTGGTGACTGGACCTGGCTGATAAACAGCAGCATGGATGAAACAGCTGTACTAGAATGTCACTTGTGTAAATTCTTTTTATTTATAATTTATATAAAGTTGTCAAAGGAAAGTGTTCCTCTTGAGTAAGAAGTTGAGCAGAAATGATGCATGTGGCTTGTTTCAGTAAAATGTTAGGCAAAACTTATCTGCTTGAAGTTCTGAGTGTAGAAATAAAATTAGTTTTGTCCAATGTATAGTTACTGAGAATTTGCATTTATTTTTGGTCTCCTCCAACCATAACATATTTTAAGTTGGACTTTAAATCTGCATCACACCAGATTTTAAAGAAATTGCTATAGTTTGATACATATTCAAACAGAAGAAACATGTTAAAGTGGATTCGACTTCATACTCTTGAGTGAACAAGCATTGCTGAGTTTTATTTGGTTTTTGTTAATACTATTTTCTATATGACATTAAAGGTTTCTTAATCGGAAATAAAATGTTTTATTTGCAAAACCTATCAACTTTTTTATTTTTTTATTTCTTAGAATAAATTCCAGTAGTTCACTGTAAATTGTCTTTTATTAGATTTTTTTTTTCTTTATCTAGAAAATAATTTTAATTAGGCCTAATTATCAAATTGATGTTGCACACTAGTGCAACTTATAATCTATATTTACCCATATACGACTACACTAGTGGCCAAAATTGTGAAAACTTTTTAGAAAATTAGTTTTTTCAAGGTTGCTGGCTCATAACATCCGCTTTTCTTAGAATAGCACCATAACTTTGTTATTAGAAAAACAATGTAATATATAATGCAATTCAATACAATTTATGGAAGGAAAACATAATTTGAAAATATTATGCAGTAAAACCATAATGAAATGTATTTCATAAGTTCTTGCCACTTCTGTTAGTACTTCGTTGGGAAACCTTTTTTGGCAATTATGGCGTTGCAACGGCGTTTCATGGAGTGAACCAAGTGTTTTAGTTCATCAGGTGTTATAATATGGTACCAAGATTGAATTATAGCTTCTATTAATTGTTTTATTCCTAGGTTGCTTCTGACTTACATGTTTCTTCAATATTCTCCACAAATTTTCTACAGGGCTTAAGCCAGGGATATTACCTGGCAATTCTCGAAGTGAAATGTTATTTTCCTTAAACCACTTTACCGACGGCAGCAACATAACAAGGAGCTAAGTCCTGCTGAAATATGTCTCATTATCCTGAAAGAGATCATGGGCCCAAAGGCTTTAGATTTGGCTCTTAAGTATATCCTCGATGTACCTTTTGGCATTTAAAGTGCCATCAATTATATAAATTCTGCCTACGCCTTTAGCTATCATGCAACCCCAATTACAGCGTGCTTCATAGTAGGTACTGTACACTCAGGTAACACATCTTCTCCAATTTTTCTCCTTACGTGTTTTATCCCATTGTTCTTTTGACTTAATTAATGTTTTTTAGCCCATTCTGATCTCTTCATTCTTTATTTGAGAGCTAGAAGTGGCTTTTTCCTTGGAATTCTGGAATTTAGATCCAAAGTCTGAGTATGTCGACTACCCCTTGCACTCACATGTAACCCACATTCTGATAATTAATTTTTAATTGAATTATGATTTTCTTTTATCAATTAAGCTCAGTTTTTTTAATTCTCCTGTCAATAGCAGTTGTACACCTTTCCTGCCTTTACCAGGTGCATTGCGAATTGGTGGATTTAGTCTCTTGATATCTCTTGCATAGCTTCAAAATCCCACCTTTGGTTATATTTCCACCAACTTTTTTAATGATTTCCTTTTAGATGTATCCTTCTTCGTGCAAAGTTAGTATTTAGTTCTTTTTCTAGGTGAGCAGTCAAACCTTTTTAATCTATTTGTCATCTTACAGTACTCTTAAACGTCGAACCAAAAAAACCCAACAAAAATGTATGACCAACTTGATTAAACTCCGACAACTGAATAGGACTGCTAATTCTAACTGAAATGAGTCAATTCTTACTTGCACCTTATTGGTTCCTTATTGCTGTATCATATCAGCATATAACTGGTTTTCAGAACAATCACTCTCATTGGCTGGTTTTGACTTTAGAAAAATCCACTTTTTACTGAAGCAGTTGGTTTTTTTTTTTTTTTTTTTGTTATTTGGCTATAACTTTTGACAAAATAATAATTCAATATAATTTAGTTCATTACATTCTGCATTAAATTGTTTCTAATGATGTATAATATTTTAAAACAGTTGTTCTGAGCCATGAAACCTCCAAAGCACAAATTTTCTAAAAGGTTTTCACAATTTCTAGTGTAGACTTGTATGAAAGGATTTATAACAATTTGGCATTAAAAGCCATATATTTGTTTCCTAATTATTATAGGTCTGTATCCAATTTCAGTCTTTACAAGTCAGTTGAACATCTGTATATACAATTGACTTCTCAATTGAAAGTGGACACCTGAGTGTGTCATCCCAACAGTGAAGTTTGGTGGTGGTGTGATGGTGTGGTCGTGTTTCTCCTGGTTTGTACATGGTCTGTTCGTTGTGATCGAGGGGACCATGGCATCCACGCAGTATCTGGACGTTCTAGACAATTCCATGCTTGCTACGTTGTGTTTGCAATTCGGTGAAGGGCCATTTGTGTTCCAGCATGACAATGTGCCATGCCTTAAGTCCCGTATTGTCAGCACCTGGTTTCCGGAGAATGTTCAGGAACTTAAGTGGCCCACCCAGAGTCCAGACCTCAACCCTAATGAACATCTGTGGGATGAATTGGAGCATCGGATTGATGCGTGTCCGATTCGACTGCAAACACTCATCCAACTTGTTCAGGCTTGGAAGGAGGAGTGGGCAAAAATACCGGTTGCTTGCTATTAGAAACTGGTGGAGAGAATGCCACGGCATATGGATGCTATGCTTATGGGAAAATGTGCACTGTAAATAGTCGGTTCCATACCACAGGTGACAACTTTCAATTGAGCAGTCTGTGTACTTAAACTTCATGACTGCCCTGTTAAACATAACTAATGTTGGTAGTGCATTTCTCTAATTTGGTAGAATCACAGAGTTCACAAAAGCATATTTTATATTTTGTAGTCTATAATAGACTTCCTAAAATCTTAGGCTTGTTAAATGACTTCCTGTAAAGGTAATTCAGTGTATGGAGCATTAATCATTGGACTGCCATGAATTATAGTGACCATAAGAGAGAAGCCTTACTCAGTTCTGTAATTTTGAATCTGTACCATCTCGAATGGCTTTCTGTAATCTTTTAGAAAGGGATATAAATATTTTCCACTTCGTAGGGGGGTATATTTCCAAATCTCAGAAATTCTATTGGAGCAATTCCTTAATTTACAGGAAACTGTTTTGGCATATCCATATTGTTAAACTTTGTTACTTATCTGCAAAAAAATTGTTGTTCATCAATAGTAGGATTTCATTAAGCTCCAAATGACAGAATATTTCATGATAAAGTGGATAATTATCAGGAAACTTGTGATTATTTCTTAAGATCATTACAGTTAATTGGTTGCATGTTAATAATTGAATAGTCAGAGGTTCCCAAACTTTCTCAGTTTACAACACCCTTAGTCGTAACGAGTTTATTGCAGTGAGTCAACCTAGCATCCAGCACTCAGTGTGACAAAAAAATCACCACCAGTAAAAAATTTGCTGCTAGAAGAGTTGAACATGTTCAACTTTTAAGTGCTAGTGGGTCACATGATTCCTTCAGAATGAGTAATTACTGTGTGGGACTGGAGATAGTAGAGTAATTCTCTTGTGTTTTGTTGCAGCATTAGTTTTTGCATTTATTAAAATTAATTACTTTTAGATTTATTATTGCAATCGTATGTTTATTTATTCATACATTCAAAATTACTTATGAAAGGAATGTAAATTAGTAAGTTTATAGTTAAAAATTTCAAAAAAAAAGTATTGTTGAAAAGAAATTAAACTCAATAATGAATTTGTCTTAAAATTAATATTGGTTTCTTTGTGCTTTATTATTACTCATTATTGTTAATAACTATTGTTATGATTATTATTGGTAATGGTTTATGATCTCAAAAAGAACTTTGTTATTATTACTGTTTTAGTATTCAAAATCCTGTAGAAATGCCTGACGAAGCTGAGGAATTTTCCTCTGAAATATTGCATATAGTTTGTCAGATTTAGTTTAAGTTTTTAGTTACAAATCATTGAGTTGAGTGGAGACGGATTACAAGTTTCACTTGAAGTTAAAAAAAATTAAATCTTTAGATGTACAGGGCAAAGTTAAATAAAGTCCATAAAGTTTTTTTTTTTTCTCTAGTTAATACTGCCAACAATTCGCGACTTATCTCATTTACTGTGCCAGTCTCAAGCATTTTATAACTTCATGCAGAGGTCCAACTGGTGATATAAAAACACTAGTAGGATACAAATAAAAAAAAAATAAGTTTATTAAATTTGTCTGCTGCATAATTGATTATACAGAACCAGCAGAACCTCTTGGACTGATGTATGGATTGAGACTGATACTCGATGCCTTCAGTTGCTGCTGCTAAGAAGCTAGTGCATCAGCAGTGTGACAATGGTACTAGCTATTCCCTCACAACAAGAACTAGTAGCTTAAACTTGCAACCAGTAACTTAGCCATGTGTGACTTAGCCTGTAGTGTCTTGATTTTTTTTGATTTGTGTGATGCCTCTGATCATTAAGAAATAAGTTCAGCAGGAGCTTGCTATTACTTCAAATTGAACACTGACACTCGACAACCTGAAATTCTGTTTTACTTGGAAATGTAAAATATCCCAAGTGCAGAGTTTGGGAACCAATGGATAGTCCATTCACTAATCATTGGTTTCTAACATTGTTGCATGTATTTCTTGCACCATTTTAAAGAATGTTTTGTCATATCCCATCTGTTGGCATGATATAACATAGGAATAGCCGGATTCTGATGAAACTTGATATTGAGGTTTTGACTAGAATGCCAAGCCATTCTAAGCTTATAAACCATCACATGTAGTTTTTATACAAGTTATACTAGGATGCTTTTGATTTGTAAAATTGCAGAGTATATTGGCAAATGTATATTCCATATGTAGTAATTTTTTTCCAAGCTTGTTAATATCTTCCTGTTGGCTGTGAATGATATTCCTGTAGATAGAATCCATGAATTGCTTTAAAAAAGTTATTTGGCTAATCGTAAAGCTACAAATCGAGTGAATGTCTACACTTAAAAAGTAAATTTCTATACTTAACCATGTTCTTGATGCCAATCCCTTTTGATGGTAAAAGCTTTGATCCAAGGCATTATTTTCGTCATAGGAGAATGATGAGCCCAGAATTTATAGAAACGAAGTAAATATCATGACTTTTTGAGATATCGGCCTGCGGGGATTTTGACTTGATACAGTAGGATGTAACTAACATTTATTTAACTATAGTTATGTATTATTTTTTTTTTTATTCAGTAAATATTTTTTTTTCCTTCCAAATATTTAGAATTTGTGGAAGATTCTGTTCTTGACTGTATTCAGAATAAACAACCTGTCGGATATATAGATCCATCCAGACTGTAAGTTTCATTTTTCATAAATTTTATTAACACTAGACAGGGTGTCTACCAACCGGGAAATCCAGGATTTGTACGGGAAATTTGGGTTGACATGAAATGTACGGGAAAATAAGACTATGTCCTTAAATTTTCAGCATTTTTTTTTTTGGTTGAACAGATCGGTTTAAGAGATTTTTTTTTTGTTTTGTTTTTTGTTTTAGTTGAACCAATTGGTTTAGAGTTTTTTGGTTGAACAGAATTTTTGTGAAAATGTCCTTAAATGTATGGGAATTGTCCTTAAATTTTTTGTTTAAGATTCAGTAGACACCCTACTCAAAATTTGATTTAACTTGCTCAAGTAATATGAAAGAATAAAGAAATAACACGGAAAATAAAAAACATCCATTCCAGACTTTCACCAATGAAAAGTAGATATTTTTCATTTTCTGTCTCATTTCTTTATTCTCTTATATTACTTTGTGGCATGTTAATTTTTTTGTTTAAATAGACCAGGTTGGGTTCAGCCTTGGTTCTTTTATATTCAAATTCTTTTGCTCCTGATGGTTCTGCATACCAGGATTTGAAATTATGCCAGTTTTGGTTCTTAAATGTATTCTTTTGGAGGGAGGCCACAGCCGGGAGTGGTTTCTCTTATCACTTTTGCAATCTGAGCATTTCATCTGATGAGCGAGTCTGGCTAATGTGTTCACAAAAAGGAAGACATGGTCGTCCCAGACTCAGATGAAAGCTCAGATATTTTTCATTTTCTGTCATCTCTTAAATTCTTTTATAACTAGACTTGTTTAACAATTTTATTTCTGTTTTCATCCTTTTAATAATTTGTAGACATTAAGGATGAAACGTCTTGTTTTAAATCTTTTTGGCCAGCAGAGAATGACCTTTATTTCAATTATGAAAGTCTGTATTCAAAAGTTTCTGATTCGCCTAATTTTAATGCAGAGATTTTTTTTTTTTTTTTTTTTCTTCTCACTCATTTGAGCAGGACCTGCGGTGCTATTAAGTTGTGGGGTCGTCATCCAGAGTAAGAATTTTTAAAAATGCAATTACTAGCCCTGGGTGAAGTATTGTTTTGATATCCAAGTAGATTACATAAATAAATACCTTATTTTGATCTTGATATACATTTATTGTAAATTACTGGATAGATCCTTGTTTGAAGGATTTTCCCACTCCAGGGTGAGATTTACTTGATATTTCGGTCCAGTGCCTCTGACCTTCTTCAGGAGATCATACTATTAATAGGCAAAAATCGGATGTACGTTTGTTTGTCATCAAAATGGAGAGAATATTTTAAAGTGTATTTTTAATTTTGTTTGAGTATTTGTAATTTTAAAAATACACTAATGTCCTTTTGAAAAGAAAAATTAGTTTATTTAATGTAGGTCCATTGTTCAATACTTAACATTTTATACAAAAAAAAAAAATATTAATAATCTTTTAATTATTTTAAATCAATCCAAAAAGTTTAATTCAAAAACAAGTAAAAACTTAAGTATAAACAAAATATTATAAACGTTTGCATCTATTCATTTAGTGAATAATAAACAAAAATAAACTAGAAATAATTCCTGTGCCACTGTAAGGCATTGTGGGTCACTTTCTCAAAGGCTCAATTTGGAGAAGCCTATTTTAGGGCAGGTGGTTAACTTTTTTTCATTGAAAGTGCCAGGAAAGCATGTTGATATTAAAAAAATCAAGAATTGTAGAACGATGGTCTTTCTGTCAGTGCTGTGGTGCTATATAATTGCCGTAGCCCAAGTTCAGCAAATAAATGTAGGAAGAATTCCAGCATTGGTCAAGGTAAATGTTTAAAAATAGATTTTTAAATTACAGTAGAACCCCGATTATCCTAGTTAATGTGGACCAAGCCTAACTCTGATAACTGAAAAACTCGGTTAAAGCGAAAATTGTAAATAAGATAAATTGTATAGGTTTAAATATATATTTTAACAAATACAAGAGTTATATAGATACACTACATAAAATTCATATTGAAAGAGTTCTTTTACTTAAACCTTTTTACTTTTCTGCACACCATTTTTCTAATTCGTTTCTCTTCCTTTTCCAGTCTCCAACAGTAACAGCTCCAACAGATCTTCCGCTACTTTCTTTATTGATTCACCATTATCTATTCTTTGGATTGCTTCTAATTTTGTTTCTATAGAAACAACTCGCTGTCAGTAGAATTGACTGAATGTACCACCGTACTTTTCAGATACACTGGACAATGTGACCAATCGAAAAAATTCCCTGATTCCAGGGAGGGAATCATGTGATCAGTCAAAACCATTTCGCGATTCCAGGTAGGGGGTCATATGACTAGACGAACAAAGATTAATTGCGACCAATATTCTGTGAATTCTCTTTCATTTACCTGAGTGTTTGTGAGATCAAGTTCAGAATTTTTATTGGTAGCTTTAAAAATGGAAAATGTAGAACAAAAAAAAAATCCTAGAAGTAGCTCGGTTAAAGCGGAAACTCGGATAATTGGGGTTCTACTGTATTTGGAAAAATATTATCATTTTCAAAAATATGGTATTTGTTTTACTTCCGTGAAGATTTCACTGGTTTGAAACTAGTGTATATTAATTACATTAAGACTGACGGAAGTTGTTAGATATGTGCCAGTCTTAATGTAATAGAAATCTCCTGAAAAGGCCAGAGTAAATCTCACCCTGGAGTGGGAAAACCCATTAAACAAGGATCTATTCAGTATCATGTCTCGCTACTCCTTCAGAACCTAACTTTTGGAACTTAAGGATCGGCTCTAAGAGCACCTCTGCATAAGTATGGATCTGCATTTCCACGTTTCCTTGTTTTTTTTTTTGTTTTTTTTTTTTGATAGCCTTGTGATTTACTATAACTATTTCTATTTCACTCATTAATCTTAAAAAATGATTTGTCATCTACTTAAATTGTTTTTCTTTTATTGACTTGATAGGATTGGCTTGACGCCATCCTCAAAACAAGTAGTTTATGAATTACTTGCTGATTCAGGGACCGAAGCTGAAAATTGGGAAGAGGAAATGTAAGTACACATTTATTGTTTATTTATAAAATGCTAATTGTTTCATAGTAATAGTTGCCCTCCTTTCATTAATTACTATTTTAATATCTTTATAATTGCAGAAGGAAAATTGAAGCCGCTGCTCAACGAAGACAATTACGGAAATTGAGATTGCCAGTTGTCCCTGCAGAAATGGTAATGATTTTCAGATATTTTCAAATTTTTATATTTTCTTGAATGATACACATGGATTTTTAAATGCTAATAAGCTAATTTTGTTTACAGTCAATGTTGCAAGCTTTGAATAGAGGGCGTGGAGTATTAGCTGCTATTTCAAGTAAGCAATTTTTTTTTATATTTTCAAGATTTTTATTTGTAAAATATCTGAAGAACTAACTAGAAACATAAAATTTTGCAAGAATTTTTTGTATAGTTTTCCATGAACAGGTATAGGTTTTGTGCATATTTGCTGCAGGGACACCTTTCCTTAAAGAAACAAAACAAAACGTGATTCTGCTGTGTTTGGCTGTAGAACCCCAAATCTAGACTGCAAGAGTATCAAATAACAGGAATTAAACAGAAGTACAGTGTATTTCTATTTAAGTTTTTATTGAAACATGGGCTGCAATTTTGATATATTTGATAGTGAAAGATAAAGTGATATCAGTGCGTTATGTAGATGACCGGATGATAATGGTGAGACTACAAGGGAAAAAATTGGACTTAGTGCTAGTGCAAATTTACATGCCACATAGTGGATTAGAAGACGAGAAAGTAGAAGAAAACTACAAGAAGATAGAAGAAATAGTTGAGAAAGAGAAGGGTGCATGTGTAATCCTAATGGGTGACTGGAACGCAGTAGTAGAAGGATAAGATGGAAAAACGGTTGGAAAATTTGGACTGGGAAAAAGAAATGACAGAGGAGAATCTTTGGTAAATTTCTGTAAACGGAATGAAATGATTGTTGGAAATACGTTATTCCAACAGCATAAAAGACGATACACGTGGACATGCCCAAGGGATGACAGTAGATATCAGATAGACTATATACTCATACAGGAAAGATACTGAAATTGCTTAAAAAATGCAAAGACTACCAGGAGCGGATATTAATTCAGATCATGTCCTACTGATAGGCGAAGTTGACATTCGTCTGAAAAAGATAAGAGGAAGGCAAGTGACGAAGAAATTTGTTATAGAAAAACTTATGAACGAAGAGGAAAAAAGAAAATTTGAAGAACATTTTCAAAAGAAAGCCTCTAATTTAGAATCCGCACCAGAAAATAGTAATGAATACTGGACTCGTCTAAAAAGCTGTATACAGGAAACAGCAGAAGAAACAATAGGATACAGAAGGTAAGAGTAATAAGAAACCTTGGGTCACAGGGAAAATATTGGAGAAGATGGAGGAAAGGAGAAAATGGAAAAACATCAACACAGAAGAAGGTAAAAGAAATTACAAGAAACTAAGCAACGAACTAAGAAGAGTAACTGATAAGGCGAAGGAAGACTGGATGAAACAGAAATGTGAAGAAGTAGAGGATCTAGAGAGAAAAGGAAGATATGATTTAATGTACCGCGAAGTAAAATGTTTGGATTTCACAAATAAGAATAAGAAGTCCATGTGGTTGATAGAAGACGAAATTGGCAATGAAATAACCAACAAACAAGGAATTTTGAACAGATGGAAGAAGTATGTAGAAGAATTATGAGACAGGGAATCGTCCAGATTACTTAGCTATAGAAGATGAAACAGCTGTATCAGAAGACTAAAAAGGATGTTGTATTCTAAGGGAAGAAGTTGAGCTAGCGATTAGGGAAATGAAGAATGGTAAAGCAACAGGAGTTGATGGAATACACATTGTTAGTAAAATGCTTGGGTGAAGACAAGAAGCAAATACTATCATTATGCAATGAAATATATGAGAAAGGTGAATGGCCTGATGATTTCATGGAAACAGTATTGCTGCCAATACCGAAGAAAAATAATGCAAAGTGCAATGAGTTCAGGACTATCAGCCTTATATCGCACTCTGCGAAGATTCTTCTGCGAATACTGAACAGACGTTTATATTCTAAGGTGGAAGGAGAGTTGGAAGAAGAGCAATTTGGTTTTAGGAAAGTATAAGGTACGAGAGATGCAATTGGACTGCTGCGAACAATCGGCGAAAGATATCTAGAAAAAAATAAACTTGTATATGCAGTATTTGTGGACCTGGAAAAGGCTTTTGTCAGAGTGGATTGGAATAAACTTATGGAAATCTTGAAGAAAATTGGTGTGGATTGGAAAGAGAAGGCTAATAACTAATCTTTATATGAAACAACGAGTCAAAGTCAGGATAGGAGAAAAATTGTCAGAGGGAAGTGGAATAGGGAGAGGGGTGCGACAAGGATGCCCTCTATCACCTACGCTGTTCAACATCTACTTGGAGGAGTTAGTGAAGAATTGTTTTCAGAACATGGGAGGGGTGATAGTAGGAGGAAGAAGAATAAAGTGCATAAGATTTGCTGATATGGCATTGTTAGCAGAAGAGATGATACTAAGGGATATGCTACTGCAGCTGAATGACAGCTGTGAACAATATGGAATGAAGATAAATGTAAATAAGACAGACTATGGTTATCGGAAGAAAGACAGAAGATAAACAAGTATTCGGAATGAGACATTGGAACAAGTGAACAACTTTAAATACTTAGGGTGTACTATAAGTGGTGATATGAGCTGCTGCCAAGAAGTCAAGAGGAGGATAGCAAAGGAGGCTTTTAAAAGGAAAAGGAGCATCTTCTGCGGACCTCTGGAAAAAGAACTAATGAAGAGACTAGTTAAGTGCTTTGTGTGGAGTGTGGCATTGTATGGGGCAGAAACATGGACATTACGACACAGTGAAGAGAAACGACTAGAAGCATTTGAAATGTGGATATGGAGAAGAATGGAGCATGTGAAATGGACAGACAAAATAAGAAATGAAGCTGTGCTAGAAAGAGTGGGTGAAGAAAGAATAATGCTGAAACTGATCAGGAAGAAAAAAAGAAACTGGTTGGGTCACTGGCTGAGAAGAAACTCCCTAATGAAGGATGCACTGGAAGGAATGGCGAACATTATGGTAAATGGATCTTATGTGGAGACGAAGAGGAAGGCAGAAAATAGGAAAGATTGGAGAATGCTGGGTTTGCAGTGAAGGACCTGCCCTTGGCAGAGAACTATGAATGAATGAATGATAGTGAATTTGATTTCAAAATTTTGATTAGATGAGTTCATGAAAAGCAATTAATGAATGTAATTTTCATGTAAGTATTTCCTGCATTTTTTGTCAGTTCTTTATCTTCAAACAGGAGAATTCTTTAAAACTTTTGGAAAATCAGAATTCCCTCCAGTAAGTTGCTATTTTTACTTTTTTTTTTTTCCTCAGCAAATATTTACAATAAATTTGATTACCCAATTTCTTTAATCCTTTAAAAAATTAAAAAAATTTTCCCCCCCCCCCCCTTCCCAAGTTTGCCAAATGTATTAAATCTGCTACATTTTATATCATTGAGACACTATTTATGACGGGAGATGGGTTCTGGTATACCTATTGAATAGTTCGTTATAATGCATATGTCTACTGACTTCAGATTTCAGTATGTCATGGTTTATCTTGGACTTTTTTTTTTTTTTTTTTCCCCTGTCACTTTTGATTCTTCCATTTTTTTTTTTTAATTTACTATTTTAATTTTTTAGTTTCTTGTATTATTGAGTTCAGTCATCTTTATTTTAACCCTTCATCATTTGTTTTCCTTTCTACTTATTTCATTTTGTGTTCCCGTATGAATTTGTTTTGTCAGTTTCCCATGCTTAATCTCCTTTGTTCCTTCATTTAATCCTTTCCCATAATCTTTTGTTTGTTATTTTTATTGGTTTATTGTTCACATGTGCTTTCTTCATCACCTTTATTTATACCACCATTTTGGAATTATTTGATAAGCTGTCGGAGCCGTATGATAAAGTAGATGTTTGAAATGTAGGCCACTAGAAATATGTATTCTGTAGTTGGAATTAGATCTTAGAAAAAATAAGGATTTAAGAAAGAGTAAACTACATTAGGTGATTGTAACAAAACACCAACCTAGTCTTGTGACCCATTTGTCTGGGCTAATGTGATGGATTAACCTGGAATAAGTGTGAATTACTTCAAGAATTATGACTTACATTCCAAGAACCATGTAGAAAGGAATTAAAGTGAGGATAGTGAAATTTACTTTTAAACTCCAGTGTCTTCGCCTTATTTCGGAAATGTCATCTTGTCCTACTGCTATTTTTATGAACCAAAATTAAATAGCACCATGCGTTTACTGACTGTGTCTTTTGTTCTGGAAAGCAATAAACAATATCTCTACTTTATTGCTCTTCACCTCTGGAAACCTTTTATATAGCATTGTGAACAGAAAGTGTTATTCATCAACTCTAAGTGTTCCTGTTATGCTGAGCAGATCCAGCAACCAAGGACTAAGAAAAGAAACTCCTCCGTGGTTATAGTTTAGTTTGCCGAGAAAATGGTCACCCAAGAGCCCTGTCTGATGCAGAGAAGATGTCCAGGTTCACAGCATAGTTTGCAAGGAAGACAACCACTCAAGTGTCACATTCGAAGTGCTGTCCACTATGAAGACAGTATCCAAAGCTTCATTTTACTGGGAATGAAACAGCCGAATGCAAGTGTCCATGATTAGAGCTGCCACACAATGCAAGGAGCTCTCCCGCCTTCGACATTTTTGCTGGAAAGGAAACAACTTCTGCAAGCTGATTTAAGTGTGTAGCCTTTAGTAAAAGGTTCAATATTAGTGCTTCAATTTAATTTTGTGCTCCGAAGTTGCGATCCCAATCTTTGTTACTATGAGAACAAACAAATTGTAAGTAATGTCTTTTATTGAAAGCTAGCAAGAGACAGCAATGTTATGCCCATTTATTTATTTATTTTTTGAGACTAAAAATGACTATCTTGCTTGTTGTGATAATACTGTGAACCTGTACCCTGAGGTTGAACTCGATCTATAGTATTTTAGCATATTTTTTTTCTTTAATTATTTCAAAAGTGGGAATTATTTGTAATTTAATCTTGTATTGGCCCTATAAATCTTTTTTATCCCACTAAACTTTTTTTTTTTGTCTTGTCTTTGCATGACAAATTGGTAGCTTAAGTGCATTATTTATTCAGAGAAAAGGATTATTGTTCATTGAGAAAAAGACCACCATTATATATTTTTTCTCGTGACTTTATAAATGTACATATACAAGGTGTCTATAATTAAAGTTCACCTATTCACTCTACAGCAAAACTACTTATCGGAATGGCACCAAATTTGCAGTACATCATAATGACTCCATGGGAAGGACATTCATTGAAAAAAAAAAAATTGGTTTAAAAAATCACCACCAGATGTTTTTAGGAGTGTATGGTATCAGAAATGCTAATTTCCGTTAGCCCGTCATCCCTCATATCACAATTTAAGCAACAGCCTCTCGCGTGTTTTTATTTGCATTTTGTGTTCAACTGAAAATGATAAATTTATGAGAACGTGCATTACTTGTGAAAACTTCCTTTTACCAAAACAAAAATTCTGCACCAGAAGCTTTGCAGAGGTTTAGGTTATTAAAAAGTCTTCAATGAGGTTCACTGACTGCGAATGGGTTACGAAAAATAATCTTTAAGATAAAGAAATGGGTCGCTGAATGTGAAAGCTGGAAGAGTACGAAAGCCTGTTACCATGCAGGTGGTTGACGATGTAGCAACCAAGGTGGAAGAGAGGACATGTTGGTGTTCGGTGCATTGCACATTAGTTGGGCCAGTCTGTTGATACAGTCCACAAAATTGTTTGGAACATTGTGCTACTATCCTTACAAAATTTCTCTCATTCAACAATTGCTGCCTCCTGATCTGTATCAATGAGAGACCTTCGTGCTACAGTTCTTAGCTCAGATCAAAGTTGACCTTGAAAGGCCCTGAACATTCTCTGGACGAAGCACATTCTAACTGCATGGTGCATAATTGTCGCATTTGGGCAAGAGAAAATCCCAATGCATGTCTGGAAATTTCTTTACATTCCCCAAAAGTGACAGTTTAATGTGGGTTTATGTCAACATTCATTGTTAGACCATTTTTCTTCGAAGAGCATGGGCATACAGACCCTACTAAATGTTCTGTTACTAGCAATCTTTATGCATCAATTACTAACCACTTCAAAGATTCCAGCACTGAAACAATGTTGTATGTCTTGATTCAATAGTGTTCATGCAGGATGGTGCCCCTCCACACATTGCCAATTGTGTTAAGCAGGTGTTCCGCAATCACTTCACTGATGACTGTCATCATTCACTTCAGTATGGCATAGCCTGTATGCTCATCGGATCTCACTCCATGCGATTTTTGGCTGTGGGGGTATCTTAAAGATCTGGTTGTTTGTGACTATAGACACTTCGGCAGATCTTAAAGCAAGCATATCACATGCTCAGCATTTCCAGGGACACCAACAGTTGAATATGTGATTTCAGATGGTAATAGATAATGGTGGTCAACATGTTGTGATGTGACTGTATCCTTATCAGTGCTGAACTGCACTGTCATGGTCGGCATACATGCCTACCAACCTCCCCTCCCCTGGTGGTGATTTTTGGATCACCAAATGATCCAATCCAATGATCGATCTTTCAGATATCCCCACATCCAGAAGTCAAATATGGATTTAGTCCGGAGATTGTGCAGGCCAAGCATCTGGAAAATCTCTGGGCAATATGAGTGAAGGTTGCATGAAGCAGTTCTTTCAGTTGTTGACCAGTATGTAGCATTGCTCCATCTTGCATGAAAACAGTTCTCTTAACAATTGCATTCTTGAAGGAAAAATTGCATGCTAAGCAAGAAGTTCATTGTAATTTCCAGTTGTAATGGTACACCTTACTGGTCGTTGAGGTGTAATCTCTTTGAAGAAAAATGGACCGAGAATAAAATTACTTGTGAAACCACACCATGTCGACGCATAAAGAGTGCAATAGCTGTTCATGCACAACATGTGGATATGACAGTTCTGCAAATTCATTGCACTTTCTAGTACAAACTGTGCCTCATCAGTCCACAGGAATATTCCCCAGAAAACGTTATCCACAGCCATCCTTGCCAAAAACCGAAGTGCGAAATCAATGTGTTGCTGCTGAGTCTTGAGTTGTTGCAACATTTGGATCTTGAAGAGTACCTGGGTAAAATGGACCACACAACTTTTCAAACAGTAAATCAGGGGATAGGCAATTTGTATGCCATGCTATTTAGTCTTGTATTCCTTTCAGTGTGGCACAGCTCTTGCTGCCATTCTGATTAAATAACTTCACTGAAAGTATGCGATCTTTCTTTCCAACAGCCATGATAATCCTCGCAGAATGGCTTGCTTGCAATGACTGCTGTACCTACTGTACAGTGCCATATTTCCATCTGGTGGCAAAAAGTTGATTATCCCCCATCCCAGCAGAAATCTCATCTGCTTAGTCAAATTAGCATATCTACGAAGTGTCATTGTTATATGTTTATTACAACTAGCTCCAGGGTGCTCAGTTAGCATAGGGTCATTTTAATTATGGAACCACCTGTTTTCTACACAAAGCAAAAACAAGTTATTTTCATAAATGTTTTGATAGTTTGTGTCAAAAATACTCCATGTATTTGGAAACTTTCTAAATATTAATATTGTTTATAAGGCAAGTTGCTAAACACAATCTACAGTTAATATTTTATTTCTGTGTCTGGGATATTTGCCTATTTTTGTTTTTCAGTTGCGTTTTAATTATTATATTATATAGTCTGTAGTTGACACTTCTACTTGTTAGAATATTTGCTTACCATTTTCAATACTTGCCTGTTAAATTAAGTTTGGAAATATTGAATTTTACTTTTTCAGTTTTTGAACATATGTAATCTTGGTGATGATGGCGATATTAAATTTTTAATGCATATTTGGAATACATTCTGATTATGGTATTGTCACTGGATTGTTATTGTTAATAGCATTGACATAGTAGCTTATTGAACAAGGTTTGTGTTTAATATTTGCTAGTCTTGAGTCTTGTGTGTGAATTATAAGGCATACGAATCACATTCTTAAATTCTTTGTCCATTTTGGGTTTATCTTTTTTCTTGTTTAGAAAAATAGATTTATGCAGCATGTTAGTTTTCTCAGGTATTCATTGTATTGCATAAAAATATTTTTATTTTTCTGAAATCCAACATTGTATGGCTTTGGATTATCAAGCTGCCAACTGCCTCACAACTTGTATGGTAAGCTATATTTTAGGATTTAAAGTGAACTGAAACATAAGAAGCAGAGAGTGGGGATGGATAGAGAAATGAGATGTTGGTTTTAGGGTTTGTCCAAATTCAAAGAATGATGGTAGAAGAAAGTGCAAGGGATTAAGGTCAACATAACTTTTAAATGTTATGGTAGTTTTTTCTTCTTTATTTAGTCTGAATGTTTCCATATTTGGGGAAAAAATAAATGTTAGTGGTTAAATAAGTTCAGTTATTACTCAAGTTCTTCAAATTAAAAAAAAAAGGTTGGGTGGAGGTGCTTTATCGAAGGAATAAATAAATTAGTAATTCCAATTAACAATTTCCTTAAATTTGTAGGACCAGTTGAGAGACCAGGAAGAATAGCTGCAAATATTTTTTCACAAGGAGATGCAAATTTAAAATGGAATGGAGGACCGTCAACAACTTCAGGTACTGGACGTGGAAGAGGAGTTTTAAAACCTTCAGGTAAAATTAGATTTCCTACCTTTTGTTTGTTTTGAACAAAACTAAGATAACCTGATAATAAAAAGTAGAATTCTAGATATCTTATGTTGAACATAGTTTTGTGAATGTATTTTTAAGTAGTAATATCATTGAAGTCTACATTTTTGCCCTTCTTATATGCATTGGATAACGGCACATATCAGAAACTCCTTACAAATGTCATTTACAGTAAATGTGTAGATCCATGTGTTATAAACATGGAATAGGGTCATTCCACGTCAATTCAACCAGGCCAGGGAACCCACCATCTCAGATTTTTAAGAAAACTACTCTCCTTCATTCATGATTGTAAGACGCCTGAAATTGTTTTTTTTCGTTATCGCAATTGGTTTTAATTTTACAGCCTTTCAAAATTTCATGTAATCTATCATATCTTGCATTCCTGAGACACTAGGAACAAGCTGCTCTTGCCAACCAAAAAAAAAAATATTCTCCACAACTAACAATGAGAGATCTCTGAAATTTTACAAAGTGAGACCATGAGGGTTTCAGAAAAAATTACATTGGCACTCCAAATATTTGTCAAATGCCTCAAAAAAAAATTAATATACTTGCAACCTAATTTTGTGTTAATAAATGTGTTTGAAAATCTGAATTTTCAGCATAAGGGCACAACATAACTTTTAAGTGTTTATTGTTATAGCATGTCTTTGTTATAATTTTCATCTCAAAAGAAAGTTTTTTTTTTTTTTTTTCATCCTTATAATGAAAATTGTAAGATTTGTTGGCCATCTTCAAAAAAAAAAAAAAAAAAGATTACTGCTGGTTGGATTTTTTAAAATTTACTCAATATCTAAAGCTACAATTGAAGCATTGAGATAAAAGAAAACTGAATGTTACTTAGTTTTGTTTTTCTCAAGACTGTGTCTGGTGAGGGATTTTTCTGAATCTGAAAGGAGGGATAGGATTTTTTATTAAAAGAGCACTGTAACTGAAATTAACCAAAAGGGCAGTGATATTTTTATGATGAAATTAAAAAGGAAATACACTAGTGCAAGGAAATAGACTCAAACTGAAACGTAATCTTGAACCTTAAATTGTCACAAATTTTTGATCGTTTGAAAACTGCAAGTAATAAAATAAAGAATATGCCATTCCTGTTCACATGACACTCAGAACGTTCCAAATGAATGCATTTTGTAAAAAAATGTGAGGAAACCAGTAATATAGGAAAGGTGTAATACCAAAAGCGTTCATTTCATTATCAAGACAAGGCCACAAATTGAGGTAAATTTAGCATTAATTGCAAGTCAATGAGGTTGTCACCTCGAGCTCTGATAACAGCTTCCTTTCGACGTCTCATTGATCGGATCACATTCTTGACCCCATATTGCGCAATATTGTTCCATTCCTCTTCTAACACCCTCTTCAACTCCTCAATTGTTTCTGGAGCTGGATTTCTACCACTAACACTTTTTTGAAGGAGGTCCAAAGATGTTCGATCGGGTTCAGATCAGGACTACATGCACGCCACCGCATTCACTCGATGCCAACTGCATTCAGATAATCCCAAACAGCAACAGTGGTGTGGCCTTGCATTTTCGTGCATGAAAATGAAGTTTCCTTCGACGAATCCAGTGTATGGCAGTACATATTGTTGTAGCACTTTGTTTATATACTGGTCAGCCGTCAATCTGCCTCCTGTGGGCCAGGGTCGATAAACACCACATCAGTTTTGCTGCAAGTGAAATGCCTGTCCGTAGAATGCAGGAGCCTCCTCCCTAACTGTTTCCTGGATGCAGCATTGCGCAAAACATTCACCAGGCATTCGATAGACACGGTGTCTTGTCATTGCCATGTAAGTACATTAATTTAGTCAAAGAACAACACTGAACCCCATTGCGCCACAGTCCAATCAACATTTTCCCAAGCAAATGAAGGAGTGTTTGCCGATGAGCTTTGGTCAAAAGTAGTCCTGTTGCAGGCCTACGTGGGGTCAAATTTCCTTCCTGTAGTCTTCTTCTGACTGTTCAGCCATTGACAGTTACCCCACATACACAGTACAGCTCTTGTTGGACCTGAATACCAGTCAAATTACGATTGCGTAGTGCAATGCTAATAATAAATCGGTCATCTCTTGCAATTGTAGCTCGATGTCCACCAGAATCTGGTCTCCGATGAAAGGTACCAGTCTCCTGGAACCTCCGATACTTGTGATACAGCTAAATGAGACATATTGTTGAGTGCAACTGCTGTAGTAAGATAACTGCTTGCGCCACTTCCTTGGTTGTTGTATCCATCTTTATGGAGTAATAATTACGATAGGATTCCAATAGAATAATTCACATTATGAAAGGGTATGTAAGACTCGCATACACAACAATTCACGTGTTTCCGAATGGTTTACGTATCGCCATGCACGTGAACATCATTCCATTTCCGCCAAATAACACATATCTCAAACTTGTTGTCATATTGTTACCGGTTAAAAAGGCCAACTTCCCTCCTGGAGAGTCATCTGGTCTGATCCTGCTCCCTATTGAAAAATTGACTGCTTCAGAAGGAGGCATCGGGCAGCTATAAAAGAGGGAAGCAGAGCCAGGTTAGTTGGTTCGTCTGCAGCAACCAGCCACAAGTGGTTCTTCCTTCAGAGAAGAAGAGAGGAGTTAGTCTTGTGCAGCAACCAGCTGCAAGTTGCTTGTCTGGTCTCCAGTGGTGAAGAAGAGAAGTACGTTCCTGGGCAGGAACCCAGAGAAGCAGCTTCATGCTCGCTGTAAGAAGACCTGGTCATAAGAGCAGAACGTAGTCGACAGCTAGTTGAAGTCCACAGAAGCTCAGTGGTAAAGAAGTTTGCCGAGGATAGTCGAGCTGTCATCCGGTGAAGAAGGCTATGCCGTACAAGTTGCACCAGTCACCGAGAGAGGCTGATCATTCCAGGTATTGGCAAGCTGCCTTTGCCAGAGAAGAGCCAGTACTCTGATCCGACAAGTGAGCCTGATCCCCAAAAGTGGCCTCCGCAGGGCAGAGGCAACCATCCTAACCGAACTGCAAGAACCCAGTCTCCTGAACTTTCTATCTGTAGTTTGGACGAAAATTCAGGCAGCAATATTATCACACGTTCGGCGTCATGTGAACATGATTTCCATATTCTGTTATTTTATTACTTGTAGTTTTCAAACAATCGAAAATTTGCAAATATTTAAGGTTCACCATTGCGTTTCAGTTTGAGTTGATTTCCTTGCACTCGAGTGTAGATGAAAATGGTTGACTTATCCCGTTTTTGATCTCAACCTGATTAAACTTTATACAAAACACTAATTAATGATGTTATAACTAGATATAATTATGATGTAAGTGTTAAGAAAGATAAATGAAGACTTCAGTGGAGGTATCTGATACTATTTGTTTAATTTTCATATTAAATACATATTTTTATTCCTTTGTCCCAGACTTCACTATTTGAATCAACTAAGTCTGTTGCCAGATTCCACATTAGATGATACACAGATGCATCATTAGATTCCGTGTCAATACTTCAAAGATATAATATCCATCAATTTTGCTACATCTTTAGCCTTTGCTGGTTTCATGGTTCCATGTCAGAATAGATGAGGTACATTTAACAATGATGGACACAGATGACTTGACCCCCCAAAAAAAAATTGTATGTTACTACACCACTAGGAAAAGGTGAAAACACGAACACATTTGGAATGACTGTTGAATCAAATACCTTATGTGAACTGATAGGCCACTTTTATAATGACTGATGTTTTTGAAAAAGAATCAAGATGATTTTGGTAATCTCGAAAGTAGTTTTGTGTACATAGTTGTATTTGTAGATGCCTTTGACTTTTTTTTTTTTTTTTTTTTTCAGTATATCACACCATTGCACAGGTATATAAACTATCCTGTCACCTTTTGATTAACTCAATCAAGGAAATGAATTCATACAAGATGGGTACTAATGAGATGCAAGTCCCTTTTTTGCAGGAAATCTCCATGCCACAATTTAACATGCTTAAAATTACATTAATGTCCTATTTTTTTTCAACGGTGGAGGACAACAACTATCTTTTGCCAGTGATAACTCGTTTACCCCAAAAATGATGACTTACCCTTTTATTGATCTGTGCTTCAATTTTAAAAAATACTGAAACAAAGTTGTAGAGCTTAATATTTTACGTTATTTTTTGTTTTGTTTTTTCATAGGTGCCCTCTTTTCTGAGTTTTGGGGCTTTTTAAGTTTTGAAAATTGTCTAACATAAATACATATGCAGAAAATTTTAATATTGTGTAAGGTAATAAGGCCTAGCAAGAAAACCTTTTAATGAAGTTAAGATTAAACATTTTATATTTGTGATATTATTAAAGTAATAAATATTAAAATAAATTTTAATAAACTTATTATCCTTTAATTTTGAATATTTATAATTTTAAGATTTTAGCATATATTTATATTTTAGCTTGCATTTTAAAGGTTTATAAGATTCCTGTTATGTGTTTGATATGTATGCTGTTATTAGGGAGTCTTCAGAATTCCCCAGGAAGTGGCTTTTGCTGCCACCAATAACAGAAAAAAACATGAAGAAAATATGCTTGAACATGCAGCTTGTGGCTTCTTGCAGTCGGTCTGCTTCTGTTCTCCTTGTGAGCAACAGTAGTGTAATATCTTATAATTGACTCAGTGAGTGTTTACTTTGTTGTTTCATCTTGTAGATTTTGGGTTGTTTTATCAGTACATAATGAGTATGCTGTATTTATAAGCTAGTTCATACTTTCTTTTAACTGGAATATTCAAAATGCAGTGTAGGAGAGTTAAGTGAATGCTATAACTTTCAGTTGCAAGAAAGATATTGTGAATGTTGATAACTTCAAAGAAGAAAACAGCTGTTGATCTAAAATGTCTGCTTCTACCATCCACGTTTATTTTTGAAGAAATTCGAATTTTACCAAAAAATTTGCAGTGATCCCATGAAATGGCACAAAGAACCAATTAAGAAGTATTTGTGCTCTGTGACTACAGCAATCCAAAAATTTATTAGAGAAAGGGTTTAAATTAAAACTAGATGAAAAAGTATGCAATAAATGACTTCCAAATCTTGTACCTTGCATCCTGTGGTAATTCATTATAAAAATGCTGAAGGAGTGAAGATCTCCTTGTATTGTATCTGATGATTTTAAAGCATGATGTAAACATGATGTACAAAACTCAGGAAATAGTTACAAAATATATTTAAAGATGATAATCCCCACATCAAACAGGTATATTACTTCAGTGATGGCTGTTGGCTCGGTATAAAAATAAGTTCAACTATCTAAACCTGTCAAGATTTCCAGATAAAAGCACAGTGGTCTTTTTTCGCCACTAATGAAAAGTCTGAATGTGACTGTATTGGTGAGGCTACAAAATGTCTAGCTAGAAAAGTCTAGAGACCCCTAGACAGGCACATTACTACTACAAACACTTTTTTTTATTTCTGTGTAACAGACATTACTAAAATTTACTTTCACTGTGTTGGAAGGGATAAGGTAGACTTGGCCTGCTCTGCCTTGAAACCCTCTTTGAAGACTTCCAGACACTTCCGGAAACTATTGTAGCACTATTGTAGTGAGACGAATGAGCAGAGATCAAGAACCCCCCTCTCACTTTAAACCTGAGAAGTCTCCTTCAACTCGCTGTGAATGCTGGTGATCTGTATCCTGGATGTTTTATTGCTTGTAAGTATGATCCGTTGAATTTTGAAATATGAGGTGAATCAAAATGAGGGAGATGCTTTTGTCAGATTCCTTCACCCAAATGGACCTTCACCGTAATTCTACTGGCCTAAGTGTGAAGATTCCTGTGCAGTACCTTTCCCCATATGCATAATATTGTACAACCTCCACAAACAATAATTGGGAAAACATAAGTCTTTCCTAATGAGTGTATGGCATTGATAGAGGTAAAAATGAAAAAAATTAATAGGCAAAGACAAAATAAGACAAAAAAAAAAAAAAAAAAAAAACACTGAGGAGTGTTAAACTTGAAATAGTAAATTATATGTAAATGATATGTATTGGTAGTAATGGCATAGGCTAATGCCTTAGTCTATTAATGTTTAATATTTATAAGAAGGAATTATTTATTGTGAAATATTACTTTTAATAATATATCACTTGTATATGTATGTATGTATGAATGGATTGATTGATTGATTGATACTTCATTAAAAAGTTTTCTTGCCAGGCCTTATTACCTTGCACAACATTTAAGACCTTCTGCATGTCTCTTCTTTACTTATGATAGGCAATTTCCAAAATTAAAAAAAAAAAAAAAAAAGCCCCAATACTCAGAAAAGGTGGCATCTATGAAAAATGTAGTAACCAATTACATATAAAATACTAAGCTCTACAACTTTGTTCCAGTATTTTTTTATGATTATAGATATTGAGTAAATTTTAAAAAATGCAAACCAGGAGCAATTTTTAAAATGGCCAACAAAACTTACAATTTTCATTATGAGGATGAAAAAGAAAAAAACAAAAACAAATTTTATTCTTTGAGGAGGTACAGCATGGCTTTATGATCATTTTCAACAACAGTTATGTCATGCCCTCACATTGAAAATTCTACACATGTTTCTTCACACAAAATTAGGTTGCAAGTACATAATTTTTTTTTTTTTTTTTTTGAGGCATTTGACAAATATTTGGAGTGCTGATAAATTTTTTTTTTTTTTTTCTGAAATCCCCCTTGAGTTTGTTTTAAAATTTCAGATTGTTTATTGGTTATTGAAAAAGTTTATTTATTTATTTGTTAGGCAGCTTGTTTTAAGAGAAAGATTTCCTGAAACTTTGAAAGGCTGTAAAATTAAAACCAGTTGAGATGGAGGAAAAAAATTTCAGGTGTCTTACAATCATGAATGCAGGGAGTGTACCAAGTTTTGTCAATCTGAGATGGTGGGTTCCCAAATCCTATTTTTTTTTTGGTTGATATGATATGGAATGACCAATAACCATAGTAAAAGATGACCCCCCCCCCCCCAAAAAAAAATACAAAGTAACAGGCCCAAAAATATGTAATCAAAACACGAGAGCACTTCATTGTATATTTTACTAATGAATGTCTCACTTCAGTGGTGTAACACACTGCTTTATATGTCTGCCATCACATTGCAAACAGCTCCATTCTCTGAACGATACCTGCCACCATGGTATTGAATGTGTCTGGGGAAAATGCATCCTTTCACATGTTCAATGTTGTTGTTCAACACATGTTTTATATGCATCCTATATCAAAAGGTAGTTGTGAATTTTAAATGCAAAATTTTTAATTAGATCAAAAATAGGGCTATTTCAGGCTCATGTTAAGAACTTGGTAATGTAGCCAGTCAAGCACCATAGTTGTTGGCAGTTATTTTCCACCTAACATTCCTCTTCTAATTAGATTTTTTTTTTCCACTTTTCATTTCTTTAATGAGTTTGCTATTTGTTTTTCATTCTATCAATCATTTAAAAATTTCAGTGCGATTTGCAAATTACTTAGTAGAAAATGTTTAAGGTTTGTAATTGCTAGTAAAATTTGAAAGTTAAATCAGATATTTCTGTGGTTTTGCTGTGTATTTAACAGAAGTGTTTTATATTTCTAATTTTGACAGTGCATTACTGCATTCAAATATGCTAAATCCTATGGATTGGTGAAGGTACCGTGTTACTAATAACAGATGCTATTTCTAGTAATGGTTGGTAATGCAGTTAGTTTTTAAAAGAACTGTTAATTCGTCTACTTATTGACCAAATTTTGCAGAACAAATTTACCAAGTTACTTTTTGCAATTGTACACTAAAGAGTAATGGGTCATTCCATGTCAATTCAACTAAAATTTTTACAATTGTTATCCCACATTCTTAAATTTCAACAAAAATTTACAGATATTACATATACTAAACCAAATAGAATTCTGCCAAATTTCAGCCCCCTATCTTTATTAGGTTTAGAGATATAGTTGATTGAATTTATCACAAAGTTGACTTTTCCAGCAATATCTGCATATTTTTTTATTTTTTTTTTACATGATTCATTGTTACAAGAATAATTGATACAATTTTACCTTCACATCCACTCTTCACTTCAACAGACCCCCAAGTGCAGCCAATAGACAAAAACTAATCTGAACAAATTCAAACTTGTTATCTAATATTTTGAATGCTGCCATCCCACTTCCACCAGAGAATTCAACAGATGGTAATACACTTAATAACACTTATTGAGATATTGCTCAAATGTTAATTTCTACTACTATTTACACTTGCAGTGCTTTAATATATTTTTCCATGACCTGAAATGGCACCACAAGTCTGGTAATACTTTAAAATTCTCTTTGTCTTATTTTTAATGTTTCTATTTTTTTCTCCAAATTGGGACAATTACTTTCTTGAATTTTTGTATTTTAGGACACTAAATGAACTCCAAGATTAAATTTTTCTCAGCTTTTTTAAAATTGTCACCTTCTGTAAACATTCTTCTACAGTCAGATATTTATAAGGGGAAAAAAAAAAAAATCCTGAAAAGTTTTCAGACATTTTAATGGGTACATAAGCTTACTTGCAACATCTAATGCATATAGAATGTTAATGTTCATATAAAAAGAATGCCCCCAAAAAAAAGTGTAGATATTTTCATAAGTTACAGACATTACAGTAAATCATGTAAAACAAAAATTGTGGCAGGAAAAGTTAACTTTGAGATAAATTGAATCAGCCATATTTCTAAACCTAATAAATATGGGGGTTGAAATTTGGCAGATTTCCATTTGGTTAGCACACATTTGTTATGTAGAATTACATTGAAATCCAAAAATGTGGGTTTAAAGGCTTGGTTGAATTGACTTGTCTTTAGATTATATGCAAGGAGATGACTTGCATGACATCTTCACAAAGCAAATGTCTTTGCTTGAGGGTTTGATTTGGAAATGCAAATCAGATTTGTTTTTCTTGAGCTTGAAGTATGCATCAACCAAATAACCATTGCTGAAACAAAGAATTGGCTTATTTCTACATGGTGTCCTGTGGCAGTGATTGATTACCAGTGAATATATTTAGCAATATGAAAAACAGGAAAATTAAATAATTCTGCAAAACAGCATTGGAACTAAACAAATTAATAGAATTTGCCAAATAACTGAATTAATGATAAACTTAATTTGAGAATAATGTGGAAAGTAAAAGAAATAGGAACTTTAAAGGAGGAGCTGTAGGGCTTTAATACAGTGGCCTAATTCCAATATTGTTTTTCAGAATCTTAATTTGAAATGAGTTCCTTTCTCAACATGAATGTCAAAAAGTTAACATTTTTTAAGCAGACTTGTTAAGGAAATGTAAGGTGGTATTATATTTGTTTTTGTTTTTTTACTGATAATGTCAAATAACTAATGCTGAAGTCTTTACTGTGACAGATCATTAATTTTAAGAGACCAAATTGCAAATGAGTGTCTCAGAACAAGAAACTCTTAGCAAATAGCTTGTCATTAAGTGAACCATTGGATTGCCATCTTGATGTGTGGGATGGATTTTTTGTTGTAAAAACCGATTCTAAAGTTAAATTAATTTATCCTTTGCCATTAAAAAAAAAAAAAAAAAAAAAAATCCTTCCTTATCTGCTTATACTGTTGCTCTAGTATAAGCAGATAAGAAATGAACAATCTCTAAACATAAATGGAGAGAAAGTGCTTTTAATTACATGTTAGAATGATATTTCAATCGTATTACTTATAATTTGATAAGGAATTAAAGTGATGCTGAATAGATCAAGGTTTCTTTTTAATGCCAATATTTTTTTCCCCATTAATTTTCTTTACACTTTACTTTTATTTAGAGAGAATAAGAATGAATGCTATGCCAAATATGAATTTTATACCAGATGTTTACATTACCAGCAAACCTGAAACTACAGAAACTATAAAAGAAATGTGTAATTACAAATCTACTTGCGATGAAAGATCTTCACATGATTCAGATCCACAGGTTAGTATAAATATTGTTTGTAATTAAACCTAAACTTATATCTTAAACATCTCATAATCTCATTTATCTACAGTTTAGGAATTAAATATCCAGGTATTTGCTAGATTAGAATAAAAACTGCCTAGAAAGGTTTTAAAGATATATAAAATAGTTAACTGAGATATCCTGATTGTAGGAAGGGAGTGCACCTGAAGATTGCATGTTGATTATTAACTTCATCTCTAGTAAAACACCTCTTTGTACTTCCAATCTTTTGAAGAGTTACAGGGGGAGAAAAAAGTTCTTCACTAGTGGTAAACATCTAAGGACTAAACGTAATCTCAGTTTCAACTTGCAGGGAAAACAGGCTTTTGTATTTTGTCACCAAAGAAAATAGGTCCAACTTGCCGGCTTAGCAAAGTATTGTCAGATGCGAAATAAAACGTTCTAAATATGAAATTTCATTTTTCTAAAGGAATTCAATAACAATCTGCCTTTTCGTTAGGCAATAATATTTTTAATAATATTTGTATTCTCCTCCAATCAAAATGCAGTAAAATCAAAACAAACAAGATGGCGACTAACGATAGTTTTCTATGTACACAGGATTTTTGGAGGGAAAAGACCAAATACAGTGGAACCCCACCATTTGTTCTCCTCTATACTCTTACAACTCTGCATTCTTTTAACTTTTTCGAATAAAATTCGACTCTGAAATTGGATGGAGTTTCATGTTGACTCTCGTTCGCCGAGCATTTTTAGTGAACGTAAAATGTTCTGTTATTTCATTGCTATTCTTGGTTGTTTTAAATATTTTTATTGAAAATAAGTTTAATCAATTGTCCAAAAAAGATTAGTTATTGAACCAAGCCTAAAAGGAAAGCAGATGAGAACGACAATTGAACTGAAAATAAAAAAATAAAAAAAAAATAAACTAGTGTTCTTTCTTGTTGAAAGTAGAATTCATATCTCAGTTGGACCTAGCCACTCAATATGCATGATATTTTGCATTAAGTATTATTATAGAGGTTTAAATAAGCATCATCGGAGGGTCTTGGAAAGGTTTAATTCAATTTACATAATTTCCTATGGGAAAAATTGATTTAACATTTGTACAAATTGCAATTCGAACAGCCTCCTGGAACGAATAGCCAGGTATATGCTAATGAATATTTACTGATGTTCATTTTATATCCTCACTGATATGAACTTACAAAAATAAAAAAATAAATCTTTTTTACTGAATATCAACAGTTCATTTCATATTGCAACCAATGTGAACTTAAAAAAAAAGAAATATGATTGTCACTGAAAGTCAACAATTCATTTCAGAACTATGAAATCGTAAACTAAACAACCACTGATAATGAAATGTAAACAATACAATCACACATTTCAATAAAAATTCAATGTCCACTGAACATGAATAGTTCAATTCATAACTACAATCTGAAGGAGTCAACTTAAAAAAATAAAATAAGCTTGCATTTCTACTGTAGTTCATTAATAGTTCATGTAAAAAATTACAATGTTCACTAAATACCAACAGTTCATTTCACATCCCCCTCAATGTGAACTTAAAAAAAAAAAAAATATGCAGTTCATTTCAGAATTATAAAATCGAGGAGTGAACTTTAAAAAAAAATTTAATATTTATTATTCAAGAAAAATAAGATAGTTTCATTTCTAATGAATATAATATCTTGTGGTAGACCTTATGTTTATAATTATCAACAAGATATATTTTTTTTATGTGTAATATAGAATACAAAATTACATCATTTTTCATAGATCATAAAATTAATGAAGGAATCAATGATTTAGATTAAATTTTATAGAAAAACTCCAAATTCCTGGACTTAAAAAAGAAAAAGAAAAAAAAAAATGTTTAGGTGGATGTAACTGTACAAATAGTGGATAACACAAAAAAAATATTCTGCCTTAATGGAAAATTATAATTTTATTTCTACTTTTGTGTTTATAATTTTGATATATTAAACAAAAGCTTAAAAAAAATTGTTAAAAAAAATTATCTAGAGATTTAACAAAAATTAAGACTAAATTTTACACATTTTTGCTCCCAACATTTTTTAACAGTAGTTATTGTCTTGAATTCAGCTAACTTCCATTATAAAGGCAAAATATTGCCTTTACTGATATCTTGTGCTCCTTCTGGCGGAAGGATGCATTACATCATCTTGTAAGCCGTCTGCAAAATTAAAAGGAGATGAACTGTAGTAACTGTTGGTGGATGGGAGTGTTATCATAGAGCACAAACATCTGTAAGAAATCGGAAAATAAACTGAAAGACAGCTTTAGCTTAGAGTTACAGAAAATTGTTCTTAGATGCAAAGAATAATGATTAATAAAAATGAATTTCTTTCAGTTTCTTAAATCATCTGAAAGTTGTTTTTGAAAGTTAAGTCTGCTTATTGTACATTAGTTGTTGTTTTTGTTTTTTTTTGTTTTTTTTTTGTCCTGTACTAAATAATTGACTTCATTTCAATCTAACAATGTTTCACTGAACATTTAAATGTAACTTGCCAAAAATAATTAACTGATAAAATGAGCCAATAGAAATTGATATCAAGAATATTTCTTTGTATGATTTGAATCTATTTCGGGAAATTTGAGTTAACATGTATGGGAAATGTCCTTAAAAATCAGACTATGTCCTTAAATTTTCAGGCCTTGCAGGTTTTTTTTTTTTTTTTTGGTTGAACAGATAGGTTTTTACCCCTGATAACATTTTTTTTTTTTTTTCCTTCAAATTATATGCGTCCTCCTTTTCATTTTAGAAAAAATGTTCTTAAATTTTTGTGAAAATGTCCTTAAATGTACGGGAATTGTCCTTAAATTTTTTGTTTGAGATTCAGTAGACACCCTGTATTTCCATTGACTGATTTTTGTCAGTGGCAAGTTTGAAAGGTGTAAAATGTCAAGTTGCTTGTTGTTACTATCCTGTGTTGCTTAATGGGTTCAGGGTTGAGTGTGAAGTGTTACACCAACCTTTGAATTAGGAAATGTGCAATGATGTTAGCTTGATGGAAGAATAAGAAGAGGATAAGGTGGCTCTATATCTATTAAAGATAAGAAAATTGAAACCATTGAGACAATAAAGGAGTTGTTGAAACCTTTTAAAAAAATAAAATAAAAAATAAAGCTTGTAACTATCATTAGTGGCAATGCAAGAGTTCCTTAACAAAATTGTCAGTATTTATTGAAGTTGAGTAATTTGCTGTCCTCAAAGCATGGCTGCTGGTCAAAGATGTTTCTAAGTGGCTGACTGCAATGATATTTGTACTAGTAATGTAATGGTATTAAGCCGATTAAAAAAAAAAAAAAAATCCTGCCAGGAAATTGAAAGTAATATTTATATTACCAACATGGCATTAACACATTATTGTTACTATGTAAGGAATAATAGCTTAAAAAAAACTTAAGTCAAAATGAAGTTGAGCAAATTAATAACCATGAAATAGTGGAAAACATTTTTTCATACAACTGTTCATTAAAACCTTTGGCACATTCATTCATGTTTTGAACTGACCTTTTTATTCTTAGTGATAACAATATTCAGTACAAGTAACAAAACTATTACAAAGTAGTGTCAATATCCAGTGCCATGGGCACTATCAAGGAGGATTACTAACAAAATTCAAACAAAAATGGAAGGATCCATTTTGGGCATCAAATTAAAGGATTAAAAAAAAAAAAAAGTGGATAAGGCGGTAAATCAAACTGAAAGATGCACTGAAACATGCTAAAAACCTAAAATAGGGGAAATTGCCTAACCCATTGAATGGATGGAAGATGGAGTGGTACAACTCTGCTCTGGAAACTGGAAAGAGGAACAGGATATCCAAAAGCAAACTGGAGGGATGAAATTGTGAGCATAACAGGTACAGTGTGGAAGAGCCCAAGACAAACAATGGAAGTCAATGGGTAGGTTATCGTTCAGCACTGGATTGAATATGGTTGATGATGCATCAGTTTCCCATAGATACAATTTGGGTGCTAATTACGTAACCTATAGCAGTTGCTTTTTCTAAATGATAGTTTACTAAGACATTTATAGAATGGGTATTTTACCTTGAAAAGCAACTTTGCATTTAAAAGTGATATAACTAAATTGCAGAAGGCAGTGCTCAAAGGATCTTAAAATAGTTAATAATTGCATCATCTTAACTATTTACATACATGGTAATGCTTGACTTAAGTTTTATGAATGAAATGTGATTTCTCTGAATATTTTGTGATGTTTAAAAATATTGGATCTTTATTAAAAATACAATTCAAATAAATCGATAAATGCTGTCACTTTTTGAGGGTCAATGCCTTTTCTAAAGATCAAAAAGCTAACACTGGATATTTGGATCCAGGTAATTTCTAGATGCCATGTCCATCACTATTCGTAGGAGTCGCTACTTTTGGTTTGTCCACTGTTATTTTTCAAAGGTAACTTAGGATATTTGTGCATCTATTTTACATTGGTGTGTGATATTATAGAATGTAAATACAGGGCGTTCATAATTTACGCAACATTGTAATTTCATTAAGGAAAAATATTGCCTTATTTGGTGGGATCGAAGGCTTTTAGGTACAATATTTTGATTTGATTTTAGTTAGAATCTTGGAAAATGACTTGCAATCGATGTTGCTACATAATAACACCATTATTTGAAGATTTGTGATATTATATGGAAAATACTTGATTATTCTTCAATTAGGTATTGAAATCGGTTATTACAAAATACTTCATAACTCAGGGCTCTGTGTGGCTCAGCAATTATTGTTTTTAAGTTTTATTGTATTTGTTTATTTTAACCAATTATCTTGCTCTGTTCTTTTTTTTTCTCTGCATTTTATTACAATAAACAACAAAAATAACAGAATAAGAAAAGTGAAATTTATTACAATAAGTGCTCAAAATTATCGCCATTCACTGCAAATCATTGGGTGCCAAATCAGGTGGTCTTGCTGGCCAATTCAGTCCCACACCTGCCTATCCATGAATTTGGTATTACTTGTCCAGGTATTCCTGCCCAATGCTGAATATTGGGGCCCTGTCTTGCTATTATATTTTGTTTTCCCCTGCTACTGCCTGAATGGTGGGACCAACTTCCTTTTACAACAGCTGTAAATACCATTCTCCTGTTAGGAATGAAAAGGGGCCATTATATGGTCTCCCAGTAGACCTGCCCAGACATTGGGGTTTTTTTTTCCCTCTGGATAATGGATGCATGTGACCTGGGTCCACCTGGGATTTTCTTGTGCTCAGTATCTGCAGTTTTATGGTTGTTCATATCTGTGTAATGTAAATGCTGCTGCTTCAGAAAAGCAGACTTTCTTCAGAAGTTAAGTTGCTATTGCACATTTCCTTTGCTCATTTGATTCTACCTTTTGGTCCAGATCGTCACTGTTTAGGTCATGAATATTGATTACTTTGAATGGCTGAAATTTGTAGTCCTTTAAAATCCTGTGAACAATGGTTATGAAGCTCCTCTTGAGGATGCAATTTCAGAAACACTAGTGGGTTAACCTCAACAGTGGCACAAACTTCTGCATTTGTTTCTACTGTCCTCTCCTCCCTTGATCTTCCTGTTCTTTTCCGGTCATTGACATTGCTGGTCTCCTCGTACCTTTTCACCAGTCGGAGTATGGGATGGTCGGGATATTAAAATGCAAATGAATCAAAAGCTTGTCTGAGAATTGTCTAAGCAGTTTTTAGCAAAAAACTTGTTCTTCTATTGAATATCTTTTTGTTGTGTCAAACAATAGCATAAAATTAAACCTTTATGCTATTGTTTGACACAACAAAGATATTCAATAGAAGAACAAGAACACAACTGCTTGGTTTAAATTGGGAAGGTCAGTGGTCACTATACTAATCAGTCCAATACAGTTTAAGGTGTTATGGATATTCCTCAAGGTAGTGGAAAACTTTGAGGTCAAGGAACTTGAGAACTGCAGAAAACAAAAATGGGGATGGAAAGTCCACAATTTATTGCAGCTATTAATCCACTCTAGTATTAACTTCCTTTATTCTGATACCTTTGTTTATTCTAATAAAATGTAGGGAAAGATAAGTTAATTTTATTGTATTTGTTTATTTAAGAAAAAGAAATTTTCTGAGCAAACAAGTGCCCGAAACTATGAAGTACTTTCGTAATTATCTGATTGAGTACATAATTGAAGAATGATCAAGTATTTCCTGTATAAATGAATATCATAAAACTTCAAATAATGGTGTTATTTTGTAGTGACATCATCAACTGGAAGTCACTTTCTGAGGTTTAGACTAAAAAAAATCAATTTGAAATATGTTACCTAAAAGCCTTGGGCCCTGCCAAATTAGGCAATATTTTTTGTTACAATGGAAATTCCGATTCTGTGCGAATTATGAAACTCCCTATAAAAAAAGTGGTTACAATGTTATGTGGTGTAAGAAGTCTGCTGAGATCGTATGCAAATTCATCCTTATACAGAAAAGCTGCATTTTTATTATTGTAGGATTGACACTTGTGATTATCTTTGCAATTGGCATACTTTTTCCTTGCAGGTAGGGGAATCTATCTTTATTTCAGATTCTGAATATTAGCTACGTTTAGACTGATTCTCGGGTTAGACTTTTGGATCGACACTAGTTTTTAATGTTTTACTCCTATAATATTCAGTAATTTTTTTATTGGCTCATTAGTTTCTCAAAAGAACATACTAATGTTTGTTTCATTTTTTTTTCCCCTCCAAGGATTAATTGCCATAATTTTTTCCTTTCTCAGTAATGGTTGCATTTGTTGCTTTTAATTTTATCTGAATAATTTCAACTTTGCTTTTATCAATACTTCTATTCCAACCTTTTCTCATTCTTTGCCATAAGGCTCTTCCTGGCTGCATCTACATACACAATCCTTTTTTTTTTTTTTTTTAATAAGGAGGAGACTTAGCCTGTACATCAGATTTTGATGCCCATTTGGGATATGAAAGCACACATGCAGTACTTCAGAAAAATATATTACGGACAGTCAACGAAAACTGGTCAGGTGCAAAAAGTTTCATTGGAAATTTATCTCAAAAGTAATCTCCAAAACTGTTGATGCATTTATTACACTGGGAGACAAGACTGTCAATTCCATGCTTGTAGAAGGTTGAGACTGCTGACAGATCCACAATCTTACCCAGTTGCGCACGTCCTTGTCCATTTCAAATCTATGTCCACAAATGTCTCTTCAGACTGCCAAAAACTTTGAAAATTGCATGGGGAAAGATTTTGGCTGTGGGAGGATGTGCTTTGTGATCAGTTGGTTTTCGTGGATAAGACTATCCACCTGCTCAATGACTTCAGGAGATGGGCCTGTCCTGGGCACAGATTGTCTTTCAGTGAAATGCTTCCCTCTCGGAATCTTTTATGCCACTCCAGCACACGTGAATGTGACATGCAATATTCACTGTACACAACAGACACGTGTCTGAATTTCTTGACCATCAATATACCCTCAGCAGTTCAAAAAGCAAACCACACCTCTGTTATTTACTCTCCATTTTCGATGGTGGGCGAATACACTTATTGCTAACCTTACCTTCCAATAAAGTCCAATAAACAAACACTTGTCTTGTAATAGACTAACTGCAAGTGCTTTGAACCGCTTACAAAGTTGCCAAAAAAAAAATATCAAGCATTTAACAACTTTGAAAATGAAATAAATTTAAAAGAACTTAATGGTCTAGCAATGATGTGTATTGACATTCTTATTTCATCTGCAATATAATTTACAAAAACATTAAGCAAATATAGTGAGCTTTAAGAACAAAATGTCCTTAATTATTGATGAAATCAACAACTGTGTAACAACAACTTTGATTGTTATTGTTCAGAACTTTCTGCTCCAATAAAATAAGTCTTTTCCTAGATTTGATTGACAGTGAGAGGAATTTTAAGCTCGTTAATCATTTGTCTTGAGTGCTTAGGAATATCGGAAGATTATTTAAAGGAGTATTGTCTGTCACTTGTGATGGTGCTGCAGTGTTGTTAGGTGTAAGGAAGTTAATACAAGAAAAATTGGCTGGACTTATTTTCCAGTGTCATGAATTGTCTGTCAGTGATACAGTTAACAAGGAGGCTGGAGTGAATTGCTTTAAGACTTTTAGACAAGCTTTGTGACTTAACATACTTCACCCAAGAATGCTAGGGACTTGCAGGAATGTGCAGCTAGAACTTCAGCTTCTGAAAATTGGAAGGATTTAAAGCACTTGCTAGATAATTTCCAGCTTTTGCAGTGTGGAAAGATTATCTAGCTCTGCTTTGTCACTTTCAGGAGACAAATAAACAGTTTGCTGTATTTATGATGGTCTTTTAAGGAAAATAACATGTGAATTTGTTCTCGATTTGGGTCTTGTGATATGCTCCAAGAACTTTGGTGAACTAAATTTTGGTTTACAAGAGCGAAATATTAATTTGTATAAAGCTGACAGGAAACTTAAAGAAAATGGTTCAAGTTTTTAAGAAAAAATTGAAAATCCTGATCCATACTGAAGTATTTCTCTTCAAAAGTCAGAAGAATTTTTGAAGTTCAATGGGATTGAGCTCCACAAAAATGAAAAATCAGCCCTGCAAGAAATTGATCTGCTTTCACTTAAAGTCTGAAAGAAACTATTGGAAAGCATCTGCTTGAAGGAGATCATTCAGATTTACTTGAATGCACCAAGGTTTTATTTTTTTTATTTTATTCCAAATATTGGCCAGAAAATCCTGAAAACTATGAATACAGTTACTGCAAGCCAACATTTCATAAATTGCTGTCAAATATGTACTACATATAGAATATCTCATGACTACAGTATGAAAGTTTACAATTCACTATGCTGTTTGTAGCAATTCTTTTCACCTTTGCAACTGTTTGTCAAACATAACTGTTAAACATGCTTGACAATTTATGAGCAATTATAATTAACATTATCCTTTTAAATTGATTACAATCTTTATTATGTACAGTAGAACCTCATTATAACGGACGTCGCTTTTATACGGACAGTTTTAAAAAAAACATATAATAATAATGGATGCTTATTTTTATCTGACGAGTTTTACATTTCCAACCATATGTGTTTGAAAATGTGTTTGCATATTATGAACACTTACAGGACCTCCGTCAGTTATTAACTGAAGAAATAAGAAGCAAACAAACCCAGCAGAAAATAAATTATATTTTCCAAATCAATGAATATATTCTAAGCAATCAACATGAACCAGGACCTTCTTGTTCTAAAGATTAATGCAGTGTATACGTACACATATTTTCAAAATCAACTATGTTGAAGGCTGTTTTTTATTTGATATATAATAAACACTTTTTATAGCTTACTGTTGTACTTCATTGATGTAAACCCTGCTGCATTACATCGCTGTAAGAATTATTTGTTATAAACCGGACTTTCATTAATACAGACAACCTTCAGTCCCTATTAGTCCGTTATGAGGTTCTACTGTATGTACATATATTTAAATGAATGCTTATTTCAGAGTTTGAATTTAAAGATTCATTTTATTAGATATTTTAATGTATTACTTTCATCTTTCATTTGTTCTCAGATGACTGCAGGATTTTCGAAGGATAAAACTAAAAACTTGCTGAAAATTTTAAATCAGGTAATAAATCTATTGTTTCCTATAATATGGTAATCTTTTTAAGCATAAAAAGTTGTGACAAATGTACAAAAAACTAAACTACAAATGAAAAAAATTTCACAAAGTTTAAATAAATAAATAAATAACATGGCAACATCATTTTTTTTTTTTTAACAAAAAATTTTACAAAGCCAATAAATTTGAATTATTTAGATTAAAACTGAAATAATTTCAGTTAAATCAAATTACAATGAACTGGTATTAATTCCAAGAAACCAGGTACCCATTGACAGAGCACTCGATGCACTAGTTTGTCTGGAGGAGTTAACAACCACAGAAAAACCTCCAACCACTACAGGGAATTGAACCTTGCCCCCCCCCCCCCTTTCAGTCTGCAGTCCACTAGGCTACCAGTCCCACTTTTAATACTGGTACTTCGAAATATTTAAGTTCTTGCTCATAATCGATACTATACAACACACCACTACACTATAAAAATATTTGGATATAATCCCTTATAATATCGGGATGTTTTTATATAGGATAGTGCATAGGGATATTTTAAGAATATCAACCTACTTTTTTTTTTTTTTTTTTTTTTTTTTATCAGTCCCATTAGGTATGCTTATAAAACTGCATACCTGTGGTATAGGACCAAGAAGTTTAATCTATTTATCCTAAAATTAAAATTAATAGTTATTTATATAACAAATAGTTAATCAATTTAAATATATAAAATATATTTGGTTCTTAATAAATAACTTAACCAAATCTTGGATCTTCATAAAATATCACAAAACTTTAATAAACTTCAAAATACTGCACCACAGACCAATATTTCGTCTTATTTTTCAAAGACTTCTTCAGGGTTAATAAGACATAATAAACAAATAAATAAAATAAAAATAAAGATCAAAACGGAAAGAGAAATAACCTTCTCAAACCTTACAAATCAATAAATAAATTCTATGGTAATAAGTACATCAAATGATACTATTGTCATATAACAAAACAATAAAACATTCAAAATATTTTGAAAACAATCAAAAGATTTGAAACTTATTATTACTACATTGGAGAGCATAAACCACTCCCATATTGTGTAGATCTGTTTCCTCTTTCTCTTTTGAATTTAGTT
>JAFIDM010009631.1:138555804-138592929 GCA_023159025.1 Thereuonema tuberculata | reverse complement strand
TTTAAACTCTTCTTTATTATTGTGGTCTTTTTTTATATTTCTTCTTTGTCAGGGGGTCTACATTGGAAGCACAGGTCGCACAGTTAAAGAACGGGTGGATGAACATGTACGGGCATTCCGTAATAAACATGAGAAAATATCTGAATGGGCAGCCCACTGTATTCGATATGGTCACAACCCAGATCCTGTAGTAAATATCATTTACAAAATTCAGGATGAGTATAAAAGATATGCATTAGAATCTTGTCTTATAAATTGCTGCATATGTTTTAACAGAGATAAGTCACAGAAAGTGAATAACATGTCTTTGAGCATTTTCAGAGAATCTTTGATAAAAAACAAAAGATTAAGTAAAATTTTAAAATTTAATTAGTATTTTATTGTAAATAACAGTAAGTTAATAGCATTTAATGTAATAATAAGTTTCAAATCTTTTGATTGTTTTCAAAATATTTTGAATGTTTTATTGTTATATGACAATAGTATCATTTGATGTACTTATTACCATAGAATTTATTTATTGATTTGTAAGGTTTGAGAAGGTTATTTCTCTTACCATTTTGATCTTTATTTTTTTATTTTTATTTTATTTATTTGTTTATTATGTCTTATTAACCCTGAAGAAGTCTTTGAAAAATAAGACGAAATATTGGTCTGTGGTGCAGTATTTTGAAGTTTATTAAAGTTTTGTGATATTTAATAAATAACTTAGTTTAACAATAGTTAAAAAAAGACCATTTTACTTTTTGTAATATTATACTTACATTTGAACCTTTCAGTATATCTTCCCCATATATTAGATATGAAAAATATACAATATTTTGACCGTACTTTTATTTAAAGACTTCACATGCAATTTCGAGTCCTATTGTACAGCCGAAATCTTGTATATTTTTCATATGTAATATATAGAAGAAATATTGAAAAGTTTGAATTATTTCTATATATCTGATACTTACATTAATATTATTTGTTTTTATTTATTTATTAGATATCCATTTTAGAAGAAAGACAAGAAAACAATGTGGAACTCAGTGAAGCAGACGTAAGTTATTATTTTTATAGATGTAGATATATTTTAAATAGGAGAAACATTTCTTGATTAGTTAACTGAAAATTGTTTGTCATACAATCATATCACATTTGCTCATTTGTCGAGAAATAAATTCCATGTTACTTGTATCTTGTATTTGAATTTATATATAATGCTGTCTTATTTTTAGGTGAGACATTATTAGAGATCAAATGAAATATTTGGTCAGCATAAATTTCAACAAACTTTTGTCATGAATTGATGAACTTGAGGACGTTTTCACTAGTTTTTCTTATACAGTATATACATATTTTTTTTTTTCTCATTTTATTGCTTGTGTTAAATGCTTTTGAACCCAGGAGAAGGCAAATGAGGGAAAAATAATGTAGAAGCCTATTCAGAAAATATTCCATTTAAAAATAAATGCAGAGAACCATTGTACTGTTTAATTCAACAAACATTGACTGCTGACTGAAGGTTCTTTAGTCTCTCTCTCCAAAGCAATTGGAAAATTTGCACTTATCTGATTTTAGTATAGTTGTAATGCTCCTTACGAGGATTAAGTCTTACTTTTCAGTGTGTGGTTTTTTTTTGTTTTTTTTTTTTTTTTACTAAACTACTACTAATAAACTGTGATTCTTCTAATGCCATAAAATTACCTTCCGATGCTTTTTAGTGTCATAAACCTCAGTTCGTTTTGCTATTGGTTATTTACCAAGATATGTAATTTCTCAAACACTGTTGTTTATAATTTCTTATTCTAAAGTGCTTTTAATCGGCAATAAATACAGTTGAACAGTGGAGTGTCCTAACTACTGCATCCTTCCAACAGTGAAGAGGGAAACCACTAAAAAGTTTTGACAGTGGTAATGCTGCCAAGGAAAGGCCACCTTTTTCATCCCAGTTCCTACTGATGTACTGTCATGGATGTTTTCTGCTGGACTTCGCAAGATTGTTACAAATGCCAGTCTCGGCTTTCTGCGATTCCCATTATTCTCCAGTCTTGAGACCTGATCCTTAATTGACACAAATGCCATCAGATTCCTTTAACTACTTTAGCATTTTTCTTTTTTCCAAGCAATTCTTGTATCCTACCAGCCCTTGTTATTCCAGTGTTTATACTGATTCCCTGTGATATTTAGGCACAGCTTTCACTGCTAACCTTGATTCTTTTATTCAGGGATAGGAAGTAACAGTTACTTTTATAAAAAGGGAACTGTAATACCGTTTGTGAGAAACAAAGAAACATTTCTGATTTTCCATTATTTTGATATTGAATAATTACTTAATTTTCTTAAGAGATTTTATGGTATAGTTTATCAAAGTTTAAATTGTTTTCTAAGAATAACTTAATGCTCTAAATTACACACATTTTATGTTATTTACTTCCTATGGCATAACTGCATTTAAATAGCAAAAACCAAAAGCAACATGTCAGCAGCCTTATGATTGTCTTTTATTATATTCTATGGCTTTGTGGATAGATTACAAAATAGTTTGTCTACTTGGTTCACAGTAACCTACTGTAAGGACTAAGAACAGGGATTGTTTTATTAATATTTAAGCAATAAATTAAAAATTTCATCTAAATGTAGAATTGATTGGACATCTTCATGAGCTAAAATAATAAGTATAGAAAATCACTTTGCATTGAAGAAAACAAATGGAAGTGATTTGTCTAATCAGATTTTCATGTGTAAAGCATTAAAGTTAGTGCCTTCTACAGTTTATCTTGTCATGTCTTATTTTTAAATATTTATTTAAATATGTAAAATCTACAAAATAACCATAATTATTAATAAAAATGGCAAAAAAGTGCTGAGAACTTATTAACCCTTTCTTAAAATGAGGCTTTCTGTGTATGTTGCTAAAACTATTAGCAATTCAAAAAGTAATGGAAAGTAAAGTTTAAAGTTACTTTTTCAGTAATGGGAAATAGCTACTTTTAATGCAACAGTGTTGATTAGGTTTCATTAAAAGTAAGGTTCTGAATCCTGCTTTCATTAACTTTTTTGTTCTGGAGATACATAATTCCCTTTCAGTTTTATAAAAGTGGTGCTGTCATTCTTGAATGTTTTTAAAACATTCCTATTAACTGTTCAGTTTTTATTCTTCCTTGCTATCATTTTGGTGTTGAAAATGGCAAATCATTCTACCTCAGCATTGCAATCCATAGTGCATTTTGTTGGTGTAGAGATTTTTCTAGCCATTGAGGCATTACTGCCTTCTCCAAGCTGAATTTGTATTGAAAATAAATAATTGGTTCAGAAGCCTGCATCTTACACTTACACAGATCTGCTGCTTTGGCAACAAAAGATCTAAGTACTGTTCAATATGCAAATAATCCATGTTGCTTCCAGGACCACCTCCAAAGGAAGTTCTGTGACTCTTGATAGATCATTGGTGCATAATAGCAATGTCTGGATCAAGTGGTTAATCATCTTGGAATTGTTTTGCATTCATTGTTTTTGCTGTGAGATTCTATTTTGCTATCATTGTGATCATATCCACTGCATCTCCAAATTTTCAAATTAAATTTTGGACTAGACTTTGAACTTGTGGATAAGCTCAATACTCATTACAGTTCTTCTATCATGTATAAAGATATTTTTTTTTTTCCCTTTACCCTGTATCAAAACCATGAAAACCATTGACATAATTCTGTGGTTCTCAGTCTTATCTAAATTTACTTTCCCATTCATTTTCAGGTAGACATTACAATAATAGTAAAAATTTTTACATGCCCATTATGCTAGTATTACTGCATTTGTTCCAGTTCACACACTAAACACTTATCAATTTTAGGTGCTTGTATTCAGCATCAGTATTGCACGGTACCTTTTTGCATGGTTGTAGCAAGTTATTTACACCCTGCCCTTACATACATGATGGCTGGTTAATTTTTTCCAGCAATTCAACTAGTCTTTAAGTATCTGTCATACTTAGGCCAAACCTTGTGAGACATTTGGTGAAGCCTCAATGCTATCTTTGAACAAGTTTTTATTGAATGTTCCTTGTTTAATAACCACAGAACATTATATTCTTTCTCTGGAAATTTAAACATTTCCACAAAAGTCACTTCTTGGCTCTTTCCCGATTATATTTTTGTACAACTCCACATTCCTCCTTTTCAATAGCATTTTTTGACTTGATCATTACCATGAACAAATCTGTGAATTCTTGTGATCAGAAATTGTCTTAAATAAAGATACAATAATCATATCCCCATAGCAAAGTTGAACAAATCTCTCCACAATTATCTGAATAATTCAATTAGTAGTGGCTGCACAAAGATCAAAGATTGTTTTCAACTGAAAATCTAACTTGCAGCTTCAATGTATTGTTACATATCAAATTCTTTAATTTTTTATTTTATTTATTTATTTTTTGTGTGCAACCTCAGGAAATAAAATTTACAAAATTACCTTTTTAATCCAATCCTGCTTTTCCAACATCATTGTAACTTCATTAAGATAATTTACTGCCTTAGATAGAAGACGTCATTTATTACTTATTTTAAATGAAGAAAGAAATGAGTAATTTCTATTCATTTGTAGTTATTCATCAAATGACAAAGGTTTTAAAAAGTATGTCTTCTAGTAATATATAAGATTAGAGCATAATGTTTCTGGAATATTTATGTACAGTGAAATTCTTAATGCTCATTCTTTGTATATTTCTTAAAAAGTTCTTAGATAATACTTTGCTAAAATTGTAACATTAATCTAATAATTAGTTTTAAAAATGAACTTGATATTAAAAAAAAACTACATAAATTGTTGAGCAGGTGTGAGAAGTTGCTTTTGTTAACAAAATTAAATAATATTAAATAACATCATTTAAACATTATTTATTTAACTATAAATCACTCATTAGATTTATTAAGATATTTCCTGTTTTTCAGCTTCTTTTAATCTCTGAGAAGGAAAAAATTGAAGAACAACTCCTGAACTTTGGGTATTTTTATTTTGACTTTTTTTTTTTTTTTTTTCTTGTGAAGTTTGATATTATAAACTTAGAACTCTGTAATTGTCTTAAATTGAGATTTTTGTTTGTAACATGGTTAACATTCACTGTTGCCACAGTTGTAAGAGTTGGTGATCCCAGAGTGGCACTAGATTGTTTTATTATATACTAGCAAAATGTCCGGTTCTTCACTCGGGTTAAAAAAAACAAATGTCTTAATGTTGATGATAAAGAAATTGCAATTGAGTAATCACTTGGAACTTTCACCGTTGGTATAAAAACAACAATTCAAAAGGTCAGATCTCATTACAAATCTATATCTATCCCGAAAACCTCGTAGAAGTATCTTTGAACCATGTTTGCCCAGCCACTCACTGTCCTCCCAGTGTACACCCCCAATTCAAATTTTGTAATGTCATCATGCCATCACTTCAAACCTTTCCTAGTTCGTAAAAATCATCTGATCATTACAAATCTATATCTAACCCGGAAACCCGTCGCTATTATGCACAACACTATTTTAGTTGCAATTGTTGCACAACACTATTTTTGTATACTTCCCATTGTTGCCACCGGTGCATATGTAGTGCTATTGTGCAGAACAATAGTTTAGCTCTAAGTGTTGCATAACAATACTTGTAGTACTCATTTGTACAATAACAAATCCTACAACCTAACAATAATAACGGAAGCAAACGTTCAGCTTTATAACTTCAAGCAAGGGTTTAGTGATTATAATTATCTACTTACATGCCAAATTTGAAGTCTCTACTAATTATAGTTATGGAAATAAAAAAACTTTCAAGCGCAAATAAACCCTCGTTATTCCCGAGCTTGTGGGAATTTTGAAAAATCCCGCCTTATTCCTTGTCTACTTCAGAACAGGAACCTCTGTGCAAATTTCAGCTTTCTACGACCAACGGTTTGGGCTGGGCGTTGGTCCTAGAAAGCTGAAATTTTGTCTTTTTATATAGTTAATTGTTAAAAAAATAAAAATTAGTACATGTCATATTTCAACTTCCTCCTCTTCCTCCCTCCCCAAACAAAAAATAAAACAAACTAAATGAGCTCACAGCTTTGTGTAGATGGAACCTCTTTGTTAAATTGCTGCACAAAGTGCTGGTTACACTGCATCTTGATACTAGATTTTGAGTAATTTTGTTTTCGTCAATGATACGGTAAGTAAATCAAAATGAAATGTCAAATATAATAAAGGATGTATTTTTTATTTATTAATAAAAATTAATTTAAATTCTCAAATTTATACAAAATCAAATTACACAAGTTTGGGGCTAATAACTGTTTACGATAATTCAAGGTATTTATTGAGACGCCACACAAAAGTGCCAGCGGTGTACTGATCAATATAGTTTGCCACATAACTTGGTGCCATGTAGTCAGCATGTTTACTACTACTGCCATCTACACTGACCCATGTAGTCGACTGTAAACATGTTAATGAATATAATGAGAATAGAAGGAAATTTGGTAGTACATATCTAAACCTTGTATCATTAAAATAGTTACTAAATAAATTGGCTGAATTTACTTAATTTACTCAGAATTTTGATTGAAATGTGCCCCAAGCTACACGATGCATTATCATAATTTTTTTTCTTTGGTTTATTGCAATTAAATATTTATCATATCGTAGTTGATTTCTCTGTAAAATTTGAATTCATTGACTTGCCCAAAATGACGTTTAGAGAAGCTTTGCTGCTTGTGATTTTGTAATGTTTTCATTTGTAGAGGTTTAAAAAGTTTTTAATTTTAATAAGATGTAGTAGAATTATTTCATTTCTGACAGAATAGACATTTATACTTTCAATTGAAACATGAAATAGTTTTATGTAACCCTTTTTCAAATTCCATTTAATCAATATGTATAAAGTGTGTATTGTGGGTGGGGTACACACACACACCACCCTACCTATCTACCTGTTCTTTCCCATCTCCTTTTGAACAAATTCATGGAACTTCCATGTATTTCCATAGCTTTAATCATTACAGTATTTAGTTTTTGTCCTATTACTGCAGTTACAAACATGTTTTCAAATAATGGCAGATTTCAGTTTTTTTTTTTTGTTTTTTTTTTTAATATATCCTTCTCAATTATTCCAAAATCCCATCTTTGGCTGATTTGGACTTTTTTTAATAGTTGGGGGGGGGGGAAAGAAAAAAAAGCTGTTGCTCTTCACATTCTTTCTAGTCCCTCATACCAGTTCCCCTCTTATTTGTAATCTTAAGAGTGCTAATTCTCTTTTGATGTTCTCAACTTTTAAAGTTAAAGTAATCTCAGTACAGACCTACATAGGCACTTGGGGTTTTAGGAGATGAGTGTCCTGACATTTCCTAACCAACAGAACTAACTTGAGGTTAAGTGGACAGCTCAAGATTGTGGGAGAGAAATCTGTACCCATTCTTCAAAGGGTTGGGTGATCCTAGGAGCCATCTAGAGGCAAATTCAATGTGGAAAAATGCTTGACTTCAGTTAAGATTTGGGGATTGAACTCAGTGCCTCCAGGATGCAGTCAGGTGCCTTACCATTTGGCTCTTGGGTGAAGTAGCTTGGCAGAGAATTTCATAACATTGACTTATAATTACCCTTTTTAGCATAGTGCATTCATAGACTATTTCAAAAACTTCTATTAAAGTGTCTAACAAAGCAATAGAAATTAGGACACATGAACTCTCCTTTTGTAACTCTTGTGTTAACAAAAGCCTAATTTTAGCTTTTCAGATTTTTATTTTATGTTAGAGGCCCCCCCCCCCCCCAACCCATCAGAAAAATTAAATGTGGCTATTAATGTGTTAAATACAAAATAAAATTGTATATTTTTAAAATGCTCTTGAATATTGATAAACTGTCATTAAATCAAATAGTTTGAAATCTTTTGTTGTAAGTTACTGTATCAACTGAAGTGTATTAATTCTCAATTTTCCATTTTAGATTACAGGACTGAAGATTGCAGTTCTCAGAAATTTCCTCCAAGCTAAATTAACCAAAACTAGAAATCATTGCCTGTTGTTGATCATAAAATTTTGACTTTTAAAAGCATTTTAATTTTTATTTTATTATAATTTAAGGATTTTTACTTGTACATCAATAGGGGGGTTCATTATAACTATCTGAAGAAATCATCTCCAGAAAGTGACAGTCAGCAGTATCTAAATGTATTAGATATCATCTAAATGCTGAGATTAATTGTTAATCGACTTGATTTAGAAAAAAGCTTGTTTTGTTTTTGTTCAGATTAAATCACTTCTAAGCAGTATTGTTCTGCAAAACTTAAGTTTCTTTTGTTAATTTAATCTTGTCTAAACAATATTTTTAACATGGTAAAAAATTTTAGGGAAAAAGAATAAGTAAATTTCAAATTTATATTCTCTCTAATTAGTATTTTTATAAAGTGATTTTCTTTAAAATGTTAGTTTAAATGAAGTGCTGCTGTCAAGATAATGCCAAGATATCACTGGGTATTGAGAAAATGGAATATTAAATGTTTAACAACATCAGGGGTAAATAGCAAAAATTGACTCCTCCTGTAATTAGAAATGTTCTCTATAACTACAATATGGAAAAGGATATTTTTCTGAAAACAGGGTGGGTATTTTGTAGTCATTGACTTTATTTTGCCTATAACCCCTCGCATTAAATGTTATTTATTCAGTGGCCAATTCATTTGTTTTTATTAAAAACTTTGTAATTAAATTTATTTTAAAAGTTTTTATACGTTTATTTTTTTTTTCCTGATTTGAATAAAATTTATTGTGATTAAAAATACATGCAGTCTGTTATTTCAGTTAATTTTATGAAAGGGTCTCAAACATGGTTCAGTCTAAATGAGATGTTACAAACTTATCCAAAGGCCTTGGTAGCATGTTCAGATTTGCAGTAGGCTTTGTAGGCTATTTTAAAATGAAACTTGCATGTAAACATAGTTTTATGACTCATTTTCCCCCACCACAACCCCTTATATGTAGTTATACACTATTAACTTGCTGCAAAAATACATGCCTTGATGAAAATCAGTGCATTCATACTTTACATTAGCTTGACATGAAGGTTCATATATATGAAATGCCTAAACTCGGAAAATCATGCAACCGTATGAAGCCTACAATTTTAAACAAACTTAAGCTTGCCTATATATATATATATATATATATATTATTATTATTATTATTATTATTATTATTATTATTATTTTTTTTGGGGGGGGGGGGGGGGGGCAAGTTTTAATCAGAATTTTGGCCATCGAAAAATGTCTTCAAAACTTATTTTTACCTCGCTGTCTTTGTACTTACGGTATATTTTGCAATATATTTCATAAGGAATTAAATGTGTAATAAGCATATTTTTAAAACTAAGTTTAGAACTGTTTAAAAATAAATTGTTCATTCCGAGCCCTCCCCTTTCCAAGTTACTGCCTGAAAGGTGATTTTCAATCAACCTGTAAATAATTAATTTATATAAAATGTAACTTAACACTTTAATTTTGATATAAAATTTAAATAATAGTTTAATGTAATTATCAGATTTAAGCTAGGGGGGGGGGGGTTGAAGATGAGCTCCACAATTTTAATTTCAGTTTTAAGTGTGCATTGTATGAAGAGACCACAAACCAACTGATTGGGCATTTTGAAATATCAAGATACTTTGCTACTTTATTTTTTTAATAAACTAATAGATGTTAGTATTGTTTTGCAGTTTTTAAATCTGTAATTACTTAATCATTCTATGACTGGATGAATTTATATAAAATAAATGTTAAATGAAAATGTAGCGTTTGTATTTTTGTTTTGATTGTTTTTCCTTGAAACAAATATGTAACAAGGAGAGGGGCTACACCTTGTGTATTGCCAAAATTAGTGCCATTTTTGAGATGAAAGTGCACATGGTCTATTTCAAAAATATACAGTAAAACACCCCAATTATCAGTTTCTGCTTTAACCAAGCTATCAAATATTTCTAGGATTTTTTTTTTGATTCTACATTTTCCATTTTTAAAACTCGAAAAAAAATTCTGAACTTGATCTCGCCAATCAATTAAGAGGATATACGTGACTGGATAAACGCTGACGAACAACGACATTACAGATGAAATGATCATCAATAAGGAAAATGAATCGAGCGATGAAGACAGAGACGATGAAAATACATGAAAATCTCCCATACAGATGGACTGAAAGCTATCGAAAGTGCTATTGAATATGTAGAACAACAAGAAGCAGCGACACCAGTAATACGGTTATCCTTAAAAAAATGGCGAAACATTGCTGCAGAAAAACGCCAAAGTAACTTAAAACAAAATTTTACTGAAAAACGTCCTTAATTTGTTTTATCGTAACAATATGAATTGCATGTGGTGTATAACTTTTTTATTTGTTAAAATATACATTTAAACCTACACGATTTATTTTATTTACAATTTTCGCTTTAACAGTTTTTTTTGGTTATCCGAGTTAGTCTTGGTCCACATTAACTCGGATAATTGGGACTCTACTTATGTAGGTTGTGCGGCCAACACTATCATCTCAAAATTGGCTATGTTTTCATCGACTTTAGATGCCTCTTTTTTTTTTTTTTTTTACTTTCTCGCCACTAATCATCATAGTTACCCATAGTACAGAGCAGTTTATAGGGTTCCCACTTTTTCATAAAATACCCTACTTTTCCTTCCAAGGGCAAATATAAGGGTCCCGCCCCCCCCCCCCCCCCAAAAAAAAATAATGAATATAAAGAAAAAAATAAGTAATTGAATATTGAATTATTTTAATGAATCGTGCATTTATGCAATAATGAATTCAACATTCAGCGCAAATTACCCTCTGAATATGAGCAGCAAATATAAAGTATCATGGGGTGTATACTTAAAATTACATAACCTTACATTAATCTTGGCCCCCAAAAAAATATATTCTATATTCGCCACTGTTTCCTACATTTTTTGTTGAGTATTCAAGTTCTCGTAAAATGTAGTTCAAAAGCTAAATTTTGTTCTGTTGGACAAAGTAAATTTGAGATGACTGAAGGATTTATAGCAACAAAATCTTCAAAATAATTTCAAGTAGTGTTTCTGAAGATGATTCAATGAAATGTGAAGTGACATGGGCATTCAAGGTAGTTAAATCTAATTTTTCATTTTCTATGTCAAAGTTTGAAAAGCTTTTTTTTCTATAATGTTCGGGGAAAGCACCAAAAATTTTAACATGGATTGCACCAAGATTTCGTACTTAAATTTCTAATGGCCTAGGACCTTTTATTATTCAAGCACTTGTTTGCGACATTAGAAAACTAAGAGTGCTTTCTACACCTTGTGCAGAGATGAAACTGAAGTTAAAAAGCAATTGGATCTTCATGTTGGGTATTGGTCACCAATTTGCCCATTAGAACCTGTGCAGTGCTGATATTTGACTTCAATATTTTTTGGGACATGCAGAAGCTGCAACAATGTTTGATGAGATCTACGAATATATTTAAAGTGAAGGTTTACCCTTGTCCAAAATGATAATGCTATCGATGGATGGACAAAATGTGAAGTCTCCTTTTTAAAAGCTTTACTTGTGAGTCCATTTTATCAGATTCATGTGCTTAGGTTCATCAAATATTGGTTCATGTACTTTGCATAAAGTTCATAATGCATTTGGAAGTGGCCTTAAACTGGTTCCATTGTCCATGCTTGAAGAGTATACCATGGATGCCTTCAATTGAGTTTTTCAAGCAGTCAACTGCAAGCGGAGAAGAATTAAGAAATCTCCAGAACTGTTAGGTTTCTGAGAACTACTTTCTATAGTTTGTGAGCTGTAGATGGCTCAGTATAGCCCCTGTTCTCAAGACTTGCAGAGCAACATGATACTTTGGTGCTCTACTTTTAACGTTTTTACCTCAAATTCAATGTGCCAAAGAAATCTACTCTATGCTAGAATTACTACTTCCTTTAAAAACAAGCTGCTACTTACATTACTGCAATTTTTAGTTCATATAGGGGATAATTTCTTCCTTACCATGTTTCAGGTTGAACAATCCTTAGTTCACATACTATATGATGAACTCTTGAAGTTATTAATGAATGATCATCGGAAGTGCAGTGGTGCCTCAATTTGATTTCGATGATCATTCATATTGGCCTCAATACAGAGACGTTTTTGTTTTACTAGTGACTACTACTGGCTGATGATTGCCAAAGAGTGTGAAACAGCTATTCCAGGATTGCCAAAGAGTGTGAAACAGCTATTCCAGGATGTCACTTGGTAAACAATTTGGTATCGCCCATTGTTAAGTTATTAATGAAGTTTGTAAAGTCAGAAGTAGTACAGAAACACTCAAGCAATCTTATTGAGTTCTCAAACAAAAATTTGCTTCCCTTGAATCAAATTGAAATTGGCATTGAAGCAAAACAAAGCATACTGTTGACAAAAATTTCTGACACCCCTTGAGGAAATTTAAACTTTAGACCTTTTAAGTTACCAAAAAGTTATCCCCGACTTGACCATTTGGGAGCAGAACTCCCAAAATATGCAGTCTCTTCATGGTCTTCTGTGAACCAAAGATGAAAGTTACCAAGGTTTTAAAGGACTAATAATATATATTCCTCTTCTTGAATGAATCAAATTTTTATTAACCGTAATTCTTCCAAAATAAAAATATAAATTCTCCACAAGACACAATATTTCGATAGCTTAATTAGTTAGTTTTATTTTATTTAGCTTGGTGCTTGAAAAAGATAGCTGATTAAGCTATCGAAATATTGTCTTGTGAAGAATTTTTATTTTTATTTTGGAAGAATTATGGTTAATACACATTCCTAATGGATTGACTGAAGTCGTCGGAGAAAGATTGAAGGAAGAGTGGTATATAAAAGAAAAAACTGATTAAAAAAAAAAAAAGCGCAGGCATTTCTAAACTAGTAAGCTGATTGATTTTTTTCTCTTGGCATATAAAGGTAAATGTTTTAAAATTTAACATTTTTAAAATTAAACTGGACATTTGACAAATTTTTCTTAAATTTTACTTTCATAGCAGTAAATAAAATGTTTAATTTCACAATTATTCCCAGAATACCAGTACAAAATGCATGTGTGCAGTATGTGGGGGTTCCCTGTGAGGCTAAAATTTATAATATTAAACACTCCTTGTTTACCAAACCATAAAAGTTCTACTTTCCCCCCCAAGATCTGGTGGAAACCCCGAGTTGACATTAATTTAGAATTTTTATGCCATCTTAATTCTTTGGTTTTATTTTTTACCAAGTCATCAATGTAAAACTATTTACTAAAATTGTTACTCATGACGCTAAAAATTAATTAGTGAAAATCAGTCTGCGAAATCATTAATAGCTTGACGTCTGATATGGGGATTTCATTAATAACTCAACATCTGGTTTTAAGTGCAGGAGGGATAGGAAAAAGATTGAAATTAAGCAAAATATGATACAATGTCAGAAATTCACGAGCAAGATATCACGAAGAGCTTAGATCATCAAAAAATCGATAAGAACGAAAACGAAAGATAAGATTAAAAGCACTTAAAGCTAAAAAGCGGAGAGTAATGGATGAAGCCACTAAAGAAAGTTATTGGACAATGAAAATGATTGTTAAATAATTTGAGTTTTTATGTAATATAAAACAATAAATATGTGAAACAATTTTATGTCTTTATTTTGCCCACTATTGACATTAACATTTACTACCTAATATATTTAAAATTTCAACTTCGGTTTGGTAATATCCACAGGTAATAATTAATGGATATTTAGTAATGTCTTATTATAGTCAAATAGGGCCTGGCTCAGCTCGGAAACGTCAGGGAATTTTGAACTTGATAATCTGTAACAATCATAATATGTCTTAAAACAAAGTGCTAGGAAAAAATAAACAAACATAGAATACAGTTTAAATTTGGAATAAACATGTCTGATCTTGCTGAAGATCTAAACTATTTAGCCTGAAAAATTGAAACATGTAAAGTAGGTTTATTATTTTTGCAGCTTTAGCAAGGAACAACAATGTTAAGGCAATGTTGAACAAGTGTTCAATTTATTTATCAGTTTGTATTGGTGTTTTCCAAGTGAAACGTCTGTTTTAAAGGTTTTCATAAGCAATTGTCCTGCAAAAAAAAACAAAAAAACAAATTTATTTAACCGATTTTCATAACACATTTGGACCATAAACATCTGCCAATTGACAATGATTTTTTTATCAATTCTTGAACAGCGGCGATAATATTGAATTGGATGCCTAAAGCCATACTACCAAAGCAGTGTCACTAAAGAAACTACTGAATCACTTTAGTAGGTTTCTTTCAGGATTTTTAAACATGCTGTTAATAATAAGATTTAAAAATCCTTTTTATGGCATGCCTTTCCAACATGACCAATCATAAGATTTATACAACAAAATTAACGTGCCTAACCATCATAAATTAAAAATAAAGAATATGTCGTGGTTGTTAAAAGCTTTAGATTAAGGTTAGTGCCAGTATAGTTTCTTTATTTTTAATCAATCATAAGATTTCTTCTTGAATTGTCTGCTGAATGATACTCTTCCTCGGTTAAATTACAGTGCAACTTGGATAATTCGAAATCTCGGTTAATTCGAAGATTTCTCTTAGTCCCTTGAATTTCTTATTAAATTAATGTTAAAAAATTGTGGATAATTCGAAGTTCAACTTCCTTAATTCGAAGTTTTTTATAAAAAATTTCGAACCATAACGACTTTTCGGCGTTTCATCGTTAAGAAATTTGACACATGACAACTGAAATCCCCTTCCCGCCACTGTTCGACACGTGACGCTTCAGACACCATTCGAGCTTCCTGCTGTCAGTGTCACCATGTCTTTCAGTAAACCACGCATGTACAAGAATTTACGTTCGCTGAAAAGGTCGTCGTTATTAGCGAGGTGGAAAAGGGTGTGAAGAAGAAATGCCAAATCGCCAACGAGTACGGGATAGCGCCGAATTTACAATTAACTTACAAACCAACGTAAGTGAAGCTGTTTTCCTTTCACTAAACATGCTTGATGATTTTGCTAACCTTAAGCAACTGAATTCTACAAAACAATCGAACATTGCACAATTTTTTGAAAAACTATAATTTTCTGTATTGAATGTAATATGTACTGTAGCTTACGTAATATAAATCTTATTTTGTTTACATACATATAGTGTTTAAGTCTTTCATACCATGATCTTTCTGAATAAATATTTACTTATTGACAGAATAATCTTTTCAAGCATTCAGTGGACCTGAAATTAAAGTTAAAAGATGTAACTTGTTTAATTCGAAGTCTTGGATAATTCGAAGGTTTGTAGTGGTCCCTTCAGCTTCGAATTATCCAAGTTACACTGTATTAAATTGTTTCTATCCTTATCACCATCAGTTCCTAGACATCTTTAAAAAACTAAAAATGTGGATATAACTTTTTGGATTGAGGATGTTATTCATATGTTGCTTAATCTGCATTTAAAATAATAGATAACTTGTTGTAAACATAAAAAAAAAAAAAAAAAATTGAAATACAGTCGGACCTCTTTAACGAAGTCGCTAAATCCCGAAAAAAAGTTTGTTAAAAGGAAAATTCATTAAATAGAGATTCACCTTTTAAAATTACTTTAAACTATATAAAACAGATTTAAAATACATAAACAATAAATATTATTTAAAAAAGTAATAATTTTAACGACATAAAGCATACATTAGCCACATGCATACTTAAATTTTGCTAATAAAGTCTGTTAATTTTGTCTGAAGTTTTTTTTTGAAAAAGTGTTTTCGCTCATACTATGTCTTTCATCTCTGCAATGCACTAAAAACCCCTTCAGTATTTTCTTCAAATTGTAATCCGCGTCGGATTGTTTCAAATGATTTTAGCATTTCATCATACGAAGGTTTTTTGATTTCTGCATCATGATCATTACCATTTCCATATCTTCATCGCAATTCATAGATGTATTGTTTTTATTTTTCACACTGTCCTAAATATCCGATTCAGTTAGTGTTTCCGAGGTCTGAGCTTCAAAATCAAAGTGAAAGATAATTATCAATCAGCACATCATCGTTAATTTCTTCTTTTTCCCTCAGCTGTATCCACATTTCTTTCATTTCCTCTAAGGGAATATTAATAATAAAAACATTTCAAGGAGAAAAAAAAAAAAGATACCACGAAAAAGTTCGTTAAATAGAAAATGCACTTCGCTGTTTGGAGGTTATTTTTCGAAGAAATTAGTAAAATGTTCTTGGTTCCAAAGAAAAGTTCGCAAAATAGAGGTTCATTAAATAGAGGTCAGACTGTATATTGAATGGGTTTTATTAATAAATTTAAGCATATAATCACAAAGTTATGAAATTAAGTTGTATTTAAGAGCACTCAAGTCTCAGGATTCAAATGAAATGAGAAAGTCAGAGCATTTGAATTCATTACACTGAAAATGAAGTAGCTAAAGAAGCTAATGGATCTAGAGCAGCAGTTCTCATCCTCTTTTTCACTTGTGTACCCATTGACAGCCCATTTTCATAAACATTAACCCTAAATATTAGCAAGATGTTTGTAATTAATGTAGTTGCTGTTATATCAGTTTTATATGTTGTAACTGAAAATAAAAGGGTCAGTAATGGGATTTAAATAAAGAGTTGAACAAACAATTTGTATATATTTACAGTGTCTTCAAACACTGTTTAAGGAGGGATAACGAGAGCTTTACTCATGGTCAAATAACGAAAAAAACCTGCGCCCCCCCCCCCCCATAGCGTTGAATCATTTTGAAAACTTTTATCTTGTCTTTTGTCTTACACTGTTGACATATGTTCCTTTTTCCGCCATTATTCATTTTTTTTCTTGTACCCCTGAACATCCTTCCCTGTATCCCCAGGGGTATGTGTACCCCACATAGGGAACTGCTGGTCTAGAGTTACAAATTTCATCAAAACTTTCAGTTATCTTTATCAAAAATACACTGTAAAAATTTCATCTTCAGACAACTTGATTTTATATAAAATCAACACAAACATCAAGTAACGAAGGAAGGCCAAATACCTATAGAAAATTCTTTATTTCTTTTTTTGTTTGGAATAAGTTTTATCTTTCCTTAATATCTCACAATAAATGAATTTACTGAATTACCTCATCCAAATGAGAACTTCAGAGCATGGTTTTGCAACTTCTATAGCAGTAGCTGGATAATAATGACAAAGGAATATTAAGTTGTTGATGTATAAGTAATGATTTCAAAGATAAAATAGAAAAAATAGATGCACCCCAAAATGAAACTTCACATGCAAAAACCTTTCGACCGAATATGCACATGATCAAAAATTCCCATTAAGTGAATGAACAGCCAGAGCTGCTGAGCATCATGATGTATATAAAGAGCTAATCTCGCTTTCAGGAACCAAACTTCCAGTGGATTGTGATTGCGTTTTTCCTATCTTGAATGTAACAATGCCTCACTGGCTAATTAACAGCCACTACGGCCATATGACAGTTTAAAAGAGATGTGCCATTTGGACTACATGATGCTGGATGGACAAACTGACAAATTGCTCTGCAATTGGGTTGGAGGTATACGGCAATTAGACATTGATGATATCCCGTTTTGAACTGAGCCCTGACAACCAACGAAGACGTCTCTGGAGACAGCCCGAATATCGTGAGGATCCTGCTCTTTACTGTCACATGCCACATGACTTGACAACAGAGTTATGGTCTGGGATGCCATTTCATTTGATAGCCGGATCCCGTTGGTAGTCCTCTGTGGCACCCTCAGCAGTACGTTGCCGAAATTCTGTGACCCTTGTGTTGCTGTTCCTTTTGCGCCACTCCAGGCTTACTTTTCAGCAAGATAATCCCTGGCCACAAACTGCATATCTTTCCATTGATTGTCTTTGTGGTTGCGACACACTTCCTAGGCCAACCAGATTGCTAGATCCCTCTCCTATTGAACATATTGATGGGCGTAGTCTGTGACCATCTTAGAATGTTGACGAATTAGCCAGCCAATTGGAGGCTGGCAAGAAATCCTGCTGAACACCATCTGCCAACTGTATGTATCCAGGCCGGAGGTGGACCAATACAATACCATACTGACCTGCTCACTTTATGTAGCTCTTTCTGTCCAATAATAATCCAATTGTTCTGAAATCCTAATCATTTTAATTTCTGTACATGCATATTTAAACTTACCAAATTTTGTGTCATTTGAATAATTCCTTCTATGCTCTTTGATTTTTTTTGTCAAAGAGTGTACATTGATTGTGTAGAGAATAGTCTTTTCAACTCATCAACCAATCTCCTGCATTTTTGCTTTCTTTGGTGAAGAAAATGAGGCTTATAAAGTCAGTGTAAAATATTTTTTCCTCCTGATGACTTCTGAACTACAGAGGGTTGTTTACAATCTATGGTAACGATTTGCATGGCGCGTGACGACACAACCAATCACAGTAGGTATGCAAATTTATGCAAACGTACAGGTGAGTACTTAAAGATTAGTCTGGAGGGGTGCGGGTTAGTTTGTTCGGAGAAATGCTGCCGAAAGTCTCACAGTTTTGGGAAGGGTACGTTACAGCCCTTTCCGACGCGAAATTTAGTTATTCCGCAATAATTACGGCATGTAGAAAAAGAAAGGAGTTCATAATGTGTTGGCTGGTGTTGGTTTGGCCCGTACAGGACAGATTTCCGGGACTGAAAAGCAAGCAAATCCAAGGACACCTATAAGTCGCACAAAGACTGTCATTCAGAAAGTCAAGAAAATGGTGACGGGGAACAATCCAGCGACCCAAAGGACCATTGGTGCGAAGGTAGGAACATCTCTTCGTACCGTAAACAAGATTATCCATAAAGATTTGGGACTTCAAGAGGCATAAAAGCAAGGTTCACAAGCTCTTACCAAAGCACATTTCAGAACGTAAGACAAATTGCAGAAAACTTTATGAACGACATCTTGCTGGGGATAAATGGAAGTATGTGGCCACATTAGACGAAGCATATGTTTATCTGTCCGACTGCAATAAACCAAGGGCGATTTTCTATCTCCCAGTGGGAGCCAAATCGTTTCCAAATTGGTACAGAGAATGTTGTGAAACTTTTTCGAAGAGATTCATGATCGTTGCGGGTTATTCCTATCAAGGCAAGCTACAGATACGCAGGGTGGTTCAAAATGTAAAGGTGAATTCTGCGTACTATCAGGATCACGTACTGACACCAATTTATACACAGGAACTACCTGCTCTTTACTGAAACGACGTTTCCAAGGTCCATCTCCACCAAGACAAGGCGTCTAGCCATACATCCGAATCAACCCAGAATTTTCTGACACGAATGGAACAGCAAACCGGAATCCAGGCTATACCGTTTACCGAGATACCAGTGAAGTCTCCAGACGCATCGCCCATGGATTTTTGCACATTTGGACTATTAAAACGAGCCTTGGGAAGACGACGTCCTCGTTCATTGGATGGACTCTGGAAATGTTGTCAGCAGGAGTGGCAACGTATAAGTCTTTGTGTTCTTCGCAGTAGTCTCCTGCAATGGAAACTGCGCTGCAGAGCGATAGCAGTATCTCATGGCCATCAAATAGAGCATGATCGTTGGTGGAGAAAGGGAATTTCTGGGAAATAGACCCGAATCCAAATCGTTACCATAGATTGTAAACAACCCTCCATAATATGCTTCAGATTGTCAAGTTCACCTTTTGTATCTCAAAATTTTTGTGTGTGTATGTTTTGGTTGTGTATGAAGATGACATGTATTCCCATAGAAAAACTTGAAGTGAAACATGAATTTCCATCAATGTCTACGAGGTGTATTAATCCTTTTAATAGTTCACTTAATTAACTTATTGATTTCATATTAAAATTAATTGAATTTTCAGAAAATAATTAAACTTAGAAAGCACCTTCTATGTTCTACAGATATTACAATTAATAAATACAACTTTCCTTTATTTTCAGGTTTTTAAATAAAAAAAAACATCTTTTAAGATAAGTAGGCTTTTAGAAACTTGTTTCCTCTAAGGACCATTTCTACAATTTTCTACTCTTTAAAATGAAAAACATGGCTTTTTTTTTAAAAAAAGAAATTTTGTTTGAAGACAAAATTCTAAATAAAGAAATTAATAAAATAAAAAAAGTTTTGAGATGAGTATTTTTAATTGTAGGTTATGTGAATTTTTGGAGATATTTGTATTTCGTGCAATTATGTTATCCTTGTGAGTTGTAGCCTATAATGTTTCGAACTTCCAATAAATAATGTTTTAATTCCTTATTCACATTAATTCTGATTTATTAAAATACACATTCTTTAAGTGTTACATTTCTAAATACATTTCAAACTCTGCTAATTGCAAATGAATGTAGAAGGAAAAAGTATTACTGGTAGTTAGATCTCAACTATAAGCAAAGAATGATACTATAACTTGATTTTTTTTAATTAAATGAAAACGACAAAATAGTCAAAAAAACATTTACAACTACAATGAGCTTAACAAATATAGATTTGATGAAAAATTACCTAATAGATTGAGGTATCTCTAGGTCAAAATGTACAAACTGCAACTATATACTCAATACAAATAAGAGTATTTGTACATGCTCTAAATACAATAAGAAGCATGGCACATGATAGTAAAAAACAACATTGTATATTTTGAATATCATAGTATATTAAGGGAAGACATATTCAGTTTGTTAGAATACAAAAGGCTCAATAGGTAATATTGCTTATTTATTAACAAATATCCAGCATGTTTTCACGTACGACTGATAACACATTACATATCTAATAAAATAATATGTAAACAGGATGTCTTCATACATTTTACAATCTTATGTGGTGTTTAAAAAAATGGAGAAAGTTTTTTGAGGTCTCCTGATGCCATAATGGCACATGGGGTAGCAAAAGATCATGTGGTCTCTTTTTTTTTTTTTTTTTTTTTTTCAAAAAAAAATTACATTCTAAAAAAAAAGTCAAATCGTTGAGTTTACATTTATTCAAGCAAAGTTCAACCAGTACTTCAAGCCATTTATCAACTGCTGAAAGATTTGTTATTTTTTAATGCATCCAGTAGTGTTTTTCCATAGATGTATACAAAGAAAATTTAACATCATAAATAGTTTTCAGAAATTTCATGCTGCATATTTTTTCTTTAAAAAACAAAACTAAAAGTAGATTATATATATATATATAAAAACTGGAATAGTTAAACTCTTTTAATCAAATGTCCAATTGTAAGATCTAATCACTGCTTCATCCAATTAATTAATTCCAACAAAAATGGACATAAGACTTCATGGTATTTGTAATGAAATTGTGGGTATTCAAGCAGATAATGCATTTGACGAGTATTAACTTTCAGGCTCTTTTTTATTTTATTTTTGACTGAAAATTTAACATGTTTTTTAATGCATTTTTACATTTTACTAAGCTTAGTGATAAAATACTGCCATAACTATATAGAACAAATGAGTAAATCTCTTCCACTAGAGATTAGTTATTTGAAGTTTTCTAAATTCAGAAGCTCAGAACATCCAATAAAAACAAAGTGTATGTTTGATAATTTTGGATTAGTGACTGAGAAACATCATAACAGTGGTAGACCCAAGTGTTGTGCATTCTTGTTCTTTCTTCAGCAAATGTGCAAAGGGAAAATTAAGTCTTTAGATGCCTCACATATAAAAAATATTACCATGTAATTATCATCCCCAGATTTGTGGTCACTTATTAGTTGAGTTTGTTACTTTCATGTTTAACTTTTTATTCGTATCCTTGTATCAAAGACCTTTCCATAAATTAGTTCTCTAAAATAATTTTAATTTTTCCTCCCCTTATGTTTCATTTGTCATAAATTTTCCTTGTTTTCTCACATTAGTTATATAATAATGATTATGAGAAGATACAAGTTTTATTTTATTGTGATTCTTTTTGAAGATGTACAATAAATGTGCCCAATATTAATATTTAGTTTAGCTTCAATACAATGTTAGTTCATAATGTCTGCTTTAAAAAAAAACAAAAAAAAAACTTGTATTAACCAACAATCTTCACTTTTGACTCCACTTATTATCAAAGTTCTAAACTTATTACAACCACTGATAACTCCTGGTGAAGTTCAATTAAGTTTCTTTTTCAGAATATTACGTACTGTGAGTACTAAAGAGCTTTTTAGTTTGGTATATTCCTCTTCTGCAGAATGAAGCTGAGAATTAAGTAATGTTTTCATTTTTGCTACAGATACATTATTATTTTCACAGAAATTTGCAGATCTTGCTTTACTAGTTCCTTCCCCATATTTCTCAAGGGAAATGTGTTTATTGTGCCCACTCCTCGATTTACCACGCTCACTTTTAGATACATTCTGTGGAAGGATCAACGAACTATTTGCATCAAAAATATAACTGCAAGTTCTATAGTTACTACTTTTCCTTGTTTTAGTTTGGTCAACTTCTTCACACTTCAAAGACGAATGACATCGAAGTTGTTCTTGAGCTTTTAAAGCAGCAGTAAAAATATTCGTAGAAATACCAGAATTGTTCCAATTGCTGCACCCAAATACCGATCTGTTATCGTGAATGAGAAGATGATTCATAAGTTCCGTTTCATTTTGAAATAACAATTTACAGAAGGCACAACGATGGTCATATTTATGATATCGAGCGTGCAAACGAAGATCACTTACAGCTCCAAATGCTGCTCCACAATCACAGACATAGGGTTTCCATTTCCAATGAATTCTTTCGTGGTTTTTTAAAGAAGAACTGTTAGTAAACTGGGCCCCACACTGACATAAAAATGGCCTTTTTTCACTGATAGTCTTTTGAAAATTAGCCCCTCGCTCTTTGACCTTGGGCATCGTTAATTTCACTTTTTTTTCTTTTCAGTGAATTCAGTGTTTAAGATTTAAACAACCACTAAAGGATTCCTCTATGTAATTACAAAAGAATAGTGAAAGTTTTTTGTTTTGTTTTAAATAAAAAGAACTGCGATAAAGTTGAAAAAAAGTTTTATCGAAAACTTTCCGTCTAAAAACTTCTTGACAACAATTGTTTAAATTATTGACTAGGTTAAGAACTGGCATTCAATTCTAAAGATTATGACAAGTTCCGTATTAGTTCTTTAGTTAAACTTACAATGAATGTTGACATTTATTAATATAGGAAAGATCAAAACAAAGTTATTTCACTCATTACATCCTCAAGAAAGCAACTCTCATTCTGCGCATGCGTACATCTTTCGTACATCATAAAACATTGCGACCTTGTCAAAAAAAAAATATTTGACTTTCAATTTCAGGATTAATACGTGATTTCGATTTGAGAATCATGAAATCACGCATTAATCCCGGAATTTGAAAGTCAAATATTTTTTTTTATATATATTCTATAAAATTATCATTTATTTTTCTGGTTTCGTTTGAAATTCTGATGATTGGATGATTTGATCTTCTCCCTCAAGGGAAGTGAGTGAAAAACAATCTTGTCTCAAAAGAGGTGAATATTCAAACTCAAATTTTTCACCAATATGAAAAATTTAAAAATTGTGTAAGTAACAATCTGTATGTATTATTTAAAAAAATGTGTCCGCGTGTCTTCGTATGTCCACCAACAATTGAATTTCGTAACAATTCGCACTAAACTCCACCCCCAATTTCATAGTTGTGGTAAATTTATTTAGAAAGAAAATAAATAAATTCTGTTTCGCGCCATCGAAGGGCCGTAGTGCTCAAAGGAAGTGTGCCCTCCCAAGGGAACCCTTTGTTGATTTATCGCGGGAATTACTCGTCTCCAAATATATTAATGACGCCAAATATAATTAGAGTATACCTATCTGTAACTCCACTCCTAATTTCACAGTTCTAATAATTTTATTTTGAAAGAAAATAAATATTTCCCAAGTCACTGTTTTGGCGACATCGAAGGGTCGTAGTGGGCAAAGTAAGTGCGTCCTCCCATAACTTTCCTGCAGTAATCGAAATCTTTTGAAACTCTTTGCATTAATTTAAAATAATGATTCTCAACTGTGTTAATCTATAGCTAACAGTAATTTTATCTTTATTGACAAAAAAAAAATCAAGGGAGCCCGGAAATATTTCCCAAAAAGGGTAATTTATTTGGCAAATTATTTTGGCAATATACTTTTAACTGTAAAATTCTATAAATTAACTGAAATAAATAATAATAATAATAACTTCTCTAGATATATAACGTTTTATCATGGTGGATTAATATCAATTACATGCTATAAGAGTAATTTCTGTAATTAAAGCTATATTAATTAATTCAATAAGTAGAATAAAGTTAAATTCTCAACATTTTTTCAGATGATTTGTGAAGTCTAAAGAAAGATAAAAAAAAAAAGAATTCTTTTTTAATCTAATTGTTCTTTAATGTGGTTATGAACAGTTGGATGTTTACATTTACAATCTATCTAACATGAGTGTGTCAAGCTTGTCTACCGAATTCAGGTCAGGTGCTCTGGATGGCCATTTCTTACAAATGGTTATTTTCCTCTGTAGCTGTGGTCAACCACTATGTGGATGGCATTATTGTCCCACAAAATGGAATAAGGAATTATGGCTGCAAGATAAGCACATTGATCCAGGATGTTATGCTAATACCTGACAGCTCTTAAGCTACTGCATAGAAAGCAGTGAAGATCATTGTGATATTAAATGTTTATCCAGGCCTTCACGTCACCACCCTATAACTTTTATCATTCTTGGATATTTTTTTTCTGCTTCTACTTATCGGAGATATTTCCTTTCTATTATTTTCATTTGCCCATTTTGGGAAAAATGTCAGATCAGAAATTGATCTTGCTTCTCATATTAAAGCTAAACAAGACCTTTACAGTTGTACCATTTGATAACTTACAATTCTTTAGTTTTGTTTAAAAATGTAGAAAATGCCTGTAAAACAGTTGCACTTCATGTAATTCCCTTATTTTTCTATTTCTGGTAATTTTTGGCTCAATCTTTGTGAGTGAGGCTCTTTCAATTAATGTTGTTTTATGCTGGTGTCAGAATTCTGCAATTTTGAAATAGTAATTTTTTCCCTGTAAATACGCTTCAGATCAGTAGTCAGTGGCTTTTACACCAGCTTTGAGAGACCTCTTTGAGTAGTAGTCATTGTCTAAGTGACTGCTTAGAACATTTATTTTAGATCAATTTTGACTCAACCATTCTCCTCTTACAAAATTTCACATTTCAATTATATTTTGTACATATAGTATGATGTTAGGATTGAGGTAAGACAATTTGTTTAATATATTTTTCATGAGTATCTTCAGTACTATGTCAGAACAGACACATCAAGGCACAGCTATTGATAAAGAACAAGCAAAGAAATGTGTGTTTGTTTTTCTATTTAATACATTTTATTTAATTGTCCAACTTAATATCAATATCATTATTGCAATAGTCATCTGCAAAACATTCTTTCAACATTTCAGTGTATTTACTTATCTCATTGTTTTTAAAGGTCAACTCTATGATCTCATAAACTTATGGCACCTTGCAGTTTTTTCATTAGGCTCCATGCTAAAGTTCAAACAAACATCTCTTTCTTAGGTCTGTTTTTTTTTTTTTTTGTTTTTTTTGTTTTTTTCGTAATAATCTATACTGTTTTAAACTTGCTTTATGTACCAACAACTGCATACTAACATTGTTTAATTTTGGCTGAAATTTTTTCTTTTTATCTATTTTTTGAACAGTCTAGCTATCACTACATTTGCCCATACATATACAATAGTTGCTCAAAAGAAATTAATTGTATCAGTAAATATTGCATACTTGTTGGGAACCTGCTCAACGAATGTATAATGTATAAGTTTCTACTGCATTCAATAAAATGTGTAGGTATATAGTGGACAAGTTTTCTATATTTTGTATGTGTTGCAAATATTGAAGTCTTCCAATTTGTCACAGTGTAAATTTCAGCAATATGATAAACAAGATACCATCGCAATTGAAGTGTAAATAATTACAGTGCAACTTGGATAATTTGAACATCTTTAATTCGAAATCATGGTTAATTCGAAGATTTTTCTTAGTCCCTTGAATTCCTTATTAAATCAATGTTAAAAAATCGTGGATAATATGAAGTTCAACTTCCTTAATTCGAAGTTTTTTACAAAAAATTTCGAACCATAACGACTTTTCGGCGTTTCATCGTTAAGAAATTCGACACGTGACAACTGAAATCCCCTTCCCGCCACCGTTCGAGACGTGACGCTTCAGAACTTCCAGCTATCAGTGTCACCATGTCTTTCAGTAAACCATGCGTGTACAAGAATTTAACGTTCGCTGAAAAGATCGCCGTCATTCGCGAGGTGGAAAAGGGTGTGAAGAAGAAATGCCAACGAGTACGGGATAGCGCCGAATTTCGTCGGTACATTGAAGGACAAACCAACCTAAGTGAAGCTGTTTTCCATTCACTAAACATGCTTGATGATTTTGCTAACCTAATGCGATTGAATTCTACAAAACAATCAGGCATTGCACAATTTTTTGAAAAACTATAATTTTCTGTATTGAATGTAATATGTACTGTAGCTTAAGTAATATAAATCTTATTTTGTTTACATATTTGTAGTGTTTAAGTCTTTCATACCATGATCTTTCTGAATAAATATTTACTTATTGACAGAATAATCTTTTCAAGCATGCAGTGGACCTGAAATTAAAGTTAAAAGATGTAACTTGTTTAATTCGAAAACTTGGATAATTCGAAGTTTTGTAGTGGTCCCTTCAGCTTCGAATTATCCAAGATGCACTGTACCTAGTTTATAGGTTGAATGGATTCTTTAACTTTCTTTCACATTCATTCTTTCAGATATATCTACAAAGCAACTGTGGATAACTGCTTTTACACAGGGTGTATCTCAAATGTGCTGCCAAACTTAAAGATTATATTCAATCATGCAAAATAACGAATAAATGTCTAGATAGCAGTGTGCTCACCACAGCTCGGAATGAACACCTCATCCGAGAAACTAACAACGAGGTTGTTAGATTTGTGCCCATCTTGTTGTCATTAATATATATATATATATATATATATATATATATCGAAAGGCCAAACTCGAATGATGCATAATTTCGAGTTTAGCGATGCAAAGATTTCAAATAAATCATTTGCAATTTTGAAATTTAGAAAATTTAGAATATAAGAATAGAATTAACTTACATTACTAAACATATAGCTAAGCCGGACAGCTATCTGAAATTTAAAAAAATCCAATACAAATTTCAGAAAGCTGTTTCTGTGAGATCTGATTTTCTCACTTCATCAGCGGCATCTGGTGTTAAATTTTTGAAACTAAACTAAAATTTAGAAGTAATTATAGCGCATTATTTAAAGAAAATTGCTCCTTTTATTATATATATTCTTTTTTTAAGTTTTTTTAAATTTTTTATATTCTTTTTTATTTTCTTTTCTTTGAAATTATATACTTCTTTTATATACTTTTTGTTTTTTTGTTTTTATATATCTGTTTAAAGAAATACATACTGAGAAAAAATTATTCCTTTCAAATACATATATACATAGAAAAATTATTCCTTCAACATACATACATACAAAGAATAATTATTTACTTTACACACATACATAAAAAAAAAAAAAAAAAAAAAAAAAAATTAACTTATACATACATAGAAAAATAAATTCCTTAAAATCTTTTATACATAGAAAATTAATAGATGACAGTTATCAAATCAAACTCAAAACTTCCTCAAATAGAGGATTTAATTCTGAGTTGTCATAAAATAACTTAAATGATAAAATTACAACAAGTCCTGTTTTGAAGATAAATGATTAAATAAAATAGTGAATATATTTAATTTTATATTTTTTGTAAATTTGAAATTTAAATTTCTTCTGAAATTGTGTAATATAACTATTTAAAACTTTGTTTGGAAAATTATTATATGTAAATTCATTAATAAGATAATTCAAATTGATTAAAAAATCTTCTAATTTAGTATTAATGGTAAGATATCTTTTTAATTCCTGTATAAAGATATTTTTAAATAAATTAAAGCTAACATTACTTGTAAATTTGTGAAATCTGTTTATTTTGAAAGGGAATAAAAATGTTTTATTAAATAATTGTATATAAGGAATTTGTTGATGATAATATATTCTCAAATCTAAAAAATCTATAAATTCAGTATTAATGTTGGTTTGTTGTAAGTTAATAATTTTGTTATAAATTTTTTCTTCTATATAATTAATTTTAAAATTAATATTAAAAACAATCAAATCATCTATATATCTATAAATTTTGAATTGGAAAGGGAATTTAATACAAAATTGATATTCATAGGCCAATAAAAATAAATTAGCAATAATGCTACTATAGTTTACTCCCATTCCAATACCTTTAATTTGGGAATATATTTCATTATCAAATTCAATATAATTATTGTATAAATTAAATTGAAGAAAATTAAGAAATGTTTTAATAGGAATATTAAATAGATTAGTTATATTAAATTCTGAAATTAAAAATTTAATTTGTTGTAATAAAGAATCCAATGGTATATTTGTAAATAAATTTTCAAAATCTGCTGTAATTATATTAAAAATTTTGTTATTATTTACATATTTAATAATATCATCATGGTTATTAATGAGCCAATAAAAATCTGGATTGATTTTACTTTTAATGATTTCATGTAATTTGTTAAGAAATAGTTGTAAAATAATATTTGACTGTTTTAATATGGAATTAGTGGTGCTACATATCATCCTGAATTTACCTTTTTTTTTTTATATATATATACATCTCCCAAAGAAGGTCCGAGTTACCGGGCCTAAATATCGATATAATCTCATCCCGAAGTGAGGAAATCCCTCAAAAAAAAAAAAGGATCTATGTAAACATGGATCTGAAAATGCATTATTTCCAAGATATGAACAAGGAAACAATAGAGGGGTGTTGGCCTTTATGTTATATTGTAGTCATTAAATTGCTCCTCAGTAATCGTGACACGTAATGTTCAATACCCCTCCCCCCCTCAAAAGTGGACAAACCACCCCAAACAAAAGTGGAGCAGTCCGTTTGAATGCATTCCAGATGTCAGAATTGCCGCAGCTTGTTCTAGATAACATTATGGCAATGAGGTACAGCAATGCAGAGATGGCCAACATCCATTTCACTTACAGAAGAGCAAATGGAAATTCCAGGGAAGTTACGTGACTGTACTAGGAAGCCTTCCGCAATGACAGTGTCCATCCAGGAACACATTTAGTGCGATTCATCGTCGTCTGACTGAGACAGGATCATTTATGCCTGCTACTGTCGATAGAGGCACAGACCGACACATCAGAATAACAGGTGCTAGATGCAGTTGCAGAAAATCCTGGAAAGATCCACTAGAAAGATTGCCAGAGAAGTTGGCATATCTAAGCAAAGTATGCACAGAATTCTCCAGGAACAGCTTCTCTACTCATATCACGTACAGGAAGTGTAAGGTCTGTTGCCCACCGATCACCCTTCAGGTGTGGTCTTTTGCACATGGTATCTGCAACACTGTTCAACCTACTTTTGTGCAGTCTGTGCTTCACGAAAGATGCCATTATGAATTTTCATAACATTCACCACTGGCCCGATGGAAACCGGCATGTTATCACACAGTCAGACAGGCACCAACAAAGGTTTTCCGTAAATGTCTAAATTGATATCATGGGGTCAGTGTTTCTGCCAGCTAAACTAACCGGCGATGCTTACAGGGATTTCCTGGGAAATGAGTTGTCTACATGACTGGAAGATGTTCCTTTGCACACTCGTCGACAGATGTGGTTCATGCATGATGGTGCGCCACCTCATTTCAGCGGTAGAGCCCGACGACTCCTGAACCAATTTTATCCTGATCATTGGATTAGAAGAGGAGGACCAACAGCATGGCCTGCTCATTCCCCTCATTTAATCCCTCAGGACTTTTTCATATGGGGTTATCTTAAAGCATTAGTGTATACAACACCGGTTCCTGACGCCCATTGCGATGGGTGCAACACAATTCAACGTGCACGTGGCATCTTTACTGTGTTCAGAAGTGGATGGAACGACATTGTGGAACTGCGTGCATTGCGACCGGTGGAGGACATTTTGAGCACTTTCTGTGAAACTGAGCGACTGTTTGGCCAACACCTCTGTATTGTTGCATCGTTCATATCTTGGAAATAAAGCATTTCCAGACCCATGTTTATGACATTTATTCATTGTTTTGCATGATTGAATACAACCTTTAGGTTTGGTAGCACATTTCGGGTACACCCTACATATTACTTTCTTGTTTTCATTGAGTAGGATAAAGTTATTTTTCTTATAGAAATATCAGAAAGTGAAAATTAATAGATGTAAGAGGCTGAAGCTTTTTCATCTTAACACCCAAGGAATAAACAGATTAACAGTTTATGACGAATATGTGACCAACAATGAATTTTACAGATGACATGGCTTAATGTTTACATTTGAAAACAGGAGAAATAGTTAAGAATAAGTAAATTCCTTAAATTTTTTTTTCAGTTTTGATGGATAATTCTAACCATATCAATAATCTGAACAGTTTGCATTATTATAAAAGAGAATTAAAAATTGAAGTCAATTATAAATTACCAGTTTTCACTATAACAGAATGTATGATAAAAAAAAAAAATTGCAAAAGTAACATTCATTGTAGTGAGCAAATTCTTTGAAATATCCTTGGGAAATTACGTAGTCTTGTATATAGTAAATACTAAGTTGTTTCATGTAATTAACAGCATTCACTGCTTTGATCATTTTAATATAAAGTTAACAAACTAAAAATCATAATAGTTTTTTCTCCAAATACCTTGAAGTTTTTAAGAAAAAAAAACAGATAATGAATTCATATTATGTTGAATTTAATTTATAAGTATGCAGCTTTTATATGAAGACTTTAAATATATACAGTGCAGTAGTTCATTCAAATTACTTGATAGCAATTTATAATTTAAGAAGCTCGGAAAAGTGTAATTTTGTCAATAAAGATAAACTAGTTGATCTGTGCGAATAATTCGCAATAAAAAAACCACCTTTGAGAAATAATAAACAAATCCAACAGCTGTCGTGCATATTAGTTAAACACATTATCAATAGATGGCGACTTCTCCATTTTTATAAAAAGGTTGACTCGTGCGAATAATTCATATGGTATCTTGATCGGTCACCGAATGGTAGGCCTAATGTGGAAATAAATAAATGAACAATAGATGCCGCCTTCCACATTTTTATAAAAAGGTTTTAAAAATAAAGTTTTTTAACGAAAACATTAATTTTAAACCATTTGTTTATTTTTCGTCATTAGCGGTGAACGTAATCTTCAAAATTATATCTCAATCATTGATTTTGATGAAGTATTAAGGGAGATAAAAAAAAAAAACCACCTTTGAGAAATAATATAAGAGAAGTTGACAAATTTTTATGTTTTTTATTGTAATAAATTGTTTATTTTTATTAAAATATAAACCTTTGTTTTTCTTTTTTATCTGTTCTTATTAAATAAACGATAAGTGCATTCTTATTCAAAAAAGGATATATTTATAGTTTACAACGCTGTAGAATTATTTGAAATTTGTTTCGATTTCGAACAATAAGTCGCTTCTGTTAAAGCGTGTCTACATTTTTATAAAAACGTTTCAAAAATAAATTTTTTTAACGAAAACATTAATTTTAAACAATTTGTTTATTTTTTGTCATTAGCGGGGAGCGTAATCTTCAAAATGATGTCTCGATCATTGATTTTGATGAAGTATTAAGGAAAATATGCCGTACCGACAACAAAACACCTTTCAGAAATAATATATAAGGATATTAATTCATTAGAAATCCTTTGGTTTCTAATCAAAGCAGCAGCTTGCTTTGATCATAACTTTGGTAGGGATAAGCCATGTCATGAACTACTGTTTTCTTTTTGATAACTTTAGTTTCAGCAGTTGGCTGCACTTTTAAATTAGCCACTCAACTTTGAAGTAGCCTACAAACAATGTTTCAACTGATCTCCAGTCAAAGGGTTTTTACACTTTTCAAGTTGAAGTTTACTTTCATATTTAAAGTCAAATATAATAACATTTACATAAAATCATTTATATTTGCAGTCTTTGAAAAATTCTCATATCCTGAATACTGCCTTACAGCATCAATCACTTTAATCAAATTCTGTCTCCTGTTTAAACACACTTCTGGAATATGTGAAGCCAATCCTCTTCCACATTTACTAATTTACATTAGATTCACCTGTCAACTATTATTCACCTTGTTATCAGATGATGTATTTGTTCTAACTTCAAACATTTGCAGTTATGCAAAAGCATATTTTCCAAGAGAAAAAATATTCTTTCATCATCCACATTCACTCTGAAATCATTAATGTACATGCATTAATCTACACATTTAAACTGCCCAAGAGATATCGACAACCCCTGGATTCCACCCATCAATTGGAACTACTATTTGCTGACTTCTTATTGATTAATAGGTAAAGATCTGCATGATTCTCACAAACAAAGCATTTAATTATTCTTACTTTTAAATCGGCTTCCAAATTTAATTGTTTTTTTTTTCATACAAAATGATACTCTTTTACTTTAAGTACAGTACTGCAATTTGTTACATGCAGGAAATCACTATTGAAACTTAGTCTGTATGAGCAAATTGATTTCAAAAATCCCTTTCCTATTAATGTTATTTGTGAATCAATATTATCATTGGAGTTGTATTACTTTCAACCTTCTTATTAACTATAAACGATGTGAAATGATCCTATAAGTGTGCACCGACATCACATCAAATCCTTCACCCTTGAAATATTTCTCCTTCGTTTCATTTTTCACACCTCCTGCCTTGATTATTCTTTGTTGTTTTGTATAATTTAAACCCAAACTTTTATGTTTCAAGATCATGAGTAATCTCTCATCCTTCTGATCATTCACTCTTTTTTTATTCTCCTCCACTATACATTGTGTAATCATTGAACGGCCCCATCTCCTTCCTCTTAGTAGATTATTTAACAATCTTTCATTCTACCCCCTTCAACTTAACCTACATCCACTATTTCATTATCAACAACATCCGTTAAACTCAGGAGCTTTTTCTTCATTTGTGTAATCATTCTAAAACCACAACTGTCATCAGAACTATTTGCAACATCTTCTATACTTAAGATTAAAATTCTTCCAAATTTTATTGCAATGCCTACAATGAAATCTCTTTCATCATGAATTTGTGAAAAACTATCAACTTTTCGAAGATAAATTATAAGCAACTGTATATTTTAATATAGTGCTGCACAACCTTATTTGCTTCATGGCCTCATGTTGTTCTGAAAACCCCAGGGAACATGAAAAAGTTTAACTGCATATGATTAATCTTTTGAAAGAAACCTCTGCATAATTTATTAGATGACTAAACAGCATTTGAAACATTTACAAATATTCTTTAGAGCTGATTTTAACTGTATTTAGCTAATTTGGTAGAATAAATAAAATGCAATTGGAATTTCTTTGCTGAGATTACTTTATATAATGAATTTAATGGTCATTACAACTTTTTATGAAGGTAAATGCTTACTATAGATATATTCTAAGATGTAATGATACAGTGGTTGAGACGTAATATAGGATTATATTCTATATTAAATGGCTAATGCCATTTTTAAACTTCATAGTTTTAAGCCAAATTCTCATTCAAATTTAAGATTATTGCAATAAAAAGATATGTAACTAAATGAAGGAAATTCAATGTATTTCATATTATTATTAAGAAATTCATAAGGAGTACTTGCTAAAATACGACTAGGAATGAAAGTTGAGAAGTATTGAATTCAAATGAGATGAAGTAAAATAATTAAATATTCTCATTTTCATTTTTAACGAAATGATTATCAACTAATGACAGTAGTATAACAGAAATTACAAATGTAACATTAATTGCGAATGTAGATTTAACACTATGAAATTAAATTTTACCCTTTGTTTAAAACATGTTTATCATTAAGATTACAGCAGAAGTAAAAGACATATATTGGAGATATGATATCAGAATGTGGCGAGAGTAAAGATACATTTCCAGGAAATGACTACTTTTATTGTGTTTTGCAATGAATATCGCCGGTAATGTAATAAAAAAGATATGTATAGTTGAAATTACTTTGCACTTTTGTTGTTAAACATATCTGAACATTACAAAACCATACACGAAGATTCTGATAAGGTAAAAATACAAACTATTTCTGGTTTGGGTGTTATTACTGTAAGTTTAAGTTTGAAGGATTTGTTTCATTTATTTGGTTAAACATTTTGTAAAACAGAAATATTACAATCACAAATCTAGCAAATTAAATTTTTAAGAGTCACTTTTATCAGATTCCATCATTATTAATCTATAATGGTAAATACAGCCTTTTTTATATGAATTTTGGGATTTTTCAGAATAATTCTGTCAAGAATAATAAAGTTACAAGATTCACTACACAAGATTATAAATTACAAAAATATATCTTTATTTGCAAATTTATTACATACAGCAGTATTAATAATACAGCTACTGATAATTATAATACAAAGGACTATGTAGCATGAAGGATCAAACATGAGAAAATAAATAATTACATAAAGAACTGAAAAAATTACAAGTATGTTGTTGTGTACAAAAGATAGATCCATTATCCAAAAACTATACTTCCTGTTGCTCTTCCCCCACTAATGAGGAAGTGGATTTATGGGGTAGAAAATATGTAAGAATAAACTATTCTTTTCTAAAGTTGAAAGCAACAATTCTGCTACTTGAGAACACAAAGCACATATAAATGAAAAACAGTCCGAGTGAAGTATTTTTGAATTAAGACAAATTTCTGTAAATTATTTAACAATAACTCCTCTTGTGTTTCTAGATTGAAAATTACAAAATGTGGAAAAAAGAAAATACTAAAGAAAGCAGATCACATCAAGCTGCAGGCAACCTTTTACCATTATTATCTTCAGTTGTTAGTCGGTTTGCACCAAAGTGCATCTGCGAAACTTCGCAGGTCCATGTTCTCTGGTGCTGTAGCGATGGCATCATGGCAAACCCCTAGAAGAATACAAAGTATTTCTAGAGAAAGATACTGAGGTGGTTTCCCGCAGCGTTCCTCAGGAAATCATTAACGAATGAGTTCAGACTGGAAAAGAAAGATGAAGAAGCAGACAAACACAGCAAAGGAAATTTTTCAAACATCCATTCCGATGCCGGGATTCCAATCCAGGTTCCGACACATCTGTCTCATGGCAGACTGACATCTAGATTACCTTCACTAAGGAATAAATGTAATGCATTCAAACATTAAGTTCCAGCAATGAAAGTGACACTAAAATGTGGAAAATTCTTGCTTTATCAGGGATGGTGAATGTTTTTGGCTTTGAGAGCTACTCTTCAAAAAGTGGGGATCACATTTAATAAATTCCATAATTGGTATTCTACTGACAGCTCACCACATTCCTTACAAGAAGATTCCAATTTCTTTAACATCATTTCTAAGTTCTGCATAGCCTTATCAAGAACCTTTACACCAGAAATTGGCTACATATGTTCTGCAGACACTTGGATTTCCCTGCAAACTTCATATATTCTTTCACCTTCTTTTGTAACTAAGATCAAGTTTTCTGAATATCATTAATACATTTCTTTACAGAGGTTATTATTGTGATTAAGGAAACTCAAAGTTTTTATATACTTCAAACTTTCTAAAGATTAACACAAACTGTCATTATGAAGTCTTTTGCTTCACTTAACGATATAATTTCTTGGCTGATAACCCTATAACTGTTGAATTCTCCCCCTGCATGAGCACACTTATATTCTATTTCAGAATACAAAAGATCAGAATTAGGAGAATAATTTTTTCGTCTCTACCTAATGAGAACAGAATGACTTTTCTTAGCACACATTCATCAAAAACCTTCTTAAAACTTGAAAATGAATCAAACTGGGCATCTTCATTGATGTTATCAATACCACCATCACTATTAAGTACAGTAGACAAAGAAAAAACCATGTTATCAAGCACTGGAAATGACAGAACCACAACAACAAAGCCTTCTCATGAGGAACTCTGCCATTTGGCATGTTTGATGGAAGAGTACTGCCAGTGGATACCTTCGGAATAGAACAGTGATACCAAGAACATTTGAGAAAGGAATAGCACTATCGAGTGGCAGTTTTTATGAAGGAACCATGGGGGACCTTCAGGAGGAGGAACAGTACCACCAGACAGCTTCTAAGAAAAGCAGTACCATGAGACAGTTTCAACTAAAGAACTGTGCCACCAGGCACTTCGAAGGAGGAACAGTGCCACTAGGTAAAAATTAAGAAGAAAGCATTGTCACATAACAGTTTTGACAAAGAAACCGTGCCTCCGGCACCTTTGAAGGGAGAATCATGCCACTGGACACTTGCGGTGAATCTATGCAATGAGACAAACAGGAAAGGATCAAACAATTTTCGGGAGGCCCATGAACACTACAGCATAGGTTCTTGTGTAATACACAAGGGCTCGCAATCGTAGTAGTAGGTGAGGAAAAGTGGATTAATAAGAAGTGATATTTCCCTAAATCAATATAGGCAATTTTTAATGGGATTTTATAATTTCTCATGTTTTAGGATCAACAATTTCATGGACGAATCTGATGAAGACCTAAAATGATAGAAATTATTAAATGAAATACTAACATACTTTGTATATGTATATATAAATATTGGATTTGACCCTTCAACATGTTCAATCATAAAAGACATGAAATTGATTTTTTTTTTTCAAAATTGAAAAAAATAAAAAAATGACCGCTATTAAGGTGCAGTAGTTATTTGCTAATGATAAAATGATAAACAGACACAAACACTGAATTTTAAGTGTTACAGTTTTTGATGAAATGCCAGTGCTACAAAGCTAAATATAAAATGTTTATTCATTTCATTAATAAAGATAATTTCTTTTTTAATTCAGAAGTTTAGAGGTGGAGATGCATAAGAGGATCATTTCTCTCAACAACAATTAAAAAATATAAATAAATGGATTTGATTTAAATTTGAATAAATTGATAGTACAAGAATAATCAAAATCTATTTAGCACACATT
>JAFIDM010009631.1:138456201-138533688 GCA_023159025.1 Thereuonema tuberculata | reverse complement strand
ATTATTATTATTATTATTATTACTATTGACAATCTAATTCTATTTTTAATCTTTTTGTACAAGTGCGAATGCCAATGTTCTTAATTATTTGTAATTGTTCTGACGAACTTCACGGGATTGTTTTTAAACTTTTTTTTTTAAATATGTAAGAGACAAAGTTATTTTATGTACCAAAAATTACTGATTATGATGTTGTTTTAATGAATTTCATGATTTTAATGATTTTAATGATTTAAAGCATTTCTATTTTCAATAAAACGAATTTTTTCGTCAGTTCCCTGGTCTACCCGTCAGTCCCCTGGAGGCAATTTTTAGAAAAACTGAAATAACTTCGAAAATACTGAATAAAGTGACTGTTCCTTTCTGGAACAGTACATTGATTATATTTCCCACCTACTCTATGTTAAAACACATTATTTAAAATAAATAAAGTATTGGCACGTTTTCCTCCAAAAAGTTACCCAATTCTTGTAGAACTACCCATTTATATTGTTAATACCTATTTTTGTGCCAAATTTCATAATGGGACAGCCAGGGGATCATAGGAAATAAAATTTGAACTGTCATAGTCCATGAAAGAAATGAGAATGCGACTAGCAACCAGAGTAAGTTCTTATCGTTCGTTGCGTGTCGAACTTTAAATCAAATATAGTTGATGAAAGAAAATCGTTCTGAGTATACCTATAGTTTGTGTATGATCAGTAAACCTACATAGTTTCATCTATATAATATAATTAAATTAAATAAATCAAAATATAATTTACAATTATATTAACAAATTATAAAAATAAATTTCAAATTAATAATAATAATAATAACAGCATGAATTTAGAGTAATATTCTCATCAATCACATCAGCGGTTAATAAAGTTTTAACATTTTTAATACTTTTTACTGTTTCAGAATTATATTTTTCCCAATTATTTTGACTGAATAATTTATATTTTATATAGTTTTCCAATCTTAGACCAAAATTATTCTTCAATTTATTGATTTGAAAGATTTTTAACCAATTGTATCGAGTTATTTTTTCATTATTTTGATTTTTTTTCCCTATTAACTTTCTAAATGTAAACATATTAAAATTTGAGACCAATGTTCATCTGATATCTCAAGACAAGCCTGTTTCACGCTTATTAGGCGATCATCAGTTGAGAGTAGTCAGAATGAACATCGCAGGTCTCATACCGAAGGTGACTTGGAAGTTGTATAAGAAGAGCAGTGGAACCTCCATGACTATAAACTAAATACATGCTATCATTATTATTATTATTATTATTAATTTGGAATTTATTTATATAATTTGTTAATATAATTGTAAATTATATTTTGATTTATTTAATTTAATTATATTATATAGGTGAAACCATGTAGGTTTACTGATCATACACAAACTATAGGTATACTCAGAACGATTGTCTTTCATCAACTATATTTGATTTAAAGTTCGACACGCAACGAACGATAAGAACTTACTCTGGTTGCTAGTCGCATTCTCATTTTTTTCATGGACTATGACAGTTCAAATTTTATTTGGATATGATCCTCTGGCTGTCCCATTATGAAATTTGGCACAAAAATAGGTATTAACAATATAAATAACATATATTTTTTTTTTAAAAATCAAAAGGGGTGTTTTTGAGTTTTTTTAAAAACCAGTTTTTGAAAATTTAAAAATTTTTTAATATGAAATTAAGATACTTTTGTTGCATATCAAATTAAAGGCCATTAAAAACTGAACAAAATGACACCAATTTCAGCTCTTTAGGTTGAACGGTTCTTGAGTTACAGTGTTTTGAAGATATCAAAACACGGCCAAAAATCAAGCAATTTTTTAGTTTTTGAAATTCAATAACTCAAAAACTGTTAGCCCAAAACATCTGAAAATTTGCATTTTTTATACTCTCTATAGATATTATAAGTGTGCAAAAAATCATCAATTTCTGAGGGGTCAAGGTTCAAACCATTCGTTGATTTGACATGGAATGACCCTATAATAATAATAGCCGGGTACCGTCGCTGCGCTCCGGAACCCTTACATACATAGCATTCAAAAAACAAACTTTATTTATTTAGCAAATTAATGTTGCGATCGTCGGAGAATATATAACGTCGGAGAATATAACGTTGTAGCTTCCGCAAATAACTCGGATGTATTGCGAGTCGGCGTCACACACCGAAAATTCACATTTTTGCATGCATCTTGCAAATGCTGAAGCGTTTGTGAATAAGTGATACATCGTTCAATAGAACTTTCAAATACCAACATTTTCTCAATATAATGTTCTCTTCCATCTTTTATACGTTTCGTTTAAATTGAGAAAAAGTCAAAATTTGACCCTTTAGAAGGCGCCATCTTGGAAACCAAAAACTTTTTTCGAAAGATTTTTGTAGCATTTTGTTTGTCTTAAAAAGATCTACATTTTATCCATTTACATGACCACTCTATCTCTTATAGTTTGGTCAGAAAATTGGAAAAACGTAAAGTCTTATGACAGACAGAATAACGCTTTTATAATTGTGGACTGAAAATAAAAACCGGGGTAAGTGCCAAAATCTAAGTTCTGAGAAAAAGAGCAAAAACCTTTGTGAAAAAAAATACTGGCTATAGTGAAAGTCTAACAATTAGCTGAAGTTTGGAGCACTTGCAGACTGAATATCATATAGCCGGGTTTTTACCGCATTGGCCTAGACACATAGACCATATTTTAGCAATAAAATGGGAATCGATTGTTTTGGCACTTACCCCGGTTTTTATTTTCAGTCCACATATAAGATGCTTCATGCATCATGCGTCGGAGCATGTTACGTTTTTGTTTTGTTTATATTGTTATTTTAGAATTTAAAATCTTGTTTGTTTAGTATGGGAAAGAAGAAAGGAGTTTTTTTTTTTCCCTCTGTAATAAAAAAGCTTGAAAAAGAAATGGCCGATAAGGCATTTCGAAATATTGCTGTATGAGGAGGAGTAATGTAAGATGTAATAAAGGGAAATTTTGTAAGTTTATTTATTCTAATGTTTGCTAAGGTTATTTTTGTGAAATAGTCAGGAATATTAAAATTTAACATTATTTTTTTTTTGTAAAATATGTTTGTATATAATTTTATTTATTTTTTTGATATTAAATGTAATTTACATTTTAATTTTGGAGTGATGTTGATAATTTTATTTATTTTGAAATATAAGAAAAAATATTTTTCAATTATTATTATTATTTTTTTAAATTTTGACTTAAGTTTGTTCAATTTGGTAAAACTGAGTTTTAAAACGATGGATTAAAAGTTCTTATGTCCAAGCGCAACAATGAAAAGGAGAGATAAAGAGGATTATGGTAAGAACGTGAGAATTTCGAACAATTGAAAGAGACAGTCGTTTGCAAATTACAGAAGTGGACAGACATGGAAAATGTGTGTGTGTCGAACGACTCTGATTTATGTGTAAAATGCGTTCGGAAGGAGATAAACAGTCAAAACACTTTTGGAAGAACATCTTACAAAACAAGATAACGTTTATGAGCAGCAGAAAAGAAGAGCATCATGAAGTAATGTAAATCTGAAACAGCAAGAAGAGATGACAGCCATTAACCGTACTGAAGTCATGTATGGATTCGAATAAGTCAACATAACTTATTTGTGTTGTAGAAAGGTTTTTGTTCGACGTTTAAACATTCTCATGGCCAAGTGCACCAAACTTCAATTAACTTTGACGGCTGCATTGTGGACGTAGCTAAAATTAGTGGGGGGTGCTGTTCCAGAAAAATTTTAGCCTTTGTTTTAAAATTGTGTGAAAGGAAAGAGAGAGTGGTGTGCGGAAAGCAACGGGAAGCTACCGCATTTACTTTTCCCAAGAAAAACTGCAAACATGGCATGATGAATCTTTCCTCGGCAAAAAATTCCGGACGTAAACTATCCCCCCATTCGGATGTCCGGGAGGGGGATACTGAGGAAGGTTACATTATGAAGCAACTCAACCGACAGAAGAAAAGAAGATTGAGGATTGGATCATGGAATGTGAGAACTCTTCTTCAAGTGGGGAAGTTGGAAAACTTGAAGGAAGAAATGAGAAGAAACAGAGTGGATGTGATGGGAATATCAGAAGTGAGGTGGAGAAATAGTGGCGAGTTGGTGAGTGATGAATTTAGAATGTTTTATTCAAATGGTGAATGTAAAGGAAGTCATGGTGTTGGTGTACTACTGGGACCATGTGTGAAAGATAAAGTGATATCAGTGCGTTATGTAGATGACCGGATGATAATGGTGAGACTACAAGGGAAAAAATTGGACTTACAAGTGCTAGTGCAAATTTACATGCCACATAGTGGATTAGAAGACGAGAAAGTAGAAGAAAACTACGAGAAGATAGAAGAAATAGTTGAGAAAGAGAAGAAGGGTGCATGTGTAATCCTAATGGACGACTGGAACGCAGTAGTAGGAGAAGGACAAGATGGAAAACGGTTGGAAAATTTGGACTGGGAAAAAGAAATGACAGAGGAGAATCTTTGGTAAATTTCAGTAAACGGAATGAAATGATTGTTGGAAATACGTTATTCCAACAGCATAAAAGAAGACGATACACGTGGACATGCCCAAGGGATGACAGTAGATATCAGATAGACTATATACTCGTACAGGAAAGATACCGAAATTGCTTAAAAAATGCAAAGACTCTACCAGGAGCGGATATTAATTCAGATCATGTCCTACTGATAGGGGAAGTAGATATTCGTCTGAAAAAGATAAGAGGAAGGCAAGTGACGAAGAAGTTTGATATAGAGAAACTTAAGAAAGAAGAGGAAAAAAGAAAATTTGAAGAACATTTTCAAAAGAAAGCCTCTAATTTAGAATCCGCACCTGAAAATAGTAATGAACACTGGACTCATCTAAAAAGCTGTATACAGGAAACAGCAGAAGAAACAATAGGATACAGAGAAGGTAAGAGTAATAAGAAACCTTGGGTCACAGGGAAAATGTTGGAGAAGATGGAGGAAAGGAGAAAATGGAAAAACATCAACACAGAAGAAGGTAAAAGAAATTACAAGAAACTAAACAACGAACTAAGAAGAGTAACTGATAAGGCGAAGGAAGACTGGATGAAACAGAAATGTGAAGAAGTAGAGGATCTAGAGAGAAAAGGAAGATATGATTTAATGTACCGCGAAGTAAAATGTTTGGATTTCACAAATAAGAATAAGAAGTCCATGTGGTTGATAGAAGACGAAATCGGCAATGAAATAACCGACAAACAAGGAATTTTGAACAGATGGAAGAAGTATGTAGAAGAATTATATGAGACAGGAAATTGTCCAGATTACTTAGCTATAGAAGATGAAACAGCTGTATCAGAAGACGGAAAAGGATGTTGTATTCTAAGGGAAGAAGTTGAGCTAGCGATTAGGGAAATGAAGAATGGGAAAGCAACAGGAGTTGAATACACATTAAGTTAGTTAAATGCTTGGGTGAAGACAAGAAGCAAATAATATCATTATGCAATGAAATATATGAGAAAGGTGAATGGCCTGATGATTTCATGGAAACAGTATTGCTGCCAATACCGAAGAAAAATATTGCAAAGAAGTGCAATGAGTACAGGACTATCAGCCTTATATCGCACTCAGCGAAGATTCTTCTGCGAATACTGAACAGACGTTTATATTCTAAGGTGGAAGGAGAGTTGGAAGAAGAGCAATTTGGTTTTAGGAAAGTATAAGGTACGAGAGATGCAATTGGACTGCTGCGAACAATCGGCGAAAGATATCTAGAAAAAAAATAAACACGTATTTGCAGTATTTGTGGACCTGGAAAAGGCTTTTGACAGAGTGGATTGGAATAAACTTATGGAAATCTTGAAGAAAATTGGTGTGGATTGGAAAGAGAGAAGGCTAATAACTAATCTTTATATGAAACAACGAGTCAAAGTCAGGATAGGAGAAAAATTGTCAGAGGGAAGTGGAATAGGGAGAGGGGTGCGACAAGGATGCCCTCTATCACCTACGCTGTTCAACATCTACTTAGAGAAGTTAGTGAAGAATTGTTTTCACAACATGGGAGGGGTGATAGTAGGAGGAAGAAGAATAAAGTGCATAAGATTTGCTGATGATATGGCATTGTTAGCAGAAGCGGAGATGATACTAAGGGATATGCTACTGCAGCTGAATGACAGCTGTGAACAATATGGAATGAAGATAAATGTAAACAAGACAAAGACTATGGTTATCGGAAGAAAGAGAAAGAAGATAAACTTAAGTATTCGGAATGAGACATTGCAACAAGTGACAACTTTAAATACTTAGGGTGTACTATAAGTGGTGATATGAACTGCTGCCAAGAAGTCAAGAGGAGGATAGCAATAGCAAAGGAGGCTTTTAATAGGAAAAGGAGCATCTTCTGCGGACCTCTGGAAAAAGAACTAAGGAAGAGACTAGTGAAGTGCTTTGTGTGGAGTGGGGCATTGTATGGGGCAGAAACATGGACATTACGACGCAGTGAAGAGAAACGACTAGAAGCATTTGAAATGTGGATATGGAGAAGAATGGAGCATGTGAAATGGACAGACAAAATAAGAAATGAAGCTGTGCTAGAAAGAGTGGGTGAAGAAAGAATAATGCTGAAACTGATCAGGAAGAGAAAAAGAAACTGGTTGGGTCACTGGCTGAGAAGAAACTCCCTAATGAAGGATGCACTGGAAGGAATGGTGAACGGTAAAAAAGTTCGAGGCAGAAGAAGATTTCAGATGATCGACAACATTATGGTAAATGGATCTTATGTGGAGACGAAGAGGAAGGCAGAAAATAGGAAAGATTGGAGAATGCTGGGTTTGCAGTGACGGACCTGCCCTTGGCAGAGAACTATTTGATTGATTGATTGATTGATTGTTTCCTTTCACACAATTTTAAAGCAAAGGCTAAAATTTTCCTGGAGCAGCACCCCCCACTAATTTTAGCTACGTCCACACTGCAGCCGTCAAAGTTAATTGAAGTTTGGTGCACTTGGCCATCATTCTCTTAGATCTACAACTACAGAACAGGTGTGGAAAGAAGAAAATTGGAAGGTTTAAGTGATACAGTATAGAAAAGTTAGTATGATATCCATTGGTGAAAGCCATAATACTATAAGCGACATTACTGTATGGTTTGGTTTACTTCGTGCTAAGAAAAGTTGATAAGACTTCAGAACATTGATGTACACATGCCAAATGCCGACAGGTTTTCAAGTTAACAACATGGGAACAGTTTCAAGACTATATAACGAAGGTAATGAATTTACTCCATATAACCAATGATAAAATAACAAACAAAACGTTTTAATTAAAGAAGGTAGATGTCAAAGAAGGTCAAAAGTTTATAATTCTTTGAATAATGTTAATTTAATTTTGGTGTTTAGATTTGTGAAAACAGACAATATAAGATTCTGATTAAATAAGTAAGTTGGTTTAATGTAAATTTAAGACTGAAAGAACTATAGTTGTGTTAAAGAATTAAATGTACTAAGAATTGAAGGATATGCTAGCATTAACATGTTATTGGGTCATTCCACGTTAAATCAGCAAATGCCTCTCAGGTGACCCTCTCCGATTTTAATGAAATTTGGCATAAAGGTACCTTCACTCCTTATATGAAAACCTGCCAAATATTATTGACCTAACCTTAAACATTTCTGAGAAATAGCATTCAGAAGTAAAGTCTGCAATTTGTAACTGGTTTTCCATAAACTTTTCGGTCATTTTTAAAGCTGTATAAATAAAGAACTACTTGAGCCAGAAAACAAGCTTTCATAAACTGAGAGTATGTATATATATCATAATAAATAATGCATTAAAATTAGTTTGAGTCTTTTAGTTTTCCTGAGATAGGCTTACAAAGTAGGCATTTTGTAATGTTCTCGAAAACAAAAGTGAATTTCTAATCCTTCACAGACTTTGAGAATAAAGCTGGATAAGTATAAAACTTTAAACAGAAACTCTTTAGGTACTTTCTGATACATAAAATAAATTATATGCAATTCCGTTAGTTTTTTTTTTTTAAATATTAGGTTCTGAAATTGGCAGTAAAGTGAAAAGTAGAAAATTTGGCTTATTTTCAATCGACTATTTAGTAACGTAGACAATTGAATTTAAAGTTGAAATTTTGTCCAGAGTTTCATATTCATACAATGAAAATATGGTATAAAATTCAAGATCCTACCGAAATCCTTTTCCTTTCAAGCTTAAAAGAAATGGAGTTACGCTTTTGGGCGAAAAAACAAAAACAAGTTGAAATGGTTTTAAGAACCAACAATCTATTTTATTTATGAAGTCAACTTTAATAACATCTCTGTAGGGAAAATCTATTTTAATACAATATTAATTATAGTATTTATGAATTTTCATTTTGATAGAAGCATTAATTTTTTTTTTTTGTAACAGTTCTGGGCAAAACTCCGAACGGCGGTCCCAAATTATGACGGCGGTCCCAAATTATGAAAACCTGCGAACGCGGTCCCAACGTTGTTATTAATGAAACATTGTGTATTGTTGCTTAAAAATCACTTTAAACGTGCCATGCAGGGCCCCTACAAAGGGGTAGGGGGGTCAGTTGGTCCCTCAGCACCGGGGCCCGGGCTGAGATCTACAGTATGTTTACTGTGGGTGACCGCATGTGAGATTTCTGAAGATGTCATTTTTTTTTTTATTATTTTTGGTTGTCGATTTAGAGATTCTGGTTTTTTTTTTTTTTTTTTTTTTTAGCGTTAGCTGGCCGAGTTTTGGCTTTTTTTTTTAATTAAAATGGTACCGATGTAAGACTGTAATAGAACTATTGATTTCTCTAGTTTTCATATTTTAGCTGTGCTGTTTCAGCCCTTTTTGTTGTTGATAGTGTTGATATTTCTAATGAGCTATGACTAACTTAAAGAGGTAAGATTGCAGGAAATTTTTAGACTGGCCGAAGTTTTGATACTGTACTGGTTATTACAGTGATTGTTGTTTGTGTGGGAGCAGGAACGATACCAATAGCCTTTCCTGCCTCCGAGTTGATCATCAATGTGGGTAAATCTGGTTGATGAGTCCTAATAAGGACGAAACAGCTGTCACAGATTCCCGTTGACAATAGCCCACGGAATGAACAAAATGTGCAATCTCTTTATTTCTTTTTACATGATTAGCTGGGTTTTTTTTTTTTTTTATTAAATGGTGGGTTGGGGGGTCCGCAAAAATTTAACGTTAAATGAGTTCGCGTTTCAAAAAAATCCGCTGCTGAAATGGCAAACAATGAGTTTGATGTAAGATTTTTCTTACACTAATAACAAATCACATGCCAGGTATCCAATCAGCGCCCGCTCTAGGGGCGGGCAACCCGGACATTTGTCCGGGGCGCCAAAATTTGGGGGCGGCATTTTGGCTGTAAGTGTGAGAAAAATATTGATGTGTTAAATACCCAATTAATAGAAAATTTCACATATCGATTTTTTTCGTTCGCTAAAAATTTACAGTGCATAGTGTATTTATATTGTTTATGTCTAAAAGCTAAAAATATTTACAATTCTTGATTCTAAAGAAAACAATCATCATAAAAGAGCGGTATGTTTAATTAAATTACCGTTCTCCGTTTCAGGGGAGAACGGAAAATCCAGCTTTCATTTAATTTCGTGAGATTGTGATACAATGTATCAGTGATACTATGGGGACGTCCATTAATTACGTGAGGTCCAAAGGGGGAGGGGGGAGGGTCCGGCAAAATATCACCAAATCTCACCAAGGGGGACGGGGGGGTCAACGAAAATCTCACGTAAACTTTTTCATTCAGAGAAAATATATATCATAGCAAGATTTGCGTTTTTTTTTTTTGGTTGTTAAAATTTTTGAAATCTCACCAAGGGGGAGGGGGGAGTCCGGCAAAATCTCACCAAATCTCACCAAGGGGGAGGGGGGGGGTCCAAATTTTTTAAAAAACACCTCACGTAATTAATGGACGTCCCCTATCACAATGTTTAATGCATAGACTATACTTCTCTGAACAGAATAGCACGCGAGCAGAGCGCTGCTTGTATTGAACATGGATAGACTTGCTTTTTACCTCAAATTATAAAAGACTCTTAGAGGTAATTATAATTACCTATAATGAAACCGCTCTAATTTTAAAGAGCGGTTTCATTACACAATAGCATTATTCTTGCTATTACGTCGGTAGTGACAGCAAGTGGAAGTTCATAAAATTTACTTAAGTGCGATTTCTTAATTTTTAAAGGTAAGTACATCTGCAATTAAGCTGTTGTTTAGCTTTTATAGATACTAGTTTATCGTAAATCGATTATCGAATAGAAACAATGAAAGCGTTTTTATATAAAATAAATTGAATCAATAAAATATTGTATCAAATTTGAATGTATTCTATAGGTATAATTATTTATATTTTTGTTTTATGAAAATAATTATTTGAATCAATAATATTAGACATTTATTAAGTTCATTGTTTCGATAAAACGTGTTTTATGATAATATATTTGAATAATTGAACAGAATAAAATCTCAAAATCAAGAATTAAAAAAATGTTTTTAATGACTATTTATGATTTGCTGAAATATTTGTTATTATAAAATACATATATAATTACACTAGACTTTCTTTACGTTCACAGGATATGAAAAATATTTTGTGTATAGAATAGAATAAATATTTTTTATGTCGGTTGACGGAATATAATTTTGAAGTTATATTAATAACAGTTTTAGCTTATTTAGAACAAGGATAAATCTTTATTTTTAATTATTATTTTATAGTTTACATTGTTTAATTTGAGTTACGTGCGTGCCTCTTCCAGAATGTCTGACCGTCTAAGAAAACAGTCTGGTTACCAATTCAAAGAAAGAAGGCTGGAAAAGGAAGCCGAAAGGAAAAAACAAGCTGGCGCATTAAAAAATTATATATCAAGAGTTGTATACCACAACAAATGACGACTCTCAGAATCCAACATCAAGTCCGGTTATAAAAGAAAATACGGAATCGTCAGAGAATGATGATGACAAACAAATGGACGAAGTTTCTAAATCAATTGGAACTGACGGCACTCTGACTCTACCATCACCAGATAAAAGCATTGAAAAAATTGACACCAACGTGACACCCTCAGAAAACGTTCTATAAACTTTGAGTACAGATCCAGCATTGTGGCCAAGAATTTTAGTAGACGCCGAAAGAAGTTTTTTAGTTAAGACAAGGTCCACCTAAACCATTGCATAATTACAAATTTCCTTCCAATGACAGTGGTCGACATTTTAGCGCAAATTATTGTACACGAATTTTAAGCAATGGAGAGCAAGTTTTACGAGACTGGCTAGTATACTCTCTTTCACAAAACTGCGTTTACTGCTTTTGTTGCAAAATTTTCAGCTGTATAGTTAGTTCTCTTTCAAAGGAGGGTTTTAAAAGTTGTAAGCACCTCGGCGAAACTTTAAAAGAGCACGAAATTTCCAAAAATCATATTCAGGCCCAAAAACCCGGGCTAAAAATGAACCAAAGGTTAAAGTGTTGTAAAACTATAGATGCGGCTGCTCAAAGAATTATTAATGCCGAAACAAACCATTGGAACGAGTGCTTCTAAGAATCGTAGCAATTACTAAAATGCTTGGTAAAAGTTGTCTGGCTTTTCAAGGTACAAGCGACAAGTTGTTGAGTATAATAATGGTAATTTCTTAAAAATAGTTGAGTTACTATCTGAATTTGATCCCATTATGGAAGAGCACGTCCGTAGAGTGCTCAAAAAAGAAGAAACTAAAGCTCACTATCTCGGGAAAAATATACAAAACGAGATAATAGATCTGCTGCATCAAAGTTTAAAGTCTCATATTATTGATGAAATAAAAAAATCCAAATATTTTTCCATAATTTTAGACTGTACTCCTGACATTAGTAAAGTAGAGCAAATGACTTATAATCAGATATGTTTCAATCAATAAATTTGACGCTAATGTTGAAATTAAATTAATGAAAGCTTTTTAGGCTTCTTACCAGTCGAAAGATCCACAGGAAAACAAATGACTGATATTATAATTGGAGAACTTAATGATTTGGGTTTAAGGATATCAGAGGGCAGGGATACGACAACGGGTCTAATATGAGGGGCGATAAAGCAGGAGTGCAATCTAGAATTAAACAATATAGCATTCTATGTTCCGTGTAGTAGCCACTCTCTCAATCTTGTTGTTAATGATATGGTAAAAGCATCATTGGAAGCCACTAATTTCTTCAACATGGTCCAAAACATATATTTATTTTTTTCGGTTTCTACTTTTCGGTAGGCAATACTTTTAAAACATGTTCAAGGTTTAACTTTGAAACCATTGAGTGACACTATAGATGGGAGAGTAGGGTAGAGGCCTTAAAGCCTTTGAGATTTCATTTGGGAGATGTATACGACGCCTTGCTAAGCATTTACGAAAACCGAGAAATTGATAATTTAATAAAAGACGAGGACTCGGGTTTATTAAATTGTAGTAAACAATTTAAGTTTTTGTGTTCATTAGTTATTTGGCATAAAATACTAAATTGCATTAATTCAATAAGCAAGTTGATGCAACCAAAGATTTTGATCTAGCCTCTGCACTTGATCTTTTACAAAACTGCAAAATATTTATCAAGAATCTTCGATCAGATTCGTCCTTCGATGAAACAATTATTGATGCAAAAGAACTTGCTACCGAAATTGATGTGGAGGCTAATTTTGGATCAACAATAACACGACACCGCATAAGAAGAATATAAAGGAACTTCTCATACGAAGCACGAGATGAACTGATCGAAGATCCAAAAGAAAAATATAAAATAGATTTTTTTTATTTTACAATCGATCAAGCACTAAATGCACTAGATTGTAGATTTGAACAACTTAGTAATCATAGTAACTATTTTCAATTCTTATATAATATATACGATTTAAATACGATGTCCAAAGCAATGCTATTAAAACACTGTAAGAATTTAGAATGTATTTTAACTGATGGTGATTCTGTTGACATAAATGGGGTAGAATTAGCAGAGGAAATTTCAGAAGTATCTGCACTTTTGGGCAAAAAAGAAAGCCTAAGCAATGTACTGAGCTTAATTACAAAGTTAAATTTTGCCCCAAACCTTACTATTGCTTTAAGAATATTGCTAACGATACCAATAACTATAGCAAGTGGCGAAAGGAGTTTCTCTAAGTTAAAATTAATTAAGAACTTTTTACGTTCGACTACTACACAAAATCGTTTTAATGGTTTGACCATTTTGGCAATTGAGCATGAAATTGCTGATCAAATAAATTTAAAAGATGTAATAAAAAAGTTTGCAAAACTGAAAGTGAGAAAAAACAGTTTTTTGTGATTTTAGCGTAGTTGATGTTATTTTCAAAATAATGCATTTTGATTGATTGTGCAATAATACACATTTTTAATAGCATTTTAAAAATATAAAAAATTATATGGTTAACAATTTGTGGCTAGATACAGATATTTCATAATTAATTTCTACTGTTTTGTACCGCTTGATTATCAATTTTATGTTACATGTTTCTTTCTAAATGTATGCTTTTTATTAAAATTTAAGTAAAATGATTTGATTTTTATTGAAATTAAAAAATATGTACCTTTATTTAATATATATATTCTTAAGGGGCGGCAATTTATCTTTTTGTCCGGGGCGACGTAACCGCTAGAGCGGGCCCTGTAAGACTACGGGTTCGATACCCGTCGAAAGTCGGGGAATTCTCCACGTTGAATTGTCCTTCATACGAGCAGTGTGAAGGCCACAAGGCGTAGCAACGCCTTGGGGGGCCCGGGGCGAGAGTTCCATTATTATAAAAAAGGGGGAAATTTCCTATTTAACAACCAAAAAAAAAGAAAATTTTCCTTAGGTGGGGCCCCTAAGCTGGCTGGTTGGGCCCCTCCCAGGCGGGGGCCCGGGGCGGACCGTCCCCCCCCCCCATTGCTACGCCACTGCATACGAGTACTACGTCCACTATTGCCATCTTTAGAATTGATACCGGGTTTCTTTAGTGGGGGTTAACTTAGTCCCATTGATCAGGAAAAGCCCAAAGGCCACGAAGCTTCTAGTGGGATACTTAAAAAAAGTAATAACAAATAGTGAGATTTAAAAAAAATAATATCATTATGGTAATCTAACAGAAGGAAAGCATACGTTAATTTTATTGTTCGCTACCTAACAATGGCCTACTGAATGTTGAAAATGGACTGGTATGCCGATTGATTGTGGTGAATGTGGGTGGCAGGGAAGCCAAGCACCATGTGCTATCCCACGGAAATGAGGACAGACGGAGAAAGTATGGTGGGAGACATGCAGGGGAAACGGGAGAACCCCGTCAAAACCTGCTCGGCGCGGATCGTCCACCATCACGAAACCCACATCCAGTGGCGTACCAACGCCTTTGGGGGCCCGGGGCGGGAGTTGTGGATGGGGACCCCCTAGTCTGACTTTTACAACCAAAAAAAAAAAAAAAAAAGGTCCTCTTGTCTGGATGGGGGCCCCCTCCAAGGGGGGGGCCCGGGGCGGACCGCCCCCCCCCCCCCCCCACCTTGGTACGCTACAGCCCACATCAGAATCGAACCCCGATACTCAGAGGTGAGAGGCTAATCTCTTAGTGACAACGCCAACCGCGGACTGTATGCCGAAATCTATCGCAACTTTGTCGCACCATCGATGACAACAATTTATCCGGCTATTGTTAAAACCATTATCGCAGTAATGAGTTTTCCGAAGCTTCGCCAAAATCCTTCAATTAATGTTTACTAATCAAATTTTGCTCCAAAATGCTAAACACGAAATTGGAATTGCTATAAATTATTATTTCAGAATTCTATTCATAGCACTCGGCCGGAAAAGCGCATCCGTGCACGAGATCATCTGATCATCATTTCCGGTTCCGTCATCTTTCCAAACCGACGTGAGGCGAGATCGGTAGATTTAATTGTGGATCTTCGTCACCATTTTTCTGTCTGGTAAAGTATCTGTTTAGATGCGGGAATACAATATTTAGAACTAATATATAAATCTTATTTATCATATTGTAGTTTCCGTTAATGATCAAATGTACTAATAATTAAGAAAAAAGAATATTCCATTGTCGCCATTTTGCGCTTCTAATCTAATTAGTCATTTTCTTCGATTTTCTTTTATCCCATTTATTAATTACATCAATAGATTATTTTGTTTCCGAACTAAATTTCGTTTTTTAGCAAATAGTCTTTGAAAAAACTGGATTGATTTCTTCTGTCTCCTAAGCTTCTGTATCCGTGTAGCAACGTAAACAAAAGAATCGCTTTAACAGTTTATTTCCCCGAAAATCCATATTTTCGCAGTCGCCATCATTTACATTACTCGCTTTTTGAAGAGAAATTATTAGAATATAAATATTTTTACAAAAAAGAAAGTGATCTCCATTCATTATTATTAAAGATAAGAAAAGTAAAATTTTATTTTTATATTTCCTTTCCGCAGCATTGGATTGCCTTTTAAAACTTTTAACTCTTACGTTAGTTCTCCCTATCTGATTCGAACTAAACAAGCTCCACACAACTGTCCAGGGATCACAGTATGCCTTTTATTTTTTTAATACTAAATATATTTTGTCATATTGAAACTCAATAGTCTCTCTGTGAATTGGCCGTTTTCCTTAAATGCCAAAAAAACCATTGACGAATCCGATTAATACTCAATTTAACAGTGGTAAAATAATACAATAGTGTAATTTGCTCTTAGAATTGTGAAAATAGAAAATCTTACCTAATCGGAGAAATTTCGATATTGTTATTAGTTCAGTTATACCTTTTTAGCAGCTATAGGACCATCTTTACTATTCGGTATCCCGGAGGACGGAAATGCCTCCAACCTCACATAAATTCCTTCCTTTCATCGAATTTGGCCAACTATGAACAATGGAACTAGCCCTGAGATAGTAAGTCCCAGGGAGAAACGGACGAAACACAGAAGAAGAAAGAAACAGCCATGTCTACACTGGGATTCGAACCCAGGTTCCGAAACATCGGCCACATTGCAGACCGCCGTCTAGACTGCTCGGCCATGCCGGAAAGGCCTCACATAAATTATTGTATAGGTTTTTTTTTCCCCAAAAAATATTTCAAAATAACAGCCTCTCCTGAATTGTACGAGTTTTGCACCCTACCCCTCATCCCCCCAAAATGAACATGAAGGGCCTCGTGGCTTTTCCTCCTCCCCTCCCTCACCTTACTAATCTTAAACCATGATGCCACAAACAACCACAGACCTATTGCTATCGAACTGTAAATCTTGGCCTAGCTTGAGCTAGTTTCCCATTTAGCTTAACTTAGCTGTATATAATTAATCATTTATCATTTTTATTTACATAGGGATTCAAACATTTTAATGAAATGGGTTATAACTTGTTAAAAGATCAAAATAATGGAATAAATGGAAATGCTAAAATTAAAATTTAATTGTGATTTCAACTATCAGTAATCTCTTGATTTAAATGCAAAATTGGTTATTTTCATAATTCCAAATCCTCAGTAACATTCAAAGGAATTGGCAGATTTAATGAATAAGAGAAAGTAATACAATAGGTGCAGAAATCTTGGAAGGTTTTTTTATGTTTTGTTTTTTAAAGAAAAGAACATGTAGCAAAACAGTTTGTGATGCAAATTAATTTCTGAAGAGATACTTAGTTTGATATCTCTGGGTTTAGATAGACATTTCCTTCTATTCTTCTTGATTTGTAAGATGTTCACATTTTCTAAATTCTGCTGTTATCTCTAGCTTGATAATCATTTCTCCTCAACACATTGTTGTCAGTTTTTCCTTTCCACTAATCTTAGGTCTTCTTATGCAACATTAGAAGAACTTGCTAAACAGTAGGCATATGTCTATTTCCAATAATGGAGTCTAATCATCAGCCTCTAATAAGGAGGTTTTTCTCTACAAGTTGGGTCCTTCCATGTGAAATCAACCAGGGTGGTTGCTCGACCATCTTGTTAATTTTTTTATATTTTCACCACAGGTGCCCTTACTTGTAACTTGCTCAAAAATATTTGTTTTATTTTTATTTGCCACCATCTTTGATTTAGGCTCATTTTTTCGTCAGTGCGACAAGCAAAAATAAGGGTTTGCAATGGTGTAGAAGAAAGGCTGCTGTGTGGTTTCTATATACGATAGAAAGTTCTGGTTTGCACTGTCTTCAAGCAGAGATTCTGGCCTTTCAGAAACTGTTTCTAAATGGAAGATATGTCTTTGATAAGTTGGACTTTAAAGACCTTAAAGTTTGCTATCGGAATGAGGAATTTTGTTGTTTTTAAAGGTCTATAAAAATGAGAAAGGCTTGAAGTCACAGGATGGTAATTTTTATACAAGAACTATGACTGAAAGTGTTTCCAGAAATAGTAAAAGAAAGCCTGGATTAGAAGTGCTTCCTGGCAATTTTTTGCTCCGAACTTGGACAATTTTTAAAAAGTATGAATTTCAAGGTCAAATATATCAAAAGGGAAACCAGTCAAACATTTGAAATTTTGTTCATGTGTACTCTTCCTAGTACTTAAGAAAAGTACAGTAGAACCCCTCTAATCCGTAACCTTTGGGACTGGGGTTATGGTCGGAATGCAAAAAAGGTTGGATTATCAGAAAATAGAGAAAAATACGAATTTACAGTAAAATATACGGATTTACTGCATTGTTAAGCAGTTCAAGTTTAGGCTTTTTCAATGTTTTGCGATTCTTAAGAGCGTTTTCACCATTTACCGTCACTGTATATGCAAGTAAACAATACAATAGCACGATGGGTGGTGAGTCAGGGACAAGTTCGGTCGGATCAACCAGAGGGGTTCTACTGTAAACCTGTAAGTTTCATTTTGTAACTTTTTATTAAGTAAACCTGTAAGTTTCATTTTGTGGATCACATTGGTATACATTTTACAGGCTGTCAATTTCCTGTAAAAATGGCAATGGGGAAACATGTACGATGAAAGGCTTAAAGTGGTCTCTTTTCTTTATATTATAATCTAATATTTTTACAATGATAAAAAAACTTAAAAATATGCTATTGACTACAGCTGGTGCTTCTACTCTCTGTCAGAAGAGTTTTTCATTAACAAAAGTTTAACTATGCTTTGAAATAATTTGTCACCATGGTAATTTTACAGAAACATTTATTCTTAATACAAATCTTTGTATATTCAGTGTAATGTAACATTCATCTCTGTGGTATGCTATCTCTTAAGTGAAAATTCTGTGTTCTTCTGTTGAGTAATATTGTAATTCTCCCTGTGGCAGTGGAGAATTCTGGTGGTTTTAAAATATTAAGAATGTTGCTCGACTTCACCCAAACAATATCACTTCTTTGCAAAGAAAAACTAGTTAATGGTCCAGCTGGTTTGAAGAACCTTAATGTCACTTGAACGTCATTGATTTCCTTTGATGCTTTGATTACTTGACCTACATACCATCTTTTATCGTAAACACAAACAACATAGTCATTTTGGTTTATTTGATTAAAATCGATTGGTGTTTGTGATCCGTCAACTCTGAAATGCACATGGTTACTATGAAATGATGATGATGTTCTACTTATCAGAAGAGTAGATGAATCCATAGGAATGTAGCAGTGGTGATTCCTTAAACTCTGGGACTTGTTGAAGCGGTCCTTGAGATACTCTTGTTCTTTCTTGATGTCGTCTTCAGTCACCAAGACAAAGTTTACGTCTTGACTATTTTTCACACAAAACTCAACATGTCCTGAGCGGTAAGGATGTGGTCCTCAGTTGGTCACTGAAGACTTGCCTTTGTGAAAAGTCTCTTCACTGTCCCACCAATCCCATCACAGGGACCCTTGATGTGACTTGTGCCAAAGAAATGCCACTCTACATCAACACCAAAGCCTGTTTATGCTTACACAAGTTATAAAACTTGTGTATTGTCCTCCTAATCCTTCCAAGAAATAATAGATCTTCTTCGATTTGGTATGAATTTCTGGATAAATGGAATCAGCTGCTTTTGGAATGCATAATGTGTATTATGCTCCATGCAATTACTTATAATACAAAGGCTTTTGTTGCATAGATCTTCTGCAGATTCAGTCTTAAAATAGACACAAAAGGGATGCAGTGTGACATGGGCATTTACCCAGTGGTAAGACTGGATCTCATCCTGGAAAATGAATGTAAAATTTTCTAAGAAATCCCCTAACACTACACACACATCCTGAGAGAGATTTGCTTTTGTTGTTCTGAGAAACTGCGACTGACTCTGGACAATAAAGTGGTGGATTTTTAACTGCATTAATTTTGATGCCAAATTATCTTTAAATTCTTACAAAGTTTCTAAAACAGTGATTAATTTGCAACGATCTGTTGTCATCTACTGTTTGTAAGAAATAGTCATTTCATCATCATCATCACCAGTAGAATCATCCAATTTGGGGTTTAGTTCATGTAATTTTAATGCTTTAATATCTGGACATGTTGCACACTCATATCATACAGTTCTCACTGTTAACATCACACACTAATTTTGAAAGCAGAGATTTCCAGTCATTTAATTTTACTGCTGAAGCCATCAATTTAACGTTTTGTGTATGGAACAAATGCACATGGAATGAGTCCCACTTGCTCCTGCCTGAATGCACCCCTTGGGCCTCATCTCACAGAATTTAGAAAATCCTATACGAGCTGATGGATACTCTTTAAATTTTTGGTGTAATTCTCTCACTTTACATAGACACAACCTTTTCTATTTTAATTCTTTGCTCCCATCTTCCAAACAGACAGACTTCGTATCTTTCATTCCTGGATACTCTGCTTACTTCATCACTATTGTAAAAAATTACAACCAAGTCCTTAGTTTCTTTTCTCATTCTTCTCCACAATTTCAATAAATTCACTTATGGAATGATTCCATGTTTTTCCACAAGAGCCTCTGTTTTCTTCAGCAAGGTACTTGCTCACATCTAGTTCCTGTGCTGTTTTATTATTTGGCCAGTTCTTGGAAGCTACACTGATGACATTAATTCATTCACTATTTGATGTGCAACTTTTTATTCTTTCTTTTAAACTCATGACTAAATACTCTTGGCTGCAATATCACTTTTCCTGTTTTCTTCCTTATCTTTTTCTCTCTCCAACTCAGGCTGTACATTGAACGAGTCACTTAGAGTTGTCTTAATTGCACCAGAAAACTTTTTCACTGTACAATTAACTTCTAAATGTTTTTTCTCTGGTTTAGTTTTATTATTTTGATAGGTTAAACTCCTAAAGTGTCACCTGCTTTATTTGAAGATTCTACAACTAACTCAGGAGGTGTAAAAGCTTCTTCTTTGGCACTGTCATCATCTCTTTCATTACAGCTAGACAGTTTTTTATGGCATGAACAACAAATGGACTTCCCTGGTATAAGTTTTAACGAGAGCCACTTTTCACACATCTCCATAGTTACTGTTCTCAAATTCTTCTTAATTACTTTCTTATGGAATGAAAATGGGTCACAACATGTTTCCAAAAAGGTGTAGATATTTTCTACATACTTTTTGTAATGATATGTGCAAATACTGTCTGCTTCAAGTCCAACTCATTTTCTCACAAGAGCAAGTTCAGGATCACTTACATCTGATGGTGACTTGACAGTTGACTGTCCATAGGAATCATCTTCACAACTTTCACCAACATAAACACCTATAGAGCACTCCATAATTATCCTGTAGCACTGTATTTTCAAACTATTAAGACCATCCAGCATTTAACAAACTTCATTCATATTTAATGATTTATAGTGGGACTTGCAAAATTTTTTTCTTCTAATTATGTAAGACAATGAAAAACTACTTCAGAAACTAATACACATCTGCACTCTCCAAAAGCTCAGAACAGAATGACTAGCTAGCTACAACCCTATTGCTCTGGCTTGTCACAACTTGCAAAAACCTGTTGTGCATGTCAGTGCATGTCACAAAATGCTCATTCTCACTGTAGTGCATTGTGACAAGCAAGAAAAACGGGGGGGGGGGGGAAATAAACTTGTCATACAAATTTTAATAAATAACATATATTTTAAGTTTTTTTTTTTTATCATTGTAAAAATATTAGATTATAATATAAAGAAAAGAGACCACTTTAAGCCTTTCATCGTACATGTTTCCCCATTGCCATTTTTACAGGAAATTGACAGCCTGTAAAATGTATACGAGTGTGAACCACAAAATGAAACTTACAGTTTTTCTTAAGTACTAGGAAGAGTACCCATGGGCAAAATTTCAAATTTTGGGCTGGTCGCCCTTTTGATATATTGACCTTGAAATTCATACTTTTTAAAAATTGTCCAAGTTCGGAGCAAAAAATTGCCAGGAAGCACTTCTAATCCTGGCTTTCTTTTACTATTCTGGAAACACTTTCAGTCATAGTTCTTGTATAAAAATTACCATCCTATGGCTTCAAGCCCTTTTCATTTTTAGACCTTTAAAAACAGCAAAATTTCTCATTCCGATAGCAAACTTTAAGGTCTTTAAAGTCCAACTTATCAAAGACATATCTTCGATTTAGAAACAGTTTCTGAAAGGCCAGAATCTCTGCTTGAAGACAGTGCAAACCAGAACTTTCTATCTTATATAGAAACCACACAGCAGCCTTTCTTCTATACCATTGAAAACCCTTATTTTTGCTTGTTGCACTGACGAAAAATGAGCCTAAATCAAAGATGGTGGCAGATAAAAATAAAACAAAAATACTTTTGAGCAAGTTACAAGTAAGGACAACTGTGGTGAAAATATAAAAAATTAACAAGATGGTTGAGCAACCATTTAATTGGCTGATTTCATATGGAATGACCCAATTATGTTTAAGATCTTCACTTTCAGCATTATACTTAGTGGAATAATGTACAAGAATTAAAACTTAAGTACATCTCTGTCATTAATGAGTTTGATGCATCAAAATGTAAATGCAGAATTTTCTCATTCTTTTTACTAAAGAAGGTTTTTTTTACATTTGTATTCACAGAACTTAGTAAGAATATCTCTCTTAAGTTCCATTTTCTATTAGAAGACCTCATTCTGTCTTTTGAGAATTATGTTTTTCGTCAATTTCCTAGTAACTGACAGACAACTGTAAGAAGGTAAATACTTTGCTGTTGCTCCCTCAACTCAATGTGGCCATTTCTGGTTCAGGATGACCACCGGCCAATTACTCATAGTCATCTGAATGTGACAAAATGGAGTCTTAGACATACTTTAAATGAACTTATTTGTTAACACTGGTATGCTTAGGCATTAATAACTCTCCTGCATATCAATGGTGTACTAAGGAGGCCGTGATATAAATTTTACTTGACGTTTGAATCAGAACAATTGAACAAATTGAATTTTGTGCAGCAAACAGCATTTGATAGATTGCTGCTTGGTTTTGTGTTGACTACAAAACTGTGCTGACACAGTTGTTGTTTTTTTTGTTCTGTAACAGACTATTTATTGTATATTTGTTTTTAGTATTGTCAGTTGTAGAATTTTTGTTTTTCTTTTCCCATTGTATTAATATCAGCATTGACATTTATTTATATTTTTTCAGATTCCTTCAATTCTAACCGAGGTTGTGTTAAGAAAGCAATGGGCAAGAAAGTTAAAACAAAAGTAGCTGTACCTGCTCCAACTACCAGTACCACTTTGAGCAAAACAGAAGAAGAAGAAGAAAATATGGATCCTCGAACTGAAGAGAGAAAATCTAGTAAAATTTTGGACGAAAGCAAGTCTTGTGCTATCCATTTGCACAGACTGAATGTCTCCACAATGATGAAGATAAATAGCAAATGCTATGTAAAGTTAAGGAAACTAAGCGATACTAATCAGTTACTGAAGAAGTGCAAGCAGTGTTATGTTAGCATTCCTAGGATGTCTGCTCACATCCACAAAGAGATTTCCCATTAATTCCACTGATTATGACGACCATAATACCAACAAGTAAAAAATTTTTTTTTTTTTTTAAAATGATGTTTTTATGTTCTTAAATTATTTCAAAATTTTGTTTTTAAATTAAATTTTAAAATTCCAAATGTTGCATTAGAAGCTTAGGAAAATTAAATTTTCATGTTCCACTTAAGATTGTAATACTGCATTTGTATTTTAGTAAAAGCAGTCAAATGTTTCTTAAAATGTACATGAGTAGAAAGAGTCCAGTTGGTCTGATCCAATTTTATAAGATATTTTGAATTTTTAGAAATTGGACTAACATCAAATCTAAGCACTTATTTATTTTGTACATTAAGCTCTATGATCATTGTGCATAAAGGCTTATTTTTAATTATTTTAAGCATATTTTTGGTGCTTTCCCCCACCCTAATTTAAAAACAGTAAGATAAGATGTTATGTAAGTTTTTTCCTTATTTTTTTTTTTTTTTTTTTTTGTGATGAACAACTGTAATCTATTAATTACTGCATATTGACAAACTGGGCTATTTTCAAATGAATATCCACATAGCTTGTGTATTTTATTGAAGACTTCTATCAAATTATGGCAGGTTTTTTTTATGCTGTTTATGACTTGCTTTCAAACCAGCAATCGATTAAATATGCAAAAAATGAATGTTGCAGTGTGCCATAAAAAAAATATATTGCAAAAGAATTCCACAAGTGAAGTTTTTCGGGATTTCTTTTTTTAATGTTTTATATATATATATATTTTCTGTTTTTTTGCTTGCAGCTATGGTTTAAGCCTAAGTCATAATTTTTAGATCTCCTGAGCTGTTCTAGCATATAATATCTTTTTCCTGTTTTTAGCATTGTAAAATTTAAGGATGAAAATGTAAATTATTGCTTTTGTTGCATAATCGATATCTTCAAGAAAGAGCTTGACAATCATTTCAAAAACTTGGAATTTGGGAAAATAGAAACAAATATGAATACTTTTATTTGTTAATAATAGTTAAATAACTTAAATTAACAATATTTTAATTCATTTTTTGAAAAATTGATCTTTATATTTTTATTAGAGGTGCAGAGATAAACAGCTCTTGATAGATAGAATTCTTTTTCTTGTAGTTTTGTTAGTGATTGGTAGTATTTTCATATATTTTTAAATTATGTTTAATGCATTCAGTACAACAGGCTGGGAATTTTCTATTAGCAGATACACCTAATTTACCACCTTTAAATTTTTCAGCTCACCCCATTGATTTTCCTACTAGTCAGAAATTTTTATTCAAAATCACATTCCTATTTTAAATTGTATGGTACTTGAAATTTATTGTATATTTTTTTAATTCTAAAATAGAAATGAACGTAAGAATTTTCTCCAGTGGCAAGCCGAATATATTTTTTAAATTGGTGAAGCTTGGTTTTATTTTCATATATTTACTGATCTGTTTATGTCAACTCTGTTTATAGCCAGTAATAGTTTATGTCAAATGAGAAGAATGTATAATTAAACTATTTTTGTATGCAGAGGCATGATTAATCGATTCTGCATAAGTGTACTGTATTTGTACTGAAATAAATTTTATAATTCGTCATTAATTTTAAGAGTGATAAAGCTTGATTGTTGATTTGAATAGGCAGAAAAAAAGGTAGATTGAGATATGAAAAGTATAATTACCTTCACCATCCTGGCATTAACACTATTAATCCAGCATTCAGTTTAACCAACCTACCAACCATTTTGTACAATGAGAAAATGATAACATATCGGTCCTTTGATTCTGTTTGTAATGTGATCATTTTCAGTAATTCTTCCATCAAACAAAATAAAAATGTAGATTTACTTAGATGTAAGAAACAGCTGTTAGTGTTTTTGTTCTTGATTTGCACATGATTCTTAAAGGGAAAATCTTTTTTAGCCTCTTTCTCTCTCATTGTTTTCAGTACTTTATATTACATCCCCTAACTCTTGAATCTATAGGGTTAATTCCAGGGTAGTTGAATACAATGTCTTTTTACATTTGTAAGAAAATTAGCATGTAAATACTGGATATTCTCAAAGTTGTGGTCTGCATATCAATTCATAATCTGTAGAAATTGAAAGTTTTAATTTTATCTAACCTAACCTAATGAACATGCAATACACTAATAAATTGTTCTGCATGTTTTATTATTATTTAAAAAAATAAAACTTTATTTCAGTCAATGCTATTCACTCCAGTACGGAATGCATATATATATATTCTCATTTATTTATATATTCAAAAAGATATATTTTTTTTTTTACAGTTGTATTTATGTAGTGATAATTCCTGAATTGCCAATAAATATCTACTTTTAAATTTTTAAGTTTTATTTTTTTGTATTGTTGATATTTACAAAGAATTGTGAATGTGAGTATTATTTAATAGAAGGTGTGTGGAGTAATTTCTTCTACTTAAGGAGTTTGAAGAGTTTTAAAGAATTTATTTATCAAATTTTACAGTTTGAAGTTTGTCTTAAAATAGTACAGTATATGTTTTTATAACAATCCATCTCGAGTAGAGTAAGTGAGCTGACTATACAAAAAAATAATAATACCATAATACCTTTCTGGTCTCTGTTAATATTGAGTATTGATTTTTTTTTTCTTTTTTCTATACATTCTGGAGTTTTCCCTAACTGCATAAAAACTTTGTGCAGGTGGTTTCAGATGTAACTTAAACCATTTAACAGTAAGAAATGTTGCAGGATTTTATGAGAAGTTTCATTTTCTGTTCCATCCAAATAATATATTCCTTTTCAGTTAATGAAGTAACTATAGTGTGGGTTTTCTTTTTAGTTTTACATTTGTTAAAGTTCGAAGCAACTTTTGCTTGGCTTCAGTTGTTGTTGATGTTTGTCAAAAATATTTTCCGATTTTAATTTTCATTGTATCTTCTTTTAAATTTGTATGATTAATCTTTTAAAAAACATTAATTTATTTAGAAAGCATAGCAATTAATATTATAATCATAGTGCATAGCAATCAATCTCTTTCAAATCATATCTATTTTTTTTTTTGCTTTTATCAATAGATATAGGAAAAAAAAAAAAGCTTGACAGAATAAGAATCCAACACTATATACACACTTCATATGTACCTTCATTCTTAGATTACAGCAAAGTTTAATCATATTTGGGTAGGCCTAGGGGCTCAAGTGGTAAAGCATTTGACTGTGGAGCTGGTGGTGATAAGAGATTTTTCCCTTGAGATCTTTCTCTTCCAGATGGATCCTGGGGTTCACCTAACTCTGTGAAATGGGGGTAAAGGCATGCAGGCATCGGGCTTACCTCAACTTCTACTCAATCCCATAGTCGTGGAATGCCAGAAGCCTTATCTCCTGCAACCCCAAGGGACATAAGATAACCCACTACAGGCCATTGTAACTTAATTGGAACATTGCTACTTTGCCACTGTCTGGGATAGTTGATCTTCTTTGTACAAGTCCAACCTTCTATGAAATGATTGATTACCATAAATGCAATTGAATTAATTTCCTTCTCCTTCAATTTGATTTGATAAAATGGGAAACTTTATGAAGGATTTTAAATTTGTTCTCAATAATTAGAAGATATGTTGAGTAAATTCATCCGATTTGGGAAAAGGGGACCAGCATGATGGTTTCTACAAAAAAGATGATGTAGCTTCATGTGCAACAAAAGGAAATTCCAGAATGTCAAGGGAAGATTACTGAAATGTGTAGTTGTCTTACTGCAAAAAAAAAATAAAAAAAAAATATGATGCTACTGTAGATGGAAAACTTAGTTTGAAATACAACGATATTGTGAGTTAAATGTCTCATTTTGGGAGCTTAGACAAAAATGGAAGATTTCATAACTATTTCATTTTTTTGAAATGAAAGTATCATTTATCCTAAAGATTGTTCCAATATATATTGTAAAATGATAAAATAAATTATCTAGTCTAGTTTATTATGTATCAGTTTATGATTTATATTTTTAAAAGATATTTGACAGCATTTCTTTAACAAAAGAATTCTGAAAATTTTCAAATTTAATTTACTGAGATACGCATTAAAATTTATTTTATTTCATTAACTGTTTACTATTTATTTTCAAATTTAAATCCATTTTAGAAATGGATGTGGTGACGGTACTATTTTTAATTGTTATTACCAATTTCAAGGATACAAGAATTTCTAGAATTATTATTAAAATCTAAGTTGTTGTGTTCATCTAATTAATGACTATTGTGTGAAAGGCCATTTTAAGAGTAATTAGTTGGTCAATTTGAAGTGTAAATTTTGTATTTATAGTGATGTTTGTATTTAATAGAATTAAATATTATTGTCCCAAAAAGAAATAGATTAATCATGAAAACTTTATGGAATCAGTGGCCAGAGTTCAGTATAAAATGCATCATTACTTTTATGAAGATAATTTAACCTAGACAAAAAAAAAAAAAATCAAAATAACATGACCATGCAGGATTTTTCAGAAGACTTGAAAAATAAAATAAAAAAATATAATGATTGAGTACTGCACAACTTAAATGCTCTAGGCAAATTTTAATGATGGAAAAGGATTAAGGAATAAGGAGAATTAAAACAAAAAGCCATGTTCATTGATAACCTATGCTATTCTTTATATTTTTAGCATGTGAAAATGTTTGGAGAAGACAAGCACAAAATTCCCAGTAAAGTCACTAATCAGTAATTTGTAAAAATGTTTACCCAGTTGTAAACAAGTTTTCTATTTTTTCGTATTATACTTTCGTATGGGACTAATATCATTGACGTCCTGCATTTCCATTTTTTTTTATTGAAAAGGAATTGTGTACCATTATTTACTTCAATTCTTGTGCACATTAAGAGTTTATATATATTCTCCGTTTGACTAAGTAAATGATATTTGTTAACTTGTCAAGGATGTAGTAAATGAAGTGAGGCAGGGCAACATTCCCAACTAAAATATTAGAAAATATTTATTTGTTTGCTATTATTATTATTATTCATTCTAGTAATTACTGTTAATATTTTTTTGTACTACTACAAAATTCAGATGAAAAATTATTAAACATTTTGAGTATAATTTTAAACTAAATTCTGAAGCATCCTTTGTTAAAAATAATCATTACATTGTTAACAAATAAATTTTTATTCTTATGATAGTTTTGTATATACAGCATGTATCATTTGGACCCAGTGAACCCCGTAACTTCTTGGGAGCATTTTCAAGAGCAGTTGATATGGGTTCATAAGAATAACAGTATCCTCACACACAGTGGACATGTACTGTCGCCGCCATTTCCAATGTCACATTAGCTGCCCAATGCTTCCCCATAGTGCAACAAGCTCTCAGTTCTTACAATTTTTTTTAACCCCTTTTCAGTGCAAAAAAAAGAGCTAAAATCTGGTATATGTCAATTCCTTAAGATCCTGAATAAATGATAAAAATTTCAAGGGATGTTTCGATCTGACAAACCTAACCATCATTCCCTTGTTAGACTGGTTTAACAGGGTGTCAACCCACCGGGAAATCTGGGATTTGTATAGGAAATTTGGGTTGACATGAAATGTATGGGAAATGTCCTTAAAAATCAGACTGTCCTTAAATTTTCAGCATGATGAGATTGGTTTAGAGTTTTTTTTTTTTTGGTTGAACAGAATTTTTGTGAAAATGTACGGGAATTGTCCTTAAATTTTTTGTTTGAGATTAAGTAGACACCCTGTTTAAGGAAAGCACTACTTCACAATGTGACATTGGAAATGCCAGCGACAGTACCTGATGATTGTATGCTCAGCAGCTCATGACACTGAACATGTGTTACATTTAAGGCAACATGTGTCCGTCATTAAGTTTATTTGATGAGAAATACGGTTTTTCACATGAAACTGCCTGCAATCAAGAAGAAATTTGAACACACTGGTTCTGTTGGAACAAATCATGCTGCGTAAGGGTCACAAACCACAATTGCTACCGAGGAGAACCAACCATCATTGCCGAAGTGCCAGTGAAAAGGCCAATAAAGTTGGTGAAACTGGTATTGCACATGAATCAGTGCCACATCTTATTCACTCCCTGAACTTAATGCCACATCGTCCACAAAGAGTTCATGCACTGAGGATAATTCTGTCCGAAGGATTCAGTTGTGCACCATCCTGCTAGATGAATCATAACAGGACGAGACACTTTGATTGAATTATGTGGACGGATAAAGCGAAATTCCAGCATGATGGATCTGTAAAACTGCATAACACCTGCTACTGGTTGGATTTCAATCCCCATGCGATGGTGTCTCAACAATTAATTTGCCAGGAATTACAGCAGGGGCTGGAATTTCTTCCAATGGCATCGTGGGACCATTCTTCTTCAGTGACACAGTGAATGATGAATGCTGCTTGGATTTACTGAGGACACAATTACTACTGCACCTAATAATGTGTTCAGGACATGAACAAAGTGCTGTGGCAACAGGAAATGGCACCGCCTTATTATCACAATGTTCGTGCATTACTCAGCCAGAACTTTACGGATTAGCAGACATTGTGTGATCGAAATACCACTTTGATCTCTAGATCTCATACCCATGGATTTTTTACTCTGGGGTATGTGCATGAACAGGTCTACACAACCAAGCTACAACACCTGGACCTGTAGGAATGCATACTTCGAACTTCATTCCATTTCGAGGGAGATGTGCGAGAAGGACTGCTACAATATCTACAAAATGTAGGACTGCATAAATGCTGATGGTCTTCAGTCTGAGCATCTCCATGATTAGAAGGTGCAAAGATAGATCATTACGTTGTTGCTAATGTATGCAAAATTGATTGGGTCCAACTGATACACCCTCTATATACAACGTGATTCAGAGCACTGGAGATAATTGAACTGTGCAACATGTCCCAATAACGAGTTGCAGTTACCATACAGGTGATAGGTCCGGTTGGATGGATTTCCTCAGAAAAACAGGCCAATCAGAAATGTGGCTGTAAACCCTATCCGAACTGATACCTTCAATGAATGTAAGGGAATCAGTTGAAACTGACAAGATTTCTCTGTAGCCTAGACGTGGCAGTTTTCCATGTTCACTGTTCTATAAACATGAAAATGAGCTTCATCACTCAACAGGATGTTCCAGGACCAATCCTTGTCCACCTGCATGCATGCCAGGAATGTCAAAGCAAATATTTCTCGGATGTTGCCATCACCAGATTGTAACTCTTGGAGGTGGCTGAGCTTAGAAAGATAGTTATGTAATGCTTTATGCAAACATCTTCATACTGTTGTGTACAATACATTGAACTGCCTTGCTATGGCACGAGAACTATATGTACCTGCAAAATTCTCACATGATTGCCATTGCAGCATCTTTGGCCACTTGAGGTATCTTAAGTTTATGCCCTCTTCCTGCTCGGACTGTGAAACTACCAGTCTTCTCAAATCGATGAATTCATGCACCGCAATGCATATAGTGTCAGTGGACCTTTCCACAATGATTTGCAAAGCCCTGCAGCAGCATTTTCACTATTCTGGTAGAATAACTTGGGAAAGTAAGGCGCATTCCATCAGAGAACCATTGCGTTTGTCAAAGAATTTCTCTGATCAGCTTCACGCTTCATTATACCTGATTTGACGCCTTACGATGTATGGGCTATGCAAATTTCAACAAATGGGGCCACTTGCAGTGCCATATTCTCCTGTCGGATTTTTGATCTAATATATTTTTATTGCAGAAATCTTTTCCCCATGATCTGGAGTGTACACAGTCCAAGTCTGTACTTGTTTTGCCCACTGGTTCTCTCTCTGCATAAGGATACTTTAATTTGAATATTATGGTTGGCCAAATTTGAAGGCCTGATTCAACATAGCAAAATAATGAAAAAATTCTCTATGAACATGGGTGAGGATAGGTGTTTGAATTGGCTTCCACCAGCAGCAACACATCTCTCGTCGTGAGGATTGCCAGGGGTACCGTGAATCATACCCCATCTAAAGGGCCGTGTTTGTACATTAGGAACAGATTAGTGTACCCTAGCCTTTTCATGAAAAAATTCCAGAGGATTTAGGACAAGGGAGACTGCAGGCCAACCTTTTGGTCCTCCTCTGCCACTTCAAACACCTCGTCTAACAGTGGTTATACCATAGCCTATGTACGTGTTAATCATTATGTAACATCTGAATAAAACATTTCTGCACACATGTTTATATGGATCTTTCCTTGTTACTTTGCTAAGTTGCATCAGGCCTTCAAGTTTGGCAAATATATACATACATACATACATACATACATACACAGGGTGTAAATGAATACATGCAACAAACTTCTAGTGCGTAAAAGATTGTGAAAATGGAACATTTTTGATAAGGATCATGGGTCTGGAAATTAGGGATGGACGGGATTGGATTTTTAGGTCGGGACGGGACGGGATTGTCCTTCCTTCAGTAAATGGGAAATAGTTGTTCGGGTTTTGAAACTTGATATGGATGACAATAATAATAACAAACAAAAACATTTTATACTTTTTATTGCAAAACTTTTTACCATGTATCTTCATCTTTACCGTGTCGATCGCTAACGCCATGACGAAAACATTTTGTTGTTGATGTAATATTGGGAGATAGAAGGAAAATAAATAGTCCAGAGTATTTCTCAATGATTTATTGTAGTCTTCAGTTGAGCATTATTAAGCCTTTTGTTGAATTTAAATAAATCGCGAAATCCCATCCCGAAGTAAAGCAAATCCTGCCTGATAAACGGGATTATAATTTTCCCGAAATATTGGGTCACGTCCATCCCTACCGGAAATGCACCGATTCACTTCAACAGTTTGAACATTTTTTGCATGTACTTAATGCAGGGCAATAGATTGTTGCATATACCACTTTTCTCATTGGCACAAACACATAAGAGAAGATTATTATTGTGTTTCATTGCATCCAGAGTTGCTTGAATTGAGGGCCACCAACTTCGATGCACGTGTTGCACCTGCAATGCATGTTCTGATACATGCTCCAAAATATGTCTGGCCTCTGTTGGATATCTTATGTTGCGGTGTGAATAAATGCAAAGAAATGTTCCTCCGATTCGACAGGTGTTTCATAAACTAAACTCTTCATGTGGCCCCACAGGAAATAATCCATTGGGAGTTGAATCCTGTTAGTGTGGAGGCCTTGCTGCTACCTCTGCCAATCCACCTTGCCCCAAATTTTCTGTTAAGGTGGGCTTGGACAGCAAGTGAAAATTGTGCTGATGCACAGTCATGTTAAAACCACATCTGTTGATGAATTACCAGTGATGTGTCTGCCATCAACTTTGGCAATGTTTCATTGAGGAATATATTGTAAATATCACCTGTGAGTCTGGTTGGCAGAAGGTGATTTTGTCCTTGAATAGAACTTCAGTAAACAATGACAGGCAAATGAGCATTGTGTGTTGTGCTAATGACAACAATGATATACACAACATTCTACTGCCCTGCATTAAGTAAACCATGCCAAATAATTTATACTATAAAATAAATCTTAGATTAAAAACTACAGAAATTAAAACTACTTACTTAAATATATATATATAATTATTGTATGGATGTGAGTTAATGTTGTTTAGTATAATATTTAAATTAAAAAGAGCAACATCTTTTGATATTGTGTTTTAGTTTATTTCTAAATAACTCAAAATTCCATTAGGAGCCGCTGACGGCAATATCCTTGTAGAAACAGAAATGTGGTCTTCCACATTTCTGTTCAATTTATGTAGTTCTGTAATATATGTTATTATTCTTACATTCTTTACTATTTCTAAATTACATTAATTGATTGATATCTTTGCCATGCTAAACTCGTAGATCCAGCTATGAATTTTGCCATTCATTATATATATATATATATATATATATATATAATTCCCACCATATAAATCTGTTTATTGAAAGTTATGGGATAAAGTGATTGCCATAATAAGGCAATTTGTATTGAAGAATAAGTAGCTTAATAATAATAATTTTGTGTATTTACAATTAAAATTATATTTGTCTTTAAACTTTTCTTGACATCCTTTTCTCCCATCTTGATACTGCCTGCAAAAAAAATAATTACAAGAAGTCCATGACTACTAGAAAGTCCATGATGTAAGGATTAGTAAAACAAATGCACCATCATAGAGTTTATTGCTGCTTTTTTTTCTTATAAATTTAATTATTCTAACTTTAATTTCTTTTTCAGAAATTCCATTTTTCATGATTTCAAATCCTGGTCCTTTGCTTTAAAAGACTTACAAAGGGTTTAATGAAACCCAAGTAAATAGCAGACACTTACCTTAACATGGCTTATTTGACTTTCTCCTTACTCTTTCTTAAGTTCTTCCTGGTGATCCTGACACATAGCTTGCTATGGTATAATTAAGAATAAAGTCGTGCACCAGAATTTGTATAATGATAGAAATTAATTTTACTATATCGATTTACTTCAACTTTTCTTACGAAAATTTTGAAATAAAAATTCACATTCCAAAACTTTTATTGCTATTAATTAACATTCAGTTATTCAACTAATTTTACTAAGCTTTATTTGATATTCCATACTGAAATGATTAATGTCAATTTAAATAGCACACTGATTACATTATAGACATTTAACATCAAAAATTTGAGACTTCGTTATTTTATAAATGCCAAAAACAACATCCACTCAAAGTAAAAATTGCAGTGTTTATTCTTTTTATCGTCAACATGTTTTGTATGTTTGTACATACATTTTCAAAGCTTAACATTCAAAATAAGAATAATTACACAGAAAAAACATTTTTTGGGTAATAATACTTTTAACTTTATATAATGTAATATATTATTCAGCATTACAGGCATCCTAAACTATTGTTGAATCTTATAAAATTATAGTATTTCTAACAAATCATAAAAACACATCACATTATAAACTTACATTATTTAAAATTTTCAGTTTCAGGAGTTTCTTCTTTCGAATTTAGAATAAACACTGAAAAATCTATAAAAAAAAAAAAACAAAAACAACTTCGACAATGTTCTTTTTGGCATTTATATACTTTAACGTTCATCGTTCTGATAAATATTCACTATTTCAGTTGATTAGCTTTTTATAAAATTTACCTTTATATAATTGAGACAACATACTGTCATGTTTGAGATACAAATAGCAAGTGCCTAAAGGCAACAGTATCTGTATCGTCAGAAATCTAATCTTTCTGCCAGTGTCATATAAGCAGTGTCTATACTGTAATTTGGTTCCTGTATCTGAAACCAAATATCTAGTACTGTCTCATATTACATCTGTACTACAGTGGTATTTTCAATCCTCTTAAAGTGATCCTTGAGTCTGCTAAGGACAGCATTCACCTTTTTTATTTGAAATTGAGTAGCTAGCACTCACAACCATAAGGGTATTATTGGTCAATTGAAAGCTACTGAGCAGGTATCAAGTCAAGACCCTTTGATATATTGCAGATAATTCAAGATTTCTCTTCCAAACTTTTTATGCCTTAGTTTTTTTGATTCCTTCTGAAATGTCTTAACATTACATCTCAATTACTAATAGAAATTGGCTGGGTTTTTTTTTATCCCATATTGATTCATCATTGGAATTTATCTGTTCTGGATGTTAAGAATGCACAACACATCATATCTGGATTATCTTACCAACAGAACTAAACATATCAGTATTCTTCGCTACGTCTTCTATTTTGCCCTCAGTTTTTAATTTCTTTCATTGGCAGCATGAAATGCAGAATCTCTTATAATGCAGTGTTTCTGAGCTTGCATTTTAATACATATTCTCAGGCAGTGTTTTAACTGGTTCATCTGCACAAATATCTTATCTGAAGTTGTGACTTACAGATTTCTACCTTTTTTATTTTTATTTCAGAAACCATTTTCAGTGATGATATACTGACTAAAATAGCCTGGCAGTCCATTGTTAGGTTGCAGACTCTCAGCTAGCCAACACTAAATTCGGAAATATCTTTGATGCCCAAGATAATGAGACTGGTTGTCACAGACCTTTGGAAACAAATTTCTAATCGACATATGATTATAGCAGTGGTTCTGTATCTATAAATAGTACTGAATAATTTTATAATCTGGGTTTATCATCAGTTGAATATTATCCCAATAAGACATTGTGTGTCCCTTGAATCTCAGGACTGTGTGTGTGCTGTCATCATGAAAGCATTCTCTGTCCTATTTAGGTAATACAGCAGAAATAATTGAAATATAAAGTTTGGACATTAACTAATTACATAGCATGACTTTAATTATTTTCTGTAGCTTATGGATAAATGACACACTGCACACCTAAGACAAGCAATAAAGATCATTCTCATTTTTTTCTCCACAGATTGTTGAACTTTGAGAACCCGCACAGTGTAGTCTATTTACTGCAATTCTCCGATATATTTTAGAAACAGATTTGTCTTCTAAAACTTACAAATTTTACATACCTTTCAATTCCACAAATGGGGAAAAAAAAAAAACCAACTTGCCTGTATTTCAAATAACTACATTTTAGCATTTCTGAAAGCCCTTCAGAAAAATTGAATGAATGATTACTTAAAACTAAGCGTAATCTAGCTGTTAATTTATATGTATAACAAATCAACCAGGCAGTTTACCCTATTTGGAAAGAAACTGATTTAACTTCTAATACGTACCATTTCATAACTATTTTCAAAACTTTACAATTGCATCTTTCCAGCACCTTCCTTACCCTGATATTTGAATGATTTTGTTTTTGTTGCACAGTTTAACTTGGGACATATTCTTTCCTCAAATTAATTCACATCATAAAGACATCATAAAATTAGGCAAATGTTTCAGTTAGGCAATTTTGCTGAAGAAACAAGTTTTTTTATTATTATTTTCAATAATTTATCTGAAGTTATATTTTTTACCAGCATTCCTGGGATTTTTCAACTTATTTCTACAGAAGTGTGTTTTTAGCTTATTTCTTGTTATACATATGATTAAGTCTAATAATACTCCGTAAGATGATATTACATCATGTTGCTCTCTGGTAAATGACATTCAATGAAAGAGCAACTACAAAGATGACTTTAAGTCACTATGTACATTCCGGAAAGCTAATCATTGGGTCATTGTATCTAAAACTGTCTTGTCTTCAATTCAAATTTATTTTGTCCTACTATACTTACATGCAGAAAGATTATCTATTCCTATTTGTTGGTACATACATTATATGCCCTATCTCCAATGTGCAAGGTTCCAACAATAGGAAATACAAGTTTTAATTAATAAAACATATCTTTTACATAAAACATGATAATCTATTTCCTTGAAGAGATTTTCTAGTGAGTTATTTCTAAAAATAGTCATAACCAGGGCAAGGATTATGATGACATGTCATCTTTTAAATGGTTCACCACAGACATTGCTAACTTATATACAAATCCTGTTCATGGCCCCCATATTACAGAAATGCATATTTATTAAGTCATTTTTCTAAGTATTTTATTTTTAGGTCATTTTCTCGCTTTTCGCGTCATTATTATGTCATTTTATGGAATTTATTAGAATATTTTATTCGTTTTGAGTCATTTTCTCACATTCTTAATGGTTTATGATGCATTTTTTGCATATGGTACTGGATATTAACGGAACTGAAAGTGAGAATGAATATGAAGACGAGAATCTTCACAACTTTGTTCAACCCTTATTTCTTGGAATTTCCACATTCCAGGAGACACACCAAATTATGTCAGTTTCATTCAAATTTTTAGCTCATTTTTTTTAAGATTTCGGGTCATTTTATGGGATATTTGCAATCATTTCATAGGTCATTTTTTAAACATTTTTAGGTCATCAAAATCCGGGCCCTGGTCATAACTAATCAAATGAAAGGAAGGAAGTCATGTGATCTACTCACATATTCATTATTCAAACCAAGGAAATTGCTCAGAATCTTCTGAGTGAGAAAATGTTTAAGATTCACTCCTAACTTCACTGAATCTAAACTCTTATTATAAACCCATACACATAATTTTTACATTTACAATAACAAAGTAAACTCAAGGAAACATGGAAATTCAGTTAACACGTCTGTAAAGACACTTGATTTTTATAGAATTAATTATAAATAAAATAAAATTAATTTCAACGTAACTTATTAGTATTCCACGAAATTGATTTGTTTTATAACAAAATAATAAATATTTCTTATACTGGATTTTGTTATGTAATGATTCTTAAATAAACTTCATAATGGAAAAGCTTTTTAAAATTTAGAACTGTCAGAAGAATATAAATCAAATAAAGAATTTGTTATCTAATATTACTACATGATTATTTTCTTATGTATTGTTTTGGAGATGGATTTCATTCCATAGAGGATGAGCTCCTGTAACGACAATGCACAAAGACCTAAATAAAGCCCAAGGCTACCACAAACATTTGCAAACAAAGTAGCCAAATTCAGAGCTCGATATTCTCTAATCATCATAAAGATATTAGTTGGAAAATAGAAGAAAATTGGTGAAATAGGATATTTGCTGAAGTCGGCAGTGTCAGAGATGATGGAATAAATATACTCATTGCATTTCCGCGGACAAGGGCATCGATCCACACTGAAATTCTGGAATTCATTGTAAGCAGCATTGTAGCTCTCTTGAAACATGGTGGGTGTTGAACAGTTTGTTTTTGTTGAGTTTAACATGAAAGGTAATCTAAAAGGTCAGGAAAACAAAAAAAAATCATCTAATTATTCATTATAATGACTGAAATTTAATTATCCGGTATGCACTTAAACGAAAGAAATTTAAGGTCCCTTTCATGCTTAATTTTCTCAAAATTAAACAGATAAATATAATATTCTACAGTCATTATTTGTTTAACATAAGAGAAAGAAAATGGACTTTAAATGATTAGAAAATAAACAATATTCATTCCTCCCTCTTTTCTTTGTATTTCCCTAATTTATGCACTGCTTCCAGTTTTTAGTTTTCTTTTTTAAAATGAAATACAATTTCCTGGTCACAACTGGTGCTAAGGCAGAGGATGTTGCTCTTAATTGTAAGTGCAATATATACATGGCAGTTGTGTCAAGTGTTTGAAGCTTGTCTTGGCAACAAAAATCTCAAAATCAAGATATTGAGATGCAGGAAACCCAGAATCTCTCTTATCCACTACCACAAATCTTGATTAGCATGGGCTTAATTAGGCAGATTTGCTATTGAATACCTGCTCAGCAGGGACAAAAGCCTTTCACAAATGAGTGAAGATCTTTGGTAAGTGATTATCAACACCAATACTTCTGGAGAGAGGCAGGCACTGAAATCACCTCTCCAGTATCATGAAAAGGAATAATTTCTGAGATAGAGAAATAATAGTGTGGCAGGTGTCATGATTGCTGGTTACACATCTCTACTTGTGTTTGATAGTGAAACTATGACTCACATATATCAAGAGGAGATCCTACAACTCAAGTGTATTGCTTTTTCAATCTGCTATTGATCCAGAATTTATTCAGTGGCTAATAATGCTCAGAGGATAAGGCTTATGGATGAATCTGAAGGGATCAAAAGAACATACAAGCCAGCCAGGTCCACAAATCTCATCAAAAACAATGATTATTGGGATCATGAGACAAAAATTTTTTTTAAATAAAATTAGGACACATTTTCCCTTTCTGGTAGAAAATAACATGTTTCAGGAGATAAAGAAAACTGTATTTAGGGATCATTAAATAGTTGTTGAATTCAATTGAAACAAATATTTAATAAGTCTTTTAATGAATGGGCATTATTAGTGAAAAGTAAAACCACATTTTTTTTAGGCATTACAACTTCTTTTGATTTGCACAATATCATTGTTATAAATCATAACAGATTTGAACAAAAAATGTCAATAATAAACAGTCTGAATAAAAGTTTTTTTATTATTATTATTAAATTTCTGAGTATCCAGTAGTGGAAAATAAACCTATCATCCAATTGTTTCAATTTCAGAAATCCGTGATTAGAAAATAGTCATCAACAGAAAAAGGCACTTATATTTCTGTGATATAAATAGGAACGCTCTAATGGGAACAAGAGCAGCGTTGTCGCACTCCGACTGCAGCCGAATAAAGAAAGAAATCAAGCATTTCCTGCACTTGGTTGGATCTTCCTGAAATAAAATTCAATTGATAATTGAAAATCATTTCAGGAAGATGCCCCCCCCCCCCCATCAAAATTCCTGCCCACACTAGCATAGGAAAAATATTGATAACTTCCTCAATTAAGAAAAAGAGACTTCACAGCCACAATTTAGTGATAGATTTATTTTCCATTATTGGATGAGAAATTTTACAAAAACTTTTATTCAAACAGTATAAACCTTCAGCATGCTCTTTGTATTACTGTGGTGTAATAGACCTTTGATATTGTCCGATTGTGAGTGCAAAATGTCTTCTATGCAATTAGACAAATTAGCAAATTGTTCTTATGTCTGTCACATATCTGCTGGGGTCCTTTTCTTTATCTTTTAAACAAGAATTTTAAATTTGATGTGATTTTTACATCCATTAATGTTGAGATGGTTGTGGTGAAAGTTTTAGTTAGAAACCATCAGCTAATACAATTCTTACTGAGGAACAAAAATAATCTTTCTATGTCCTATAATTATTTCATTTAAAATTTCTATCTCAGGATCCCTCTAACATCCCCTCATGAAACTATATTAATAAGTACCATAACACTGAAGTTTTACGTGAAAATTGAAGAATGTGTTGTTTTTTTGTGTTTATTTTTTTCATTATTCAAGATCAAAGGTCAGATTTTTAGTTTCAACAACTAGACAGGGCCGGATTTCCGCCTAGGTCTAGGGGCCCCAGCCAGCCGAGGGGCCCCACTGTATTTTTTTTCCGTTTTCTTTTTTTATTTTTTGGTTGTAGATTTTCGGGATGGGGGGGGCACAAGTATCAAGTGCCTAGGGGCCCTGGGTGTTTTAAGTCCGGCCCTGCAACTAGATCAAGTTTTGCACAGCACCTGAAAGCCACAACATGATTTTCAAATTGATTGAATGACTTTCTTGTGTTAATTAAAGCCATAGTTACAAGTTTTATTTATAAATGAAAAACATACAATAAAAATGCAAGTTTTAATGTGCTTTAACTCTGAAACTTAGACCTAAAGAAATTAAAATAAAAAATATACAGGGTGTTTCAAAAATACACGGCATAATTTCAGGTATGTATTTCCCACATGTAGACAATCAAAATAGTTCATTACAACATATGTCCGGAAATGCTTCATTTCCGAGTTATGGCCTTCACAACATTGAAAATCACCGGAACGTTTTTCGTATTTACAGATGAAGCACAGTTCACACGAGATGGCATAACAAATTTCCACAATCAGCATGTATGGGCGTATGAAAACCCAAATGCAACTGTTGTATCTCATCACCAGGTGCGGTTCTCCCTCAACATGTGGGCCGGTATCATTGGTGATCGATTAGTTGGACCCCATGTACTTGTAAACAGACTTACGGGGCAGGCGTACACAAACTTCCTGGAAAACACCATACCTCATGTTTATGACGACACTCCACTGATCGATCGTCAGCACGCTCACTTCTTGCATGACGGCGCTCCTGCACACTTCAGTCGTACGGCTCGCCGGTACTTGGATCGAACGTTTCCTGATCGATGGATAGGTAGAGGTGGCCCAATTGCTTGGCCTCCACGCTCACCTGATCTGAACCCTCTCGATTTCTACTTGTGGGGCCATTTAAAATCATTGGTTTATTCGTCTCCGGTGCCTGATTTGGAATCCCTTCGGAATCGAATTGTGGCACGTTCTGAGGACATACGCAACATTCCTGGAGTGTGGGATCGTGTTCGCAGGTCATTGAGACATCGATGTGAGGTCTGTATTCAAGCAGGAGGTGGTCATTTTGAACATCTTCTGTAATGGCAACGACCGGCGGAACGAAAAACGTTCCGGTGATTTTCAATGTTGTGAAGGCCATAACTCGGAAATGAAGCATTTCCGGACATATGTTGTAATGAACTATTTTGATTGTCTACATGTGGGAAATACATACCTGAAATTATGCCGTGTATTTTTGAAACACCCTGTATAGTTTCCTATCAACTTTAAAAGTTTCAGTCAACACTACATTTAATAATATCTTCTTTAATACAATATTTCTTTTCCTTATTCAGAACACTTCTTCAGTAAAAACTTTTCCTCTTCCTCTCTCAAATTCAAATGATCTATACAGTCAAATTAAAGACTAGCATCAACCCATTCAATAAAGTAACCAATGGTTAATGTTGTGATATTTCGTATATTCAATATTATAGCTCCCTTCTTTTTTGAATGAACACCCAAGTAGGACCAAAGCTGCTGTAAATGGACATCATCATCATTTGATTCTGGTTAATTTTATCATTCCACATCTTCAACAATATGATTGTCTCCAATCCCCCATTCCCTTCATAAATGACTTTCCTTCACAATTGTTAGATCTTTCATGCAGCTGATGTCATTAAGTCAAAAATTTAACTTCAAACGGCTTCCTCTATCACTTACTTCTTATTAATCATGTAATTGAACTATTCTAGAGCATCATTCATGCCATTTGAATGCTTTCACACTATTCAATACAGTAATCCTTCCTCTCCCAGTAGTTGGCATTTTTAGACTTTTTTTTTTATTAAAATCCAGCTCCCCCACTATCAGTAAATCTCTTTGCAATTATACTGCTAAAGTTCATTTCTTGTCCAATGCTTCTGAAGATAATTAAACTCATATCTCTAACCAATCATTCACCAGTAATGGGATTTTCCTGCAGTTTTGTTTTTCATCAATTGCTTGGAACTATTTTCAAGCCATCAGTTTGGCTTGACATCTTAATAGACACTTTCTCTGCACTGACTTACACTTTTCCTGATCATAATCAAATCAATGAATGCTCATTCATCATGGCCTCCTTGAGGTGACAGTTCCTACCAGCCTACATTACTGTAATTTTTTTCACTTGGTTTTCTCCAAAACTGGATTTCTGACATTGATTAGTCTTTTCTAGCTTTCTGATCCACTGGTTTAGAGGTTCCTGTACCTTCTCTCCATTTTCCTCTTCTATCTTAAACTGTTTCAGACTCAATAAAACCACTAATGCCATATGAAAACCAGTTAACCATGGTTAACATTTCTTGCCAACCTTCTCTACAACCTTCATCTATAATGAATTTGGCATTGTAGAAATATTTTCACTGAACTGCACACCTGTCCTCTCCTTTCCAATCTCACAAAACTGAATCTCCATGAACTTTCATGTAGACTCTACCATTCTAAACAGCCTTTTTCTGTTGTGGTTGCAACAGCTATTATCAAATCCAATTGCTCTTCCACTCAAACGTTGAAAATCATGAATGTAGATTCATTGTAACATGTCGTTCCATGTTATCCTGCTGTCATGGAATTAATTTTCTTGGATGTATTCCTGTCCATCTCCATACTCAGAGAATACTCTATAAATATGCAACCAGCAGGTAGTAAGATCTTAACTTCTGAATCTTTGCTCCTATGATTTTGTTTACCACTCCATCATCCCTTATTCACTTCATGGAACTGTAATTTTTTAGATTACTTCTTGACCACTACATACTCCACTATGGACTGTTTTCATTCTTTATCTTACTCCTATTATTCAATGATGGAATACTTATTGGGCTATCTTCTGGTAACATCTTTGCCGATGCTTTTTACAATATACACCAACTTATATATCATATGGCCTGAGTCACAATCCATCAACTGACACCCACAAGGTTAAAGTCCTGCAAAGATGGTGACACAAAACACACTTGTAACACTTAACTTTGGTTGCATGCAGCAAACTGTTCAAAAATGCTTTCGGCTGGCCAGAGCATCAGGCTGTTGCGAATGTTCTATTTCCAACTGATTATTGCTCCTTACAACCAATTAGAGTGAAGCACTGCAACACGTCAGTTGTGACATCATGCACATTCTCCAAGTTCAATCCATAATGCTCTTTGTCTTCACTTCAGGTGAACAGAGAGCAATTACAAAATTATTATCACAGTATTGAGATTATCTTTCAAAAGGAAATAAAGTTTATACTTAAATATATTAATTTTATGCATCAGAATATACCAAAGATATTGAAAAAAGAAAGATTGTTTCAAAATTCACAGCATCGGCTGTTGTTTGCATGGAATTCTGGGATCACCGATAACTTGCCAATAAATTGTTCCTAACAAAAGGAAGAAATCCAAAAATAAAATGGCTCAGACTGGATCTTGCTAAATTTCTCTTAGTTTCTGAAAGTGAATTTTGTCATATTAAAGGCTTCAATAATTATCAAATTGAAAACATTAATACTTTTCACTGACTGATTCACAGAGAGGCACTATATCACTCAATATCATTTGAAAATCTTTCTCTTCAAAATGGTTTCTGGTGTATTTTGATATATAGAATTTCTATATTTCAGTGTAAAGATTGTTTTCTTTTGAATGATGATCTTATTATTGCAATAATAGATTTATGATGGTTTTCAGTGCAGCTGAATTGAGAATTATCAGCAGAGCAAAAGTAGTGAAATACGAATAATGTCACCAGTGATGTGGGTTTGAATTCCCTACTCAAACTGGTTAGATTCATAGTCAGCATATTGAAAACAGAACATTTCGTTGGATAGTGTTATATCCTCCTGGTTGCCTGCAGCATGTCCTATGCAACAGCACAATGACAGCTGGTGTTTGCTTAGCTTAACCTTCCTTTCCCTGTCTATTATTCTCTACAATGAGAACACTTATTCTTTGATTGGCAGTCATTCTCATTTGTTCATTCCATTTCTAAAAATAAACCTTTCTTTAAGATTACTTTTATTGTTTGGATCAGAAGATCTTTTCAATCTTGCTTATTTGTATCATTCTATATTTAGGACTTTGCAGCTGTCTGAGCTGGTTTTATGCAGTGCTCTTGAGTGCTTTGTTCAGTCTGTATTGGTTAGTTGCTACTTCCTATCGTGTTAGAAATTGCTTTATTAAGGATTCTAAATGTCAAACAAGAAATGTTCTGCTGCCAGTCTTCCCCTGAATCCTCCCTCTTCATATAGTAAGTATCCTATATTGAGAATCATCTTATCTCTTTTTTAGTTTAGGGAAGTACATTTACCCCATCAACTGTATGGTAGCAAGATAAGCATCGATTGTAAGATTTCTTGAAATAAGACAAATTTTATTGAGTAGAACTAATACCTTATGGAAAATCTTACTATATCTCATCTACTAAGTTATGACCTGTCTATCAAGCATTTATCTTTATCATTATCTTCATCATTGCAGTAATACTATCTGTCATGTGACATCCTGTGAGGCAGACTTAGAAATACTGAGGCAACCTGGTACCACTGTCTTGTAGGAATTCTGCAAACAAACTTTAATATGATTTTTTGGCAAAATGGTAGTTTAGCTTAAAAGCTCCATTTTATAAAAATGTTTTGCATAAAAATCCTTACTGATAAGGTAACACTACAAACACAATTAACAGATATGTGAAATGTGAGAAAATTAGTCAAATAAATTTCTTTATGAAACAAACTATATACCTGCACTTAGTAACATCATCAAATAATTTATCTAAGCACTGAGTCCAGCAATGAATTACTTTTGATTGTTGCTCACAAGGGTTTCTGGATCTGTTCATTAATACTTTCTGAAAAATAGCAATATATTATTTTGTACATAAAAAATTATAGGAATTTAAAACAATGACATTGTGCTAACATTATTTTGTTAGAAATTGTGATTAGTTTAATCTTATATTTATACAATTGTTTCCTAAAAGGTGATTGGATAAAATGAACAGATTCATGCAAATACGTACTCAGATTGCTGATGGCAAAATTATAGATTATTTATGATAACCTTTTATTGACTAATTTTAAAAATTCATATTAATGACCAGAAGTTGTCGATGAATGGGGCAAACATTTAAAAAGGTGTTTACCAAAGTTGATGAATAGTAAAGCAGTAAAATGAAAAATTCTTTTCAAAAGAAGCAACTCCAAGCAGAAGAATGATCTGGTTGTAAAGCAACTGATTTAGATGAAAAATTGCAAACCCACTATGAACTTTTACTGTTGATAATGATCCCAAACAAAACAAAAGGGAGAAGTTACTTTGAAAAGCTAATGGAGGTGTCTCATGCTTCAAGAAATTGGGATATTTGAGGTCAGATAGGTATTGCATGAACACTCATATTCCTCATGCAGACATTCAGAAATGAAAATAGATCAAGTAAAAGAATGTGAATGACAGTAAGTATACTGATAAATGAAACAAGACAATTAAAAGAGGCTGAGCAATTCTTCATTTTCAGAAACTTTTCTAAAGTTAAGACTGATCAGTCAACCAGAAGAAGAGTCATTCTGATGGAATGGTGATTACATTTGAAAGCAATCATGATGGATGTAATGATTTCAGAGCAGATATACGCAAATTGACATGAAGTATATCTGACTTCTTTGATATCAGGAACAATCTACTGAAGAAGACAGAAGATAAGAGGGAAATCTTTTTTAAAATGAATCCATGATTATAGTTGGATATCTGTGGATATCTAGCTACAGATACAACTGACTGATTTTAAAAAGATGACAGTGGAAGATAAATAGAATATCAAAAACACACTTGGAAATCTACAATTTGATGGAAATGTGTCATTACAGTCATCATGCTTTTCATCCATTTAAGTTTGAATCTCAGGAGTTAGTGTCTCCCTTGACTGGAGGCTGAAAACAAGATCAGGATGAAAAGAAGAAAGGTAAGCCTGCTGAGAAACTGGGTTGAAAACTGAATGTCAGAAGTATAAGTGACTGTCTTTCACTATACAATGTTAAACCTTTCTGAAGAAGGGCTATGTAATAGTAACATCCATACATCAGTCAGGCAGAATAATAAGAAAGATGTGTTAAGTAGAGAGATGAGAATCTAGACAGAACTACAATGGTCATGTTGGACAACACAGATGATTTTTAACTCATTAAACTTTAAGTCTTGTAATATAATGATAGTACAGGAAGAGAAAAGTAAAGTAGCACAAAATGAGGGTTAAATAGGATGAAAAGGAGAGACAGTCTACTTTGGTCTGTAGAAGACGAAAACAATGAGAATCAACATCTGTAAATGTAATAAGTTTCACTAGTCAATCACATTAATTTCCCCACTAGTCACAAAATGAATGTGGCTTAAAGGAAAATTGAGGCGGCTTCATTGTTTTCAGACTTAACAAATGGCAGCAGTGAAACTTTAAAAGTCAGTAACTTTGAAGTAGACTAGTTGAATAAACAGCAGCAGACTTTCCCTGATGGATTTCATCCCAAACAATGGAGTGCAGTTGGTATGACTACAGGAATAGTGTAAGTGAAAATAATTTAGAAAAAAAAAAAAGTCACTGTATTTTATAAAAGGTAAGTCAGAAAGTCAGCTACCTGAAGAGATTTGTCTTAAAGCCTTATTTTAAAACTTATGTATTCTCCTCATTCTTATCCATGGTTAAACTTAGAACTTATTAGCTTTTATTTTTAAAACATTCATTTTATTTTGAAAGAGTTTAGTTACAATAAGGCCAAGATTATTATAATAAACTAAAATGAAAATCAAATAAAGATGACCGTAATAACAATCCACTCACTTTTTTGATTACTAAAGAGACTAGTCCTCCTGATCCATGTTTCACCAGTAATCCAGGAACTGGATCAATATATCTAAAATCATCATCATCATCATGTGCATAGACCTAAATAAAATTAAAGATATTCATTATTTGCTGGATAGATTTAATTATCCTTCTTTAAAATTGGATCTCATTACTATCTCATTTCAATGCATAAGTATACAAAAGTATTTAAACCTGATAGTAAAGTGATCAGAGCAAACAAAAAGATACAGCTAAACATTAAGTGATCTACATTTAAATTATTTTGATGTTTCATAAGTGTTGGATGACCCTAAAGTTAATGTGCTTTCAAAACTGGTAAAGCAAACATTGAATATTGTGTTACCAATGAGGAAATACATGATATACTTTATGAAGTTCACATTAGAATTTGCACATGCAAGAAGAACTTGGTGTAGAACTGCAACATAGGCACAAAAACATTACTTACAAAATTGTTCTTATTTTTAAATTTATTCAAGCAATGCCAGATTAAGCAGTTTTCTGCAGAGAACAAGGTGTTATGGTGAGTCCTCTGCTTTCTTCTAAGATACATTTACAACATTAGATCAATGTTTTGACATGCACTCACAGAACAATAGTGATTATAAGTTTATCATGGTGAATCAAAACCATCTCACAAATTTGTGCAGCTAAATCTACTACAGTAAAATGGCTGAGGAAGTTGTACAAATGCACATATTTTTATCTACACCTAAAAGAAGTGGAAACTGGAATATTACAAAAGAATGTCCAATTTTATATTAGGATGATTGGTGATAATTGATAGATTAAAAATTTCCATACTCCTTTCATGTTTATATAGTTTTTATTAGCAAGTTTTTGGAAGCCTTTCCTGAATTCCTTTTTCAAGCTATTACAATAAATGGAAATTACATGAATAAATCTCTTGCTCAAGATATCACTGTCATTATTACAACAATAAATTTCTTTAAAACAATTGTTTACATTAATATACCAATTCATTAAAGTTTACTGTTCTATTCCTACTAATGTCTTTCTGTACAAAATTACCAGTTCACTCAACAATTTTTTCTTCTTTTTCCATGCCTTCATATCTGTTCATATTACTTCCTTTGGTATTCCTTATGTACATACTTTCTAAAATTTTCCTTGTTTTTGTTTCTCTTTCTACTTTTTCAATTTTTATCTCATTATGTGGCCTTTCTTATAGCAATGGTCTGCTATTTCTGTTAATTTTATTCTTACATAACCCCCATGTACCAATACTCGTTCTCTTAATGTTTTTTTACTTTCTCCTAAATAGAACTTCTTACAGTTACTGCAGTCAATTTTGTATATTATTCCCATTTCATTTTTCCTATCACTAATATTAATTTTGTTACAATATATTTTTAATGTTATTATTGTATTGGAAAATCATTTTAATATAATATTTCTTACAAATTTTAATTACATTTAGACTATATTTATTCATATAAGAGATAACAATCCTTTTACTTGTTTCTGCTTCAGCAATCTCTTTAATTTTCAGTTTGTTATATTCTTTTTTGATTTTATCTATCAAACTTGAGTTGTATCCATTTATTTTTAAATTTCCTTCATTTCTGTTAATTCATTTTCATAATCTTCTTCTCTATTAGTTCTTACGTCAATTCTTCTAATATAATTGTCCACTAAGTTTCTCTTTATATTTATAGAATAGACTGAATCAAAATTTAATATATGTTTGCTTTGTATGTCCTTCCTATGGTATGAAATGACTAGTTTGTTGTCTAAGCATATGCCTAAGAATATTAATTTAGTCCGTTTCTCTTCTTCCATTTTGTAATTTATATTTTTATGTCTTTTATTCATTTCTTCGAAAACTTTACAAAATTGTCTTCCATACCAGATTAACACTATGTTGTCGGCATAACAGTAGTATTCGAAATCATATTTCTTATTATTCAACATTTCATATTCCCCAAAATTTAAATACAGTAAAACCTCGTTAAGTCGTCACTCAAGGGACCAAACATTTTTGATGATTTAAGTGGAGTGATCACTTAGGCGGAGTGGGAATTTTTGAAAAAAACAAAACAAAAAAACACTGAAATACAGTATTTTCATGAATTGCTGTAGGATTCGGTGAGAAAACAAGATTTTCAGAAATCAATTCATACAAATGAATGAGTGGAAATAAAAAAACACTTTTTATAGTTACCACATTTTAATTGTTTTAAAAGAAAGGCAATGTCTGTCTTTGAAACGTTCCAGCCAACCATTGCTGCCATCGAAATCTTCAATGTTCAACTCCTTAGCAATTTCCATGGCCTTTTCTTTGAGAATCATGGCAGAAATCGGCACATTTTGTGATCTGGCATGTTTTAGCCATCGAACTAAAACCTCCTCGATCTCATCAAACTTCGATTTCTTCATTCTCTTTCTTTTATCTTTGCAGTCAGCTTCTTCAATTACTTGTTTCGATGATAGAATATCGTTTAATGTAGTCCTGGGAATATGGTGTTCTTTGGCAAAAGCTGTTTTCAAAACATTTGATTTTTCAAAAGGTGCAATTAAGTCTTTTTTTTTCTTTAAAAGATAAAGAGGTAAGTTTTCGTTTCCCTTGCATGTTAAAAATGTAATCGAACCACGAAATTGCTAGAGAAAAAATAGCCCTTATAGCGGGGCTTACTTGGTATGAAATGAAGTCACACTCAGGAGTGGTCAAGAAAAACATCTACACGCAACAGAGTCGCAGCAAGAAGTGTGCTTTGAATGATTAGCAGCGAGATTCCAAGAACCCAAATCCTCCGAAAAGGGTAAGAAAGGAATGAAGTGACAGGCATGGTCGAAAATTTCCCGTAAAGGCTTGGCTTTCTTAAAGTGAAGGGGCGGGGCTGAAAAGACACCACGATGGCATGTAAAATGGAGAAGAAAGATGCTTTTGGCCATTTTGAGGGTGATGAGTTATCCGGAGTAGAATTAAATTTGGTGATGGGTAAAGGAGGGTTATTTTACATTTTTGTGTATGAGACCTTGTCGGGACCAAAGGAAAACGACGACTTATCCGGGTGATGACTTAATGAGGTTTTACTGTATACATTACGTAATAGATCTGATAACAGAGACCCCATTGAAAATCCTTTCTCTTGTTTATATATTTTCTCTCGATGTTTAAAATAAGGATCCTTTGTGATTAATTCTATTAGACTCATTAATTGTTTAGTAGGGAGAAAAATAACAGAAATATTAGGAATAGCAGATCATTGCTATAGAAAAGGCCACATAATGAATAATGAGATAAAAATTGAAAAAGTAGAAAGAGAAACAAAAACAAGGAAAATTTTAGAAAGTATGTACATAAGGAATACCAAAGGAAGTAATATGAACAGATATGAAGGTATGGAAAAAGAAGAAAAAATTGTAAAGTGGACTGGTAATTTAGTACAGAAAGACATTAGTAGGAATAGAACAGTAAACTTTAATTAATCGGTATATTACTGTAAACAATTGTTTTAAAGAAATTTATTGTTGTAATAATGGCAGTGATATCATGAGCAAGAGATTTATTCATGTAATTTCCATTTATTGTAATAGCTTGAGAAAGGAAGATCGGAAAGGCTTCCGAAAACTTGCTAGAAAAAAAATATATCTATATAAATGAAGGGAGTATGCAGATTTTTAATCTATTAATTATGAAAAGGAAGAATTTGAGAGAAAAATATAACTATAAGATTGGTGATAATGGTAAGAAACATTACAATGATGAAAATTTCAGGGAATTCAATTATCATTAAAAGAGAGATAAAAATTTCATGTGGACAATCCTACATTGAAAAGTATTTTTTTTTTTTTTTTTTTTTTTTACAAAAAACAAACAAGTAATAATTTTGTGAAAGGTTTTAAAAGCATTCTTGTAATAATTTAAAAATTTAATATCAGAAATTTTTAATTAAAGTAGAAAATTGTATGTAGAATTCAATAATATAATTTATTCAAGCCAATAAAGAAGACAATAAATTAAAAAAAAAAATACAATAATCTAGCTTTCAATGGTCAGACCAGAATCTCTGTCAAGATACATTTCTTTCAAAACGCAGTCGCTTAAATGCAAGAATTAAGTGATCGATTGTTACCACTATTGTAGAGGTAAACTAGTTTGTTTTTTTTTACTTGCTCTTAGGATGGTGATATAAACATCAACATTCTGCTGTCAAAAATGTCTTCTTCTATGTTGTCATTCCTCTTTATACTAGATCTAATATATTATAAGATTACACCCCTGTTAAATTAATTTGAATATTATAATTTCAGAATGGATAGAGATATAAGGGATAAACTAAAATTTACTTCTTTTTTTCTTTTTTAAGAAATTAACCTTTTACTAACTAAAACATCTTTTTTTTACTGGAAAAGTTGTAAATACTACAAAGTGACTGACAGGAGGAATAAGAAAGCAACTAATAATTCAGTAAAAGAAAGTTCACCTAGCAAGAAAAGATGAAGAAATAAAACTTTAACACTAAAAACAAAGTTTAAACTTTTAAAAAATACCACACTTATAACCCAAAAAATGTTAATAAGTTGCTTAGTACATTTTATATAAGGGGCTGAATTGAAAGATCAGTGAATGGAATGATGCAAGAAATATTCCTCGCTAAACACTTACTTGCCTAAGATGAGCTTTACAGAAAGAAGAAAGCGACATCTAATGGAGGGAGAAAATGTAAGAAAAGTCTCTAATGGGATATTTTTATAAATTGAATATCAGAGTCTGGTATTTTAGACAAGTCAGAAAATCCTTTCCACAGGCAATGATAATGCATAATCTCTGTGTATGAAGATGAAAGCAATTCAACTTGATAAGTAGCAGCTGTAAGTTTAACAGTTTTGGTTTGGTTACAAAAATCCCAATTTCCTAAGAAATCTGACCATAGGTTTGATTGCCAAACTTCTTCTGAAGGACTGAAATGATTAGATCAAAATGATCAAGAGGAATACATGTTGTGAAGGCAATGCAATTATCCAAAATTGAATATCCATTGTATAAAAGTTGAAGGAGAAGAGATAATTCTAAAGACAAGTTGATCAATGTGAAAGGAAGAATCACTGAAATGGATGAAAATGAATCTGACATATGAAACAAGATGATACAGCAAGTTAAGGTTTTAACAGAGAAACAAAATCTAATGAGTCCTTGAAATGTCTTCTTTCCTGATCTTTCCACAGATGGTAGTGATAGAGAATAGTCTAGACCAGGGTTTCTCAACCTTTTTTTTACCCATGGACCCCTTTTCCCTTCTTTTTTTTTTGGTGACCCCCTCATAGCTAAAAAGTAAAGGGATTATATTAATAATCAACGAAATAGTAAATGATTATGCTTTATTTTGAATAAAAACTAATTTAATGCAAATAAATTAATCTGCAGTGGTAAATAATACATATTCTACACACTGGTAAATAATTCATAATAAACCATTTTAAAATAAGTGTGATTCAATGAGATCCCTGTGGACCCCGGTTGAGAACTCCTGGTCTAGACAAAATGTGATTCTGAGGAAGTTTAAAAGCTGACAGTAATATTTGTTTTCTTTGACAGTGATTCATAATATGCAAAACATCTAATATGAGACTGAAGAACTAATGATTCCCAACTCTGAGGATTGAATAATCAATCATTAAAGACTAAGGTGATCTGAAAGTCCTGAATTGCTTGTAAGAGTATTCCACAATCTTAATCCTACTGCTGAAGGATATGAAAATGTAGAAGGAAATAACCTAGAACCAATAATACATGTTTGTTATGAAGTGAGGATACAGTGTTGAGAATATTGCAGATACACAAACTGAAACTCTATGTTGTTCAATTAAAATCCTCCCATGCAGAAATGTTTGTAGGATATGAAGTGATTCAGTTTAAAGAGCTGATAATTATGTCAACCACTTCGAGGAGCTACAATTGTTGGTCACAATCTTTGAGAAGTGGAGATGACAGGAGATGCTTTCATGATGTGACTGGAACAATCAGAATAAGCCTGTGAACAGTGGAAACGAATGGAGAAACAGAAGGTTCTAGAAGACAGAATGAAAGAGGTTCTAAATGAATAGCTGGAAGACTTGTTTGCAAATCAACAATGTAAATAATAAATATTGTTACTTGAGGAAGACACTTAAGCAATTATTGTCTTGATCATTTTTAGCAGTTAACACAGATGACAGTGTTATTACCATTAAACTGTCATGTGGAACTAACAAAAAAAATGCTCTAGAAACAATCAGAAAACAAGGCAAGCCACTTAGTTGCATAACAGAAGTCATTTTTTTTTTCCTTTTTGATTTTGATTTTATTAAATGAAACTTTAAAAGTAAAATTATCTTAATACTAAATCTACGACGAGAGTAGGCTCTTTGGACTTCATCACTTATACTCATACACTTGAACATACACACTTTCTTTTCTTCCCTGAAGGAATGTGCCTGTCAGTTGTTTCTTCATCAAGGTTAACTAAAATTTGTATTGATTCTTTATTTAATCTCTGGGCTACACTAGGTCCAAGATTTTAAAATTTTGAACCAAAAGGACACTTTGTTCATTTCACTCAGTACGTCAGCTGCTAAAGGCACTGCAGTGCAGTAAATGTGGTTTGATATTTGTACCAACAATGACTTTTCTAAACATAAATTTTTTAACAAAAAAAAAAAATCAAGTTGCATAAATAGCATCAAAACAGTTTGTAGTTTCTAAACATTATAAAGAGTATTACACCAGAGTTTACTTGCTTTGTAAAAGGATATTATAATATTAGATATTGAAAATTTCGAAGTAGTATATCGCAATTATTTCGAATAATATCTCTCTGCTCTATTAGATTTCTAGTCTTAGTATTTGCAATATATACACTGTCAAATCATGATTTTTCCAAATTATTTAAATTTATCTAGATAGAAAATTCATATATACAGTAAGACCCACATATCCACTGATTCAGCCATCCACAGTTAACCAAGAAAAATTTGGAAAATTCCAGAAACGGTTCATAAGTTTCAAACCACTCACTAAGCAAGAACAGGCTGTAATATGATGAAGTCTGCCAGCCCTTTTGTCTCATATCCAAGCTCCCATGTGAAACTTTCCCCCAATCTGCCTCTTGTGTTCTCTCTTATCGCATTTGTTGTAGAGGTATTGCAGTGTCTTTTTTTAAAAAATCCTTAATTGTTGAAATAATGGCCTCAAAGTGCAAGAGTTGTGATGTTGATAGTGTTTCTCAGCCTAAGAGAAACTGGTGAGTACCCAGAATAGGCAAAGATATTTTCTGACAAATAAAATTCTTTTCAGCACATAATATGTACAGGTACAGTACATAATACAATAATGCTGTACAGGTCTTTGTCATTATAAAATGTGTAACAGTACATATATATTTTTCATTGTGCTTTTGTCCTCTGAGCAGTATAAAAATCATAATTTTTATTGCTCTATCATCGCTTGAGGATTAGGCTAAAACATCAAAATCCATTTCATTCGAGAGAGAGAGAGTACAGTACTATATAATAATGTACAATGTACTTTATTATTACTGTATGTAATGTTAGTAATGTCTTACTGAGTGTTTATGTATCAATTAAACTTCATTATACCTACGTATGTACAAGAAAATTGTGTTATATATGAGGTCAGCAGGTGTTCGCTTATATCAGAGGTTTTAACCATCAGTGGTAGGCCTTGGAACATATCACCTGCAGATAAAGGGGTCTTACTGTATCATTTTTCTTTTGCTGTAAAATTAATACCTACCACAAAACGAAAAGGTGGATTTTCATCTGGTATGAATCCACTTGGATTAGTTAGGAAATGCCAAATGGCAGTAGCAGGACCATGGTATTTCACAAGTTCAGCTACCAACATATAAAAGAAATTATAAATTGTTTAAAAAATTGTGCAAAAGAATTAATAGAATATAAATTGGATTTTTTTTTTTAATTTGTAACATGAAGTTAAATAAAAATGCATTTGATGAGGGATTCCAAATTCAGGTGGCATTAAACACCTTTTCGCTTTTCACAAATGCAATGTACAATGCAATAAAAATATTCCCAATAGATTGTTTATTATTATTTATTTGAATAATATTTCAAATAAATTATAATTATTTGAATTTTTAACTTAATTGTTTAAATCATAATTAATTTAAACTTTTTAAAGCCTCTATAAATGGAGGTCTAATTTTGCTTCCTAAAATATTGTTTCATATCTTAAGTCAAAAAGCATTAATAAGTACTATTCGAACTCACTTTGTTACCTTTTTTTGAACTATTCAGGCACGTAAACTTTCTTTTCATCTTAAAAGCAGTTTAAGATTTTATTGTTCAAGTGGAACTCCTATTTTACTCTAAGCCTATTGAAATATCAACGCTTAGATATCTTTTTTAGGTATCTTTCTAAACTCACCTAGTTGTCTTCACTTATGGAAAAATAAAAACTGATCACATTAATGATGATTTTTAGTATAATATGAAAAACGGAAAAGCGATAAAAATGCACAAATTCGTTTGCTTTCATGCCTTGAGCCATCATCAATGGCATTCTGGGACAGCTGTTTCGTCCTTATTAGGACTCATCCTAATTCAGCCTTGATGACCAAAATGCCTTTTGTGCCCAGCACTTAGCGGGCTAAGGTAATTACGCTGTTCTGGTCACAGCAATTTTTCTATTCTTGTTTGATTTTACAGGGTCCCTCTTCCGAGAGTGGGAGAAGGATCCAGAGGCTTTCATGCGTTCTGAGCTTGATCATCGAGGGTAAATCTGGCTGATGAGTCCCAATAAGGATGAAACAGCAGTCCCAGATTGTCATCGATGATGGCTCAAGGAGTGAAAGCAAACGAATTTGTGCATTTTTATTGTTTTTCTGTTTTTCATATTATACTTAATGCTTGTTAAACCTTCTTATTTATTGATGATTTTAGTAAAAGAAAATTTCAAAATTGAGCCTTCCTTCAGGAATTATTACTGAAAAACTCAGTTTTTAATTCAAATATTACATCCATGTAAGCAACACTATCAGATTTTGCATATATTTTCTGGTGTGGTGGCCTTCACAGCATGGGCGATCCGTTCATTGATATCACTGATGAATCTGGGCATTGTACAAGTTGTCTTTCACATATCTTCATAGGAAGAAGTTACAGTGTCACCCATGCTGTGGAGGCCATCACACCAGATGTGCTCATTGAATCTGGCATGAATTAGGCTACTGCTTGGATGTGTGCTGGGTGATGAAAGGTGCGCACATTGAGAAATTTTGAGTGACGCACATCAAACTTTGACAGCCGCACTTCCAATTGAGAGATGTCATGACTGTATACCTTAAGCAATACAGAAAATATATGTCTTTGGAATTATATATATATATATATATATATATATATATATATATTTTGGTTGTGCCCTCACAACTAAGTCTCGCCTGGAGACGATGACCAACCCCCCCCCCCAAAAAAAAAAGCACACACACATGCAATTTTTTTTTATTTATGTAAATTAACAAATTCAAAACTCACATTCCTGCAAATTAAATACAATTCTAATGATTACATAGTAGTAGTTTAGCGTTTTTAATAATACAGCTTTCTAGGATTTTCCTTTTTAAAATCTTTCTTTAAACATAATTTTAACATTTGGATTCATGACATGCCCTAATTTTAAACAATGTTCTGCAACGTCGGAAATATCTTAATTTTTACTTTTCAACACTCTACCCGTGTTCTAACTATAACAAATTTGAGTATTGTTTTATAAATTTATTAATATTTTTATTATTTATATGTACATATTCAATTTTATTTACACAACCCTGAGAAATAATAATTAAACCCGGAGCCCGGAGATAACTCAATGAAACCCAGAGTCTCCGGGTCAAACCCAGAGAGATGGCAACCCTAATATATATATATATATATATATAATGCCTTCTAGAGCATATTGGGGGAGGGGACATTCAGAAGGGATCATTTTTTGATAAGAAACCCATGTCTTGCAGGTCTTGCTGCCTTATAGTTTGGATAGTTTGAACAGTTGGCCAGACATTCCAATGATTTGTGCCCATGGCAAGTGCAGTGACTCAGTGTCCTTGTGTTCAATGTGATAATGCACTTCCTCTTCAAATCTTGTGTTAATAAGGTTCCTCTGAGACTCCCTGTTGATCATGATGACTGTGAAGGTACCTGTTTCTGACAATACCTTGAGCTTTGACATAAATTAACATCTTATTAGTGAACTCAACAAAAGTAAACTGTGTCATTATGCACCTACCACAGAACATCTTCAAAGAATAGATAAAAGCAGCATGACATACAAGTAATGATCGTTACTTGTTGTAATAAGGAGATGTAATGTCACCACAACAATCTCTTACCATGCGTGGATGGAAAATAGGCTAAACAGTTTAAACCAAAAGCATACCCAGGAATTTCAAATGGGAGGGATTATGATGGTCTTAGACATTCAATCAAAACAAAAACAAAAAAAAATCCTTTTTTCTGTATGATTGGTTGGGGGGGGGGGGGTTACAAACAGAACAATGGCTGCCCAACCAAAAGAAAAAGGTCCAAAATGCTACATTTCTTCCATTTTTGGATGCAATGGGGAGAAGGTTTTACAACCCCCCCACCCTACCGTGATATGCCAAGGGTTCATAATATCAAAATAAGGCAGGAGGGCCTGTAGCAGGGAAATGGTGCATTTCCAGACTTGGGTTCCTTCTCAAAAAGTTATTCAATCTGGAACCCCCTCCTACAAACCCTAGAAGTTTATAATATATATTCATTTGTACCTTATATATGAGGCATTAAGAGGCAGAGTGGACTAACCTTTAAATTCCGAGATTTTAAGTTGTTTGGACCAACTTGTGGTATGAAAGACAGCCTACCTTTTGATAAAATGGACTAATCTCTATCACTATTATCCCCAAAATAGTAGGAAGAAAAAAAAGATATGTGCATTCAAGATTTTTGTACCAGTATTTAACTTTAGTGTTCAACATCTCAAAAAGTTATTCAGAAAATTAAGTCCACTCTGGTTCTTAACACCTGATATATCTTACTTTTATCATACTGTATATTCTTATGAAAGAGTGATAAAAATGCTTATACAATTAACAATTAATTCAATTTATTAATTTACAGAATTAATTCAGAAGAAAAATAATTTGATTATTAGAAAGTCTTGATGTAATTCATTACAACATTTTTTTAGTTATTTCAAAGAAGTCTTCCAATGTTGTCAGTTTCAAATTTCTCTTTAGGTGGAATTTATGAGCAGACTTTTAGTTTAATGAGATAAAAATTGAAATTTGGAGATCAATGTCATCGGTTTCATCAAAGAAAAGAAGGTTCTAAAGTAATCTCTACCCACAAAACTTTTTGTTTCCTAATTTTCCAAATTGTAGACACAGTTGATGATTGCGGTTTTCTTAATGGACACATTGCTTGTCCTATTCTCTAGAACAGTGTATCTCAACCTTTTTTGCTTCATGGCAGACTTTTATATTTGCAGAAATCCTGCAGCACACCAAGCTTTTTCATTTTGTGTATGCTAGAATCTTTTCAAAACCACCTAAGATTTATAATTGAATACAACAGTCTATCTTAAACATTTAAAGATAACCTGAAATGTAATTTTTAATTTGCAAGTGATTTATTACTTTCTTAACCTTAATTGTTAGAACAAGACAGAATTTAGTTTATATTTCTGTTTGCCCAGATTATTTGATGTCTACACTTTATTCTTGATATGAGCATTTGACTAAGTTATATCTTACACTTGTGGCAAACCACTGAGCAGCTCACACAGGTTGAAAAGCTCTGCTCTAGAACTCCTGAATATTTTCCACTTTCTCATGGATTGTCAAAATTTCTCCCCCTCCATTTTCTAAGTAAATATTCAACTGAATTTGATACAGCACAACAAATTCTAAGCGACAGAAATAAAACTGTTAAGAAAATTTTAAATATTTGTCCAAAGTTTGCTCATTATATCCATGCAGCTCTCACATAGTCATTAGTTTAACCATCAAATGTTGCTAGTAAAATAATCATTCCCAACCCCCTGTTTGCTGTTAATAGCTGAGATCTCATTATAACTGCATTTTCTGGAAGACTACTTTAACTTAGTTTATCTCAAAACATTCATAGTTTTCATTTTTAAAAATCTAAAATTGTTCAATGTTGCTCTTTTCTCAAGTGATTTATCACTTACTTCAATTTATTTATTTATTTTTTGAATAAGCATTTGCACTTGAAAGCAGCCTGGAGGAGCTAGGTTCAATCGATGTCAGAGATCAAGAATTTTTCCACCTTAAATTCTCCTCCAAAGAGGTACTAGGGTCTACCCAGCCCACTGAAGAATGAGTAAGGGTTAAAGGTAGGTGGGCATTGGGTTGGCTGCACCCAATCTCAAGTTAGTCTACTTGGTCAGGAAATGCTGAAGAGCCTTATCTACAGTGACCCAAAAATGGAGATTAATTTTTCCAGTAAATTTAACATTACCATGGGTCTTAAAAGTAAGAGAATATAATGTTTCTCTTCTAATCAAGATTGTCCCTGAAAAAATATTAAGGCTGTTGGATGTGTCAGAATGGAAAGATCTAGAGATGAATAGAGCCATAAAATTATGGTCTGTGCTAATAGTATTGTAATGATTGATGGAGAGATAGAACTGATAAGAATGATAATTATTTTAATGAAAAAATGAGAAATTATAATTATCGTGTAGGCCCATGTCTTAATCCACTGGTACTTAATGACATCATCAGTTGAGATATTTAATTTTTCTACAATAATAACAAGAAAAAGTATGAAACCATACTGGAAAGTATACTGTTAGTTTAAATTTAATAATAAATTTAGTCTATAATAAACTCTTTAAAATTAGTTGCACTTTAGTTATCAATAAAAAAAAAAATCATTCTTAGTCAGATGCATTCCAAAACTTTTTGCAAACTGTTTTCCAATGATAAGAATCAGTTCTGAAACTCATTAATAGAAAAATAAATATTTCATTATTTACTAATTCATTCATTATCAAAGGGTAAAGATAAAGCAAATGTAACATGGCAGATATTAAATAGTTTTAATATTTTCTTATATTTCATTCTAACAACAAGTTTAATGTGCGGAAATAATATTAACATACAAGAAAAAACATACACGCACATAAATAAGGAATCACTGATCTGTTTTTAGTGTTTTCGATACCAGGAATCCAGAACAGCTGTTTCAGGTTTCTTAACCTTCATCAGCTGGATTCACCCAGTATCTTACAGCTCAGTGATCCCAAGAAACATATAAAGGAAGCAAAAGTCAACAAGATAATGGCCCTCTACATTAAAAAACAACAATATATAAAATAAGAAAAAAAAAAGGGCAGAAATTAAATCCCCGCTAGCAACTGCTTATGATGGATTAAATTATAAAAAAAGAATACAAGGAGGCTTAACATACATGTATTAAAATAAAGTGAAAGTGAAAATAAATAAAACTCACTCACTTACAAACATGTAGGAGAGAGAATTAAAAATGATGGCAATAAACCAACAATTTCAGAATATGCGGAGTATTCTGAAACTGTCGGTTTACTGCCATCGTTTTAATTCTCTCTCCTACATGTTTGTAAATAAGTGCCTTTTTATTTATTTTCACTTTCTCTTTATCTTAAAAAAGAATACATTTAACAACAAGTTTGACGTGCAAAAATAATATTAACATCACAAGAAATAACATATAAGTACATAAATAAGGAATCACTGATCTGTTTTTAGTTTTTTCAATACCAGGAATCCAGAATCAGTGATTCCTTATTTATGTGCTTATATGTTTTTTCTTGTGATGTTAATATTATTTCCATATGTTAAATTTGTTGTTAAATGTACTCTTTTTTATAATCCTTCATAAGCTAAGCAGTTGCCAGGGGAATTTCTGCCATTTTTTATTCTTATTTTATATATTGTTGTTTTTTAATATGAAGGGCCATTATCTTGTTGACTTTTGCTTCCTTTATATGTTTCTTGGGATCACTGAGCTGTAAGATACTGGGCGAATCCAGCTGATGAAGATCTGAAAACCTGAAACAGCTGTTCTGGATTCCCAGTATCGAAAAAACTAAAAACAGATCAGTGATTCCTTATTTATGTGTGTATATGCTTTTTCTTGTGATGTTTATATTTCATTCTGTTTCAATGTTTATTACTACTGCTATGGGAATACTAATGACTTACAACTTACTTGTTTTAAAAGATGTACATCTTCCCATAACTGTATCCACATAAGATCTATTAATGCTATGTGGACATTTATCTTCTCCAGAAAAGGATTCACACTAAAAAAGATCCCAGTATTATCAATATTTATTTTTTCAATGTTATGGATTTTAAGAATGTTTTATTTCAGAGATGCCTACTTTAATAAATTTTCATAATTTATATAAATTTACAATTGATTTCAGACAAATTGGAGCACAATACAACAATCACTGTATTCTCTATAATACAAGATGATTCAAATTAAAGTATCCCTATGCAGATCACTCTGGAAAGAGAACCAGTTGGGGAAGCAATGTTAGACTTGGAATGCATACATTCCAGATAATGGGGAAAATATTTCTGCAATAAAAAAAAAAAAAAAAAAAAATAGTTCAAAAAATGAATGACGGTGGAATATGATATTGCCTGAGAGTACCAGCTACAGTAGTATGAACTGGATGGGTGTGTGAACAGGAAATGAACCATAAACAATGGCATACCAAGTGTTATTGAGTGATTTTTATCCATTCTTTCCATACATTATGTAACAGTGGTTAATAGCACTGGGAGCTGAATTAGGCTGGAGAGAGCTGTCAATGATAGTCAGAGACAATGTTCAATGTTTAATTGGCAGTTCTGCAGGACCAAAAGCTAATACTGAGTGACGGCATGTTTGACAGCAGAACATAACTGATCTGTAGAGATGTTTCACACTTGCAGTATGATTCTGTCCTTCAAATCTGCCAGGTGAAGAACGTTGCTCTGATAAACCGTGCTTTTAAGATAGCCCCAAAGCCAAAAATCACAGGAGTTAGGTCTGGTGAAAATGATGGCTATCTTGTTGGGAATGCACAACTGATGATTTTATCCTCTGTGAAATGTTGTCACAGCAACTGTTGAATATTATGTCCAATGTGGAGTGGTGCTCCATCTTGCATAAGTGTTGTCTTGCATAAATGTGCAACAATAAGGCATCATCTTTGCTGGAAGTGCAGGATGACGAAACTGTGCAGCATGTCCCACTAACAGGTTAGGGTTACCATACAGGTAACAGGTCCAGTTGGATGGATTTCCTTGAAGAAAAGGAGAGAAATTGAAAGTAAAATGCATTTTACTTACTTGGTAATGTAAAATGAATAATCAGAATTAAAAGGATGGGAATAATCTGACAGTTTAGGAATAATGTTCTTTAGGGATGGCACAAACACTTAGGACAACATAAGATGAGAATACATTTGCACACTTCCACTATGTATTCTCACCTCGTGCTGTCCTAAGTGTTTGTGTAATCCTATATATGTTTGTGCCATCCACTAGTGTAGCTGGGGGTGGGGGAGCGGTTCACCCCGGGCGGCATTTTTGGTCTACTGCAGTGGTTAGGAAATGTCCCAAATGTCGTTTTGACTTTTTGTCTGTGTATTGAGAGGGTCGGCAAACTCAGTGACAGTCCCGGGCAGCACACACTAGCTAACACTGGTGCCGTCCCTGAAGATGGAATATGCACAGTATTCCTAAACTGTCAGATTATTCCCATCCCTTTATTCCTGTTTATTCATTTTATTTACATTACCAAGTAAGTGCATTGGATTTTCAATTTCTCTCCTTAATTTAATACTCGTATGTTAAGCCTTCTCATTCCTCGAAGAAAAACAGTGCTGCTGAGAAATATGGTTGTTAACCCTATCCATAAATGTTATCTTCGATGAATGTAAGGGAATCGATGACTTAGAACATACGTGCTATGCAAATTTCAACAACTGGTGCTGCTTGCAGTGCCATATTTCCATCTTGGTCATTTTTTTATCTATTTTTTTTTTTATTGCAGAAATCTTTTCCCCATGATCTGGAATGTGTACAGTCCAAGTCTGATGTTGTTTCGCCCACTGGTTCTTTCTCCAAAGTGATCTGCATAGGGATACTTTAATTTGAATCATGTTGCATTTTATTTGTTTTGTATGAGATAGTTACAACATTCAAACCTTGTAAAAAAAAAAAAAAAAGCAAAATTGTAATTTGTTAATTCTAGTAAACCATATCAAGTTACAAAGTTTTGCTTAACAAGCTTTTGTACTTGTGAATTCTCATATGTAGAAAATTCTAAATAAATATTTAAAATACTGAGTGAAATATTGATTATTCACTGTACATTTGTCTTCTTCTGTAACATTACTGCCAAAAGAAATGCTAGAAAAATATCAAGAATATCACTGTATTATTTGGTAGCTTTCCAATTGAAAACAGTTTCTGTGAAAGTCATCTATTTAATTTCTATGATGAAGTGATCTGTGAATTACTTTTCTTTCTTTTTTAAAAAGTCTCAATAAAAGTGATGTCACTATATTGGCAATGCTTCATTTCTAATGAATTAAAATTCCAAAATACACTGTCCAGCCACTTTATTAGGTACACCTACCTAGTAGCGTGTTGGGCCTCCTTTAGCCCTAAAAACATCCTGAATTCGTTGAGGCATGGATTCCACAAGATGCTGAAACGCTGTTGAGGTATTGTGTACCATGCAGACATGAGTGTGTCATGCAGTTCCTGAAGATTTGATGGAGGTGTAGGCCTGGAGCGAACAGCCCATTCCAGTTCATCCCACAAATTTTCAATAAGGCTGAGATCCAGGGACTGAGCGGGCACTGCAGCAAGGAAAAATCATCGTCCTCAAACCATCTCATAGCGATGCAGGCTTTGTGCACCGGACCATTATCCTGCTGGAAGTAGCCATCTGCATGAGGATAAACTGTTAATATGTACAGTTGCACTTGGTCAGCTATGATGTTTAGATATGCTCTAGCATCCTGACGTGCCTCCAGAAATATCAATGGACCCAACGTGTGCCAGGAAAACATCCCCCACACCATGACACTGCCCCCACTGGCTTAAAGAGTTGTTGTGAGACACGACAGGTCCAGACATTCATGCACACAGCAGGTACCTAATAAAATGGCCGGACAGTGTATTTCCTATTGAAGAGAAACTGTCCATCTACAAAGAGAGGACGAATTCATCAGAAATGAAGTATAAGTGGAAGTGTTTTGGTAAACTTGACATGAAATCTGAATAGAATTTAATGCCACTCATCAATTTAAGGGTCTTTCAGTCAATACGAGATTGAAGAAGCTCCTAATGCTTTAGGAGTATGTTTGGGGAATATTTTCTCATTTTATCATCACAATTTTGGCTACATTTGGATATGTGACCAATTGCTGTTTCAACATCCAACAGCCGCTCAAGAAAGGACAAAGTTGGGATCTTTGAACAAGCTTTTTGGGAAATCCATAATTCTGGTCATCTTCATATGTCTGTGTCTGTTTATTTTATTCACTGGCAAAAAGCAATTTTTATTTTTATATTCCATATGGCTATACTTTTATAAAAGTTACATAATTTATGCTGTATTTAGATAAAACTATTTAGTTGAAATCAGATATGACTTCTGGCACCCTAGGCCATTCTGTAAATGAATCTCATCAATAAATATGATTTGGTTAACATAGTTTATTTGTAGCTAAAAGTACGAGACCAAACCTATGTCAGGCTGATTTATTTGAGTAAACAGATTTGCTGAAAACATTCAATTTAACATTTTCATTTTAACCAGTTTATGACACAAGTTAAATTAAAGCACTTATATTTTAATTCTGTCATAAGTCGATATTCCAATAATCTATTTCTGGGAGCAGCAATCTATTTTTCTTTAGAAAGTTTCTGCACTGGGCTACAAGCTATATGGAAAACCAAAAAAAAAAAAGAAAGAAAGACCTTGTTGTTGTATTTTTAAAAAGGAATAAATAAGAATATAATTTATTTAAAAGATATCATACTTCCAATATTTATTTACCTGATTCATCATTTTTATTTAATAATAGCACCAGCATGCTACATTATTAGTATTCTGTTGCGTCACTTCTGGCTACTATACATACTGATATATTGCATAGTGTGAAGTGAAACGAAGTCCTGATGATGTATTGTGGCAGATCATGCCAAGCTTGCTGAAACTGCTACTCCAAATGCTGGATGCACGATGATGAATGTACTTGACATCCTCAATGAGGAAAAGTCTGGGGACCTGGCAGGCTAAGGAAGAGAATGAATCGCTTGGAAACACTGCTGGGAAGTGTGTGCAGTGTGTGGATGTGCATTACCCTGTTGGAAAATTGCTCCTGGCAAATGTGACACGAATGGCAAAACAACAGATTGCAGGATCTCCTGCACATATTGCTGTGCATTTAAAGTCCCTAGAATCACTATGAGAAGGATCAACTGTGATGCAAAATGGCTTCTGACATCATTACACCAGAAGCTTATGGCTGTATTGGCTGTGTGCCTCTTGCCAATACTGCCACTGTCCAGTCCTCCTCCATAAAGTGCTGCGATGGTCATCTGCTGCAAGACAGAAGTGGGACTTAATACTTAACATACTAAGAAACCATTTGGGAGCGGATCATGTCTCATGGGTACGGTCGCACTCTGTGGAGGAGGATAGGACATCACTCAGATCCTGGCAATATTGTAAAAGAGGCAAACAGTCTATACTTCTGGTGTAATAGTGTGGGTAGTCATTTCTTATGATAGCAGATCACTTTTCATAGTGATTCGAGAACTTTAATTTCACAACAATACATGCAGAAGATTCAGCAACTCTTTATTTTTCTCTTCGTGTAACGCCTGCCAGAACAATTTTCTAACAGAAATAAAGCTCATCTACACACTGCACACATTTGCCAACAGTGTCTCCAGGCAATTCCTTCTCTTTCTTGGCCTGCCAGGTCCACAAGACATCTTCCTAATCGATCACATCAAATACAAGCTAGGATGTCAACATTCATCCATCATTTGGAGCAGCAGTTTCAGCAAGCTTGGCATGATCTGCCACAAGACAACATTGGGACTTTGTTCAATCAGTTCCAATTCTCTTCATTCACATGGCACCAACAAAGTTTCATTCAAATTGGATGCTTCCTTCATGGTGCTTCGATTTTTTGTCATATAAAAAAAAAAACAAATACAACAACAATTCCTGGATAGCAAACAAATGCCATACATCCTTCAAACTCTCAACAGCAAAGGAAATCAAGTAAATCTGTTAAATTTACTTCTTCAGAATAAAATTTCATCCATTAATAGTGTTTAGTTTTATTTTCCCAAACATTTGTGTTCAAATTTTTGAAAATGCAAAGATTCAATCAGATCCTTGATATCTACATGTAGCAAAAAATTCTTATTAATGAAATTTAAGAGACTGATTTTTTTTTCCCCTGTGCGTTGTTTGGAAATTTATTGCTTGGAGGTGAATTACATAACTCTCAGGGTCCATCAGTACTATTAAATTATACACGAGAGTTCTCATCTATAATAAATGCAAATGATGAATCAGGTAAATAAATATTGGAAGTATGATATCTTTTAAATAAATTATATTCTTATTTATTCCTTTTCAAAAATACAACAACAAGGTCTTTCTTTCTTTTTTTTTTGGTTTTCCATATAGCTTGTAGCCCAGTGCAGAAACTTTCTAAAGAAAAATAGATTGCTGCTCCCAGTAATAGATTATTGGAATATCGACTTATGACAGAATTAAAATATAAGTGCTTTAATTTAACTTGTGCCATAAACTGGTTAAAATGAAAATGATAAATTGTATGTTTTCAGCAAATCTGTTTACTCAAATAAAAAGTACAAATACACAGGTTTGGTTTCGTACTTTTAGCTACAAATAAATTACGTTAACCAAATCATTTTTATTTTGCCTCCAAATCGAGCATTTTGTTGAATGACAATTTATTGATGAGATTCATTTACAGAATGGCCTAGGGTGCCAGAAAAAAAAGTCATATCTGATTCCAAATAAATAGTTTTATCTAAATACAGCATAAATGATCTAATTTTATAAAAGTTATCAAATATATGATATGATATCAAATTGGGCGCTTCCTTCACAGTGTTTCGATTTTTTGTCAAATTGTGTATATGCAGAGTTCATAAGGTAAAGATGATTTCATTTTCACCAAGGGAAATAAATGTCTATCTAGGTTCTACAGCTTCTGGGAAATCATTGTGGATGTCTGTCAGTTCTTACATTCTTACCAATTTAAACAGCAAAGGTTATGTATAAACAGCTAGTCCTTCACTGTTCAACTCTTTTATCTTTTTAAAAGATTGTCATGGGTCATACTGCTGCTCTTTACAAGTTGCTCTGACATTTTATAAGCTTTCGTATTGGTTTCAGTTCACTTTCTAATTGAAATGGAACCATGGGCATTTTTAGGGGTGTTGAAGGATGAACACCCTTCCCTGAAATCTCAAAATGAATAGAATAGGCCCTAATTTTTTTATTTTCTTTTTTATGATCAGTAGCTAATTGAGAGGACCATAGGTCTCCCAACCCCTAAAATTTTAAAGATGACATTTTTTTTTAGGTTGTTGAAGGTTGGCTTCCTAACTTTGCTCACCCCAAAATAAAATCCTTTATATGCCTCTGATTCGAAAATTCTATAAAGCTGAGTTATAAGCAGGGAATGCTGCACTAGATGCATTAATTTCAACACTGTTTATAAAGCATTTTCTCTTCAGCAGCATATAATCATAAATATCTCTGCTGCGCACCCACAACGGTAAGTGTATTTCCCAAAGGTGAACCACCTTGAATTGAATTGTGATTGATAATACCATCCGAGTCTTTAAGGTATCTAGTACCCACAAAAGTTTTAGCTCAAAAGATCAAAATGTACGGCAGTTATCCACGTCCCAATTTTGAGGTCACGCCCAACTTCTAAGCTCCGCCCCCTAAAAACATGTGAACAGATGTGACTTTTTTGTTACTTATTTGTAGTGAAACCAATGCCCTAAAAGCTCTAAAAACAATATGAGTATAAGGTTTTGAAAATAGGAAAAATTATCAAAAAGTGGAAGATATATAACTTATATATAAATATAAATCGTGGGAAGAAGAATTTGAATGGCATATATATTCGTGATCTATGACCCCTGTTCGGAGTTTATGACAAGGTTCCGGGGTCATCTGTTAGGTAGGGGAGAACGCAATAGTGTATTTTTCCTTTGGAAAATACACTAAAATTACTAAATTATTAGTAATTCATCATGTGGGAATAACAAGCCTTCAGCTTTGTGCAGTGTACCGAAGTTTGAAAATTCTTTTAACTATTGTTAATTCTAGCAAAAATGAAAGAAAACAAAGTTATATTACTTATTATGCTAATATTCAAATGTGAGGCTAAGAATTGTAAATTTTATGTACTGCTCTATAAAAAAAAAGCACAAATTTAATGTACGACATGACCCCATTTATTTCAATATCCTTCCTCAGCTCCAATTGAAGAGACTAGTGCAAAATGTACACAATTACTATAAGTTGAACTTTTCAGGATATGAAAAATTAGGTTTCTTTTTACAATTGAATTCAAGTTTACAACAAAACTTATTAGTTTATCCATTTAAGACATTTTAGGTAATATCTAAATATGAGAAAATTAAAAAATAAATAAATAAAACAAAGTTATTTTTTTTTTTAAGTGAGTCATCTAAAGAACTTAATGATGAATGGAACAATAATCAACTTGTGATGCTTTGATGAATTTTCTTAATAAGCTTTGCCAAATATGTAGATTGGAACATATTGTAGGGACTGGGAATGAAGCAGGTGTTTTTATTGTTTATGCTAATCTATAGCTTCTAAAGAAAGAAAGTGACTGCGAAATATGTGGAGTCATTTAGAAGCACAAGGGAAGAAAACCAGAATTGGGAATAAAAATTATTTTTATAGAAGCATAATGCTAAAATGCTGAATAAATGCTTTCTGCAAATAGATATCTTGAAGTAAGCAGAGGTGATAAAATCTTGAGCAAGTAAGATTAACTTGATAGTCTGAGGATTTTCTATCCAAAACTGACAAAGGTTCAAAATAAGGCCTCAGAAAGCCTTGGTTATGCACCAACAGTGCTAAACAGCTGATATGAAGGCCACTGGAATAATATCTTGTAATAGTTCTATAAGTATGTTGCCTTAAATCTTGAACTATGGCAAACTTAATTTATGAAAAGTGTTGCTAAGGAATATATCAAGACAAGATACAGTAGAAAGTAATAACTTTTGTCAAAAAATTGGCAGAAAACTTGACACTAAATTTTATATTAGTCAAGAAAATGTGCGAACTCAGGTAAACAGTAACTGCAGTGAAGACAGTGTAGAGATTCAACTGAAAAAAAAAAAAAGCATATTTCAGATTTATTGTAACAACAGGTTGTCATTTGGGGTGAATAAACTAGATGGCACATTAACCCACGAAGGAAATTTAAATCCAACTACATGAAAATTTTTGCTTGTACTTCCACAAATATGAAAGGAAAATATTGTATTTATGAAGATATATGAGTAATCAATGAACAACAACTAATGTGCTAAAAATAAATTCAAAAGTAGATGGGAGTTGTCATTAGGAGATAATAAATAGCAGACATGATATTTTCTCTGAAATGGATATAACAATCCTTAAACAAGCAGAGATTTATCAGTACCACTGAAAAAAATAATAAAAAAAGTTCTAATTATGTCAAACTGAGTGCAGCATAACAGAAAGAAGTGCAATAAGTAAATGATCAATATCAAGAGCTGGAATATATGGCAGTGATCTGGGCTTTTTAACTTGGCATCTGAAAATATCACTATCTAATACTTGTTTGACGTGGGTAAAGATTAATTCTGAATAACTGAAATCAATTTGAAATTTTAAATTCAGCTGAATGCAATGGAGAATTAAAGACTTCATGTATGTTTATGTTTATGTAGTGAATGTGGGTGGCAGAGAAGCCAAGCACTGCGACCGGAGGTCTATTGTACTACCCACGGAAAGAAGGACAGATGGAGAGAAAGAATGAGAAAGTATGGTGGGAGAAGTGCAGGGGAAACGGGAGAACCCCAAGAAAACCTGCACAGCACGGATCGTCCACCATCACGAAACCCACATGAGAACCGAACCCCGGTACTCAGAGGTGAGAGGCCGATGTTATAGCGACAACGCCAACCGCGCGGTCAAGACTTCATGTAAGTGTCTATTCCTTTACAATGAAGTAAAAGCCTTTTCTTATTTGCTTTACTTTAACCCCCCCCCAAAAAAAAAAAAAAAAAAAAAGATCGCCATTCGACATAATTTGTCTTTTGATAAGTTGCATTATACCAACATAACTGCATTATACCAAATGTACAAGAAAATTTAGTGACAAGAAACTTATAATTGAAAACATTAAATGAGTTGTTCATGTTGCTTGCTTAAATAAAGGTTCTGTTCCTACTTTCTTTACCCCTTATAGGAAGGAAGTTCTGGACCTCACTCTTGCTTCCACCTGTCTTAGGACAGAGGTTTGAGACTGGAGAGTATCTAAAGAGGTTTATTTGTCGAACCATCAACACATCCTTGTCTCCTTGAACACTGAGGTGATCATTGAGGAAAGATATAGAAACCCAAGATTAATTAAAATCTCTAGGAATTATTATATAATCATCATCCTTTCATTATTTTACTTTGAAGATTGGTTATGTTATCTACAAATATTTTTTTTTAAGAAATTTAAACACTGTACTTACACTTAAGGTCATAATTTTGAAGTTGTCATCTGAAAGTTGAGTCCTTTCCCAAACAGTATTGATATCTTCCAAGTCAAGGATGTCCCATACTTCAAATTTCTTTGTAGCGTTGGGGTTAATGGTTTCCAGCATCTCAATACTGTCTACTATGCCTTTAGAGTAATTAAATGCACGAAAAGGGCAAAATGTGAGAGTTGGAAACTTAACACTATTGTTTGTCTCAAACTCAATACTAACAGCAGGATCCCCATGAATGTAATTTGAGATGGTGTCAGCGATCTGATAAATGCAGGTGATTACACATATCACTAGAATAACAAACCATATAAATTTCAACCATAAACCATGTTGATTACTCAGAATACGATCAATACCAGTAATGCTAACTGTCATTTGATTGTTTTCTTCCTCAAATTGTTCCCATGCTTTCTTCTTCGTAGAATGACCAATTGCAGGGTATATTTTTACAATCCTGCTGCTCCTTCGATTTGTCCCTTTGCCAAAACTAATCTTCATTCTCAAGCTGCAAAATAAATTAACATACAATTTATAATAGAAATGTCTAGGTCAAATATTGATCATTGCTAAAATTTCAATTTGAACGTATTCATGTATTTTTTTGTGAGTTTTTAGTGTTCATTTTTTTATAAATGTTTCTGAATATTGATATGATTTTTGTTTCTGCAGTCCTTTTATTAGTATGTGTTTGTCAGTTTTGTAGTGTACATCATATTTCTTCAATTTGGAAGTTAAATAAATGCATGCTCAGGGATTTTGATTTTGGGATGGGGATGGGGGAAAGGTGATATGAATATTATTCGGGATCCATCCAACCAAAAAAAAAAAAAAAATTGGTAAAAGAATGAAGAATGCTGAATTTCTTTTTTCAGGTGCAATATGGGAAGTTACAACCCCACCCTTGGCAAACCAGCACTAAGCAGGCGTCTGTATCTTGTTATCAGTATTGTAGCTAAGGAGGAAGCAACAATCCCAAGCAGAACTGGCATATTGAAAGGGTGGTGGGTTGATTGAGTTTAGGATCCCCCATCCTATTGCGTCCGAAAATAGAAGATACCTAGGATTTTGGACCTATTTTTTTGGGTTGGAAAGGTCATTGGTTTGTAGCTCCTTCCCCCCTGAAGTTTTTTTTTTTTTTTTGAACGACTGTAACTATAATCCCTCCCATTCCAAATTCCTGGGTATGACTATACCAAGAAGCACTTGAAAGGGAGCAGCAAAATGGAGTCTTGCTATTCTTTTGGTTGGAACACAAGACCTTTTGGGCCTTGGGACAGTATTTGATCATTTGCTTCAGGTGACCAAAAAGCTGTGTTATGTATTTATATTACGACAATTTTGCAATATTTATGTTTTGAGCTATTAAATCTAACTTCAGGAATTGAACTATCAAACACCAATGACTTTGTCAATCTTTAAGATATAATTTGGAATAATAATGTTCTAGAGTTTATGTACAATGGTGGCTAGTATTTTGATTTTATCAGTTACTTCACAGTTTGACTGAGCTAAATTAATCTACTGATTGTTTTGTATAAATCTATCTTCATTTTTTAAAGATTTTGTGAATAAATGTGATAATTTTCAATTTCTTCATTATTATCTTTGAGAGTTCCTAATTATTTGCTTTCTGTGTTCTTTCAAGTGTTTTACAAATTAATTAGTTATGGGATTAGCATGCAAAGAACGAATACTTAAATAAATAATTAAAATTGCACATAAAAATAAAATTAAAAATGAAAATCAACTAAAAAAGAATAAAAAATAAAAATAAAGCCAACAGTTTTGATGGCTAACAAGTCATCATTTTCAAGGTGTAAACAAAGTAAATACAAATGACAAATTGGAAGGCTGGAAACAATCTTTCCACTAATCCCAATAACATTAACAACACTCCGGCTCTTTTCCCTTCATACCTTCAAATTATTTAACTCTTACAATTTAAAAATAGCTTTTTTCAGTTTTTAACAAAATAACCTTTTTAAATACCAATACTAAAGATCCCATTAACATTGTTTATAAAATACCCTGCATCAAATGTAATCTCTCATACATTGGTCAAACGAAGAGGAACCTTTCTGTCAGAGTTAAGGAGCAACTAACAGCTTCCGAAACTAAAACTTCCGCCTGTTCTGCCACTGTGTCACATTATAAATATTTTGTATTTTGTCTAAATTTGTGCATGTAGTTTGTGTATACATTGTTTTTCTTCTTTCCCTCCCATCCCTGTTTTTTCCTTTGTACTTGAACCATTCTCATGATCCTTTTCACTCCCCTATTGTACTATACAATCAGCCTTCCAACTTGTAATTTGTCATTACTTTTATGTTTTACACCATGAAAATGATGACTTGTTAACCATCAAAACTGTTGGTTTTATTTTTATTCTTTTTTAGTTTATTTTCATTTTTAATTTTATTTGCAGTTTTAGTTTATTCATGCTTTACAAATTATTCAACTTTGCTTTGAATGTTTTGATTTTGAATATCATGAGAGGTAGAAGACTGTATTAATGACTATTATGCAATGTTATTATTTGTTCTGCTAACTGACACATGAATATTGTATTTCCACTGCAATGGGAAATTTATTTAGTGATATCAATTTCCACTTTCATGATAATAAAAAACAATAGTGATTGCAGGATTTTTTTTTTACTTCAGCCAATATTTGGCAAATCTGAACGTTTTATTATTATTATTAGGATGTTTTATTAACAAACATCTGTATAATTTACAAACCATAAACAGATATTCAAATTCAAAAACTAATCATCTTTGCCTGCTTCTCAAACTGTTCCACATGTGTTATGTATTAATAACACTTTGTCCCATGTGCCAAGATGAAAATGTTCGACATAACTGATATAATATTCATGTGTGATGTAGACATCTATTTCCTTAGATCCAAAGATGTAGATCTTTAGTAGCCAAAGTATGCTCTTAAAAAACTCTTTCTATTGATAATTTGAAATTAGATCAAATAAAGCAGCCGTTAAGGCATTTCAAAGGGAATTGTCTGAAAATTCATGAAGTTTCATTGAGTGTATAATTATGTGATTTTAATGTCAGTTTATATATTTTTAATGAATGTACAAGCCTAACAAATAATAAACATACCCTTTGAAATAGTATACTTATTAAGAATAAACACCATACATTTAGGAATATAAACGTCTGGTTGTTTTTTTAAAATGCAATAAATTCAATTCTTTAAATGTTTTTATGAAAATGTTGTTTGCAAACTTTGTTTTCAAATGAGCCAAAAATTAAATAAATTCAGAGAATTACTGTCTTAGACCATCTGTGACAGCTGTCAAAGTAGTTGCAATTGGTAAAATATTTTTTGTCAGGTTGTCTTATTTTTTTAATTATTATATAAGATCCTATTATATGAAACATGTCTTTAGATATAAAGGGAAAAGCAAATGAATACAACCTTATAATAATTATAAAGTATTACTAAAAACATCAGTATTAAAAGTTAAAATTGGTGAATTAAGTACTAGTTTGATTGTGATGGCACAACAGGATTTTATTCAGTCTAATATACCCTTGCTTTTAATCTGAAAGCCATATATTCATTAGGATGATGTTGTACACCGGTATTTCACTAGTTTCTGGTGTACTATTTTTGATCATGTCAATAAGTTCTAATTCGTTTACATTTTGGGTTTATATCACACACATTTTTTCTGGCATCTTTTGCATTTATCCTGTTCTACTGTTATCTTTTGAGAATGTATTTTCTGTAGCTTCTACTTTTATTAATTTAGTCTTGAACTGGAATTATTTAATCTTTAATCTAAAGGTTAGTTATAACTCGACTATTTTCTCTCTCTATAAATATGACTTACAGACGCTCCACTGTGTTTAGTGTTATTATTTATTATTGTTATTTTTTTAAGTATCGATTTCAAAATTGATTACATCTGGTTAAGCTATTGTGATGATTTCTCATTAAATATCTCTTAGCTGCTCTACAACTTAAATGTTCATATTTATTAAGACACTTTATTATTAGAAACAATATTACAATTTGAATAATTAAAAACTTTTTTTAAGCCAAAAATTAAATCATTTAATTTATTATCATGACTAAAATGGGAAAGAGAGTAAAGAAAAAAAGGATGTGAAATAAATATACGGTACCATAATTGTTGTCCACCGTTCCTACGTAATATTAACAAGTACGTTGTTCATCTAAGATTATCTTCATTAAAAAATCAATGTGTTTATTTGTGTTTCTATGGTGCTATCTTCCTCGTCGACGATACATATTTCATCAACAGGATATCATAAATAACGGCAAATTTCTTTCCTTCTAATCCGTTATGTTCACGTTTTCCTTGTGCATTTTTAAATTACGTGCAATTTTTGATATTGTTTTAAATTTCTATTGACGATTTTCGTGGATCATTATCATTCAGACCTTTAATTGTTTCGAACTTAATTTAATTAACCTTAAGGTTATAATGGATTAGGGGTCATCTATGAATAGCATTCATACGAATTGAACATGTTCTCTGGTTTATTGATTTCAAAGACGGCTACAGATTCATCGCAAATATATTTAAAATTTCAAATGTGTTATTTTAGCTCAAGGGTGTTTCTTTAGTAGGACTCATGCAAGTGTTCAACAATGTTCTATTAGGTCATCGAAAATGCCAAAATCTCTTGCTTATTCTATAAATTTAAGGCATTTTCTGCATCCGGAAACTTTAGATCTTATTTAAAAATAATAACTAAATTTTATTTACAGAACATTTGTATTTATTTATATAATATCTATCATTTTTTAAGTTTTCTATCCCAACGATATATAGAAAGAAATATGGAATCTCAAAAAAAAAAAAAATGAGCAGCTTTTTCATAAAATTAAAAGTTCTTAATATATTTATAATTTACGATAGTAGATAACACATTTACGATATATATCAAAAATTGAAATTGCCATTTTTTTAAAATTTGCTTTAAACGAAAAATTGGGCTAATTTGTAGATCAACATTTGTTCAGAAAAGTCCAGTTTCGTGGTACAGCAGGGGTGGGCAAGACGTCGATTTTTTTTTTTTTTTTGGTCGTCGATTTGTAGATTACGTTTTTTTTTAGTTCTAAGGCGACCGCGGCGCTTGGAGTGTACTTGAGGTAGCCCTTACCTTACAAAAGTCTGCCCACCCCTGGTGTACAGGATGTCCGTTATAACCGAAAGTCCGTTAAGTCGAATGTTTAAAAAAATTAAAAAATTATGTATATTAAATGAGATTTCAGTATACAAGTTATGGTAATTAGTTTTATTTATCAAACTGGTAAAAACAAAAAACAAAAAAATATACAAAAAATAATTAAATAAAGAAAAATGTAAAAAGATAATACACTACATATTCCATTATATAGATATTAAAGTTAATCAGACTAATCTCCCGAGTCAAACAATGGCGTACTGAATAGCTTGATTAGAAAATAAAAGATTCATTAATTCGCGCTGGGAATTTTATTTTAAAATGTATTTATTTCAGCTATGAAAATATTAAATTTCTTAATTTAAGCATGCATGAGAGCAGGGCCGAATTAACCCACTTTGGGGCCCTAGACGTTTTCTTCTCACCGGGCCCCCTCCCTCTCCCACAAGAAAAAGTAAACTAGCTTATTTACAAATCTTTTCAAAATAGACAGTTTGACTGGGCCCTAGACATTTGTCTATGCGATAATCCGGCCTTGCATGAGAGTGCATGCTAGGTTTCCACCACTCTCCATACTTTCTGAACTAGAGACCGCACTGCACGAGGAATGGCTGTGTATTTCCTTGAACACTGTGCATGGCCTGTATTTGTTCATCCCACATCGGATACAAGCTGTAATTTCAGGCAAAGGGTGGGCCAACACCGTATTAATAAAGATTTTGTGTCGTTTCACAGGTGTTCATATTATTTTGTCCACCCCCTGTAATTATACATTTTGTAAAAATATAGAATACAAGTCAAAAAAATAATCGTTTACTCAATTGCCATCACTAAATTATGGAACACTCTAGAAGGGAGAGAGTAGAACTGGAAAGTCATCATTCGAGGGAAAATTAAAAAAAAAATGGTTTGACATGGTCTGGTCATTACTCATCTCTTGAGGAAAGCTAGATATGCTTGGGAAAGTTATGCTGAAGTTTCATCCAGACCACCAAAACCTCAGGATTGATAAAAATTGGGAATGATCTCAATTCATCTGGGAAAAGTAAATTTGATCATAAAATTCCTAATGAATTGGGCATTAAGATGTATAATGATCATAAGTAGCATTACAATTAGACGATAGAAACAGCACATGCTAGTACAATGGTCTCAAACTTGCAGCTCATCAAATACATTGTAATTAATGTTTTGCAGCCCATCCTGGAGTTCTGTTTGAAATTTAACAGAAATGAAAAATTAGAGAAAAAAGAATTTTGTAGTGAATTTAATAATATTTTCAGAAAGTGATCAAATGAATTGTATTTTCTTTTACTGAATTTGTTATTTTAAAAAATAATTACTTGTAGTAATTTATCTATTTAGCTCTCATGTGATTCTCTAGTTTAATATATGGGATACTTATTGTAGACAATATACTAACCTATGAAAAGACTGAAACACTTTGTGGCCAATGAAGTGAAATGAGTTTGAAACCATTGTTCTAATAAATAGATGCTGTAATATGACTTAAAATAATTCAGAGCCAGTACTTAACAAAGTCCAAAGACCAATATAAGGTTGAATTTATGAGTTTCAATAAATCAAATATGAAATCTAAAGGCATTATGAAATTTTCCACTTGTGTCAATCCATCCACTATGTAGCCAAACAAATAAGATGTTTTAAGGTCCCTTTCTAATAGGCTATAAAATCCACTAATTCATGGCCAACATGATCAAGTTGGGAGACCAGCTGGACACCTTTAAATTCAGCCCAATCCCCATTCTTACAGAAAGTTGGCTGAACTTTTCCATCTATTTAAAATAAGAATGAAACTGCCACCTTATCTATGTTG
>JAFIDM010009631.1:138417345-138446201 GCA_023159025.1 Thereuonema tuberculata | reverse complement strand
GTATTGTATAATTATTTGATATTTTTGTTGCCAAATACATAATTTTAGAAGAAAACCCCACAGGAAAGTTACAACATTTTCTAAAAAATAATAATAATAAATTTCCTTCAATTGCTTGATTATGCTATTATTTTACATGTTCATTTACTAATTACTAAGAATTCTTTTTCTCAATCACTAAACATTGCTCTGTAATTTAAACTCTCATATTTTGAATTATGGCTTTTACAGTAAACTGAACAATTTAAATTTTCAAATGGGATTCAGGCAATAATGCTAATTTATAATTTTAATATCAGGAAGAACCTTTGGTATTTGAATATTGTTATTTATTTAGTGAAGAATAAGTACAAGATGGTTTCTTTGAATGAGGAAGAGGACTAGCAAATTTGATATTTGGAATCTAATATGAAGGATTTGAGTTGCTTACTGCCTTTGAGTGGGTAAGAGATGTAAAAAATGACTTGATAATATATTAATTTACTTTTTACAGTGGACAAAATTTAGTTAACATTTTAAGGACAAAAAAGTTGAACTGGGATTGGGCTGACAATACAACTTTTTAAGGCTATCAAACATCCATACCATAGGCAAAATTGTCAAAAATGTAAAAGTTCTTCAATTCTGTTCTAACTTTTAATTAAAACTTGAAATTAAAATCAATAAATAATTTTAACCAAGACATTTTAAGGGATATCTTATACAGTAATCTAAAAAACTAACAGTGTTTCTTTCAGAGAGCACTTGCTAAATTTACCATCTTGTTTCTCAATACATCCTGAACTTGGAGCATATTTTGGGCAATAAAACTGAACTAAAACAAAAGAAATATAAATTGGTAAAGAGGTATTTACATAGTATTATTATTACATGATTTTCACCTAAATTTAAAAAGGTGTTATTTATAATGGAATATGGATGATTAGCTGAAATTAATAGTATTAATTTTTTGAGATTAGAAAATAATTTTATTAAAAAGTAAGTTTTTAAAGAATTATAGGCCCAAAGTTGGTAGGAAAAAAAAAATCTTCATACCTGAGGTCTGCCAAATTGAAAAACACAGTGAAAAATATACATTAAAGGGCATTAAGAATGCTGATAACTTAAAATAATACTTTTGATAAGAATATTTTACAAATGGTTAAGCCTGTAAATAATGATACATCCACAGAATCAATTCAACTGGTAATTAATTTAATTTCCTTATTATAACTGTCATTTATTGTAATCAAATGATACCAGAAAAAAAAATCCAGCTTATATATCGAATTAATTCTAAATACAATATTGTATTTGGATTACTGAATGCAGTAAAAAATCTAAGTTAACTGCTATAAAGATGACCAATTGCCAATCAATGCAGTAGCATTTAAATATATTATAATTGCAACGATATGATTTTTTTTATTATCATTTCTCTACCTATGAGATGAACAATAATTTTCAAATTGGGTGGATTAAATCTTTTAAAAATTTAACTGCCAAAATTACCATGTTTTAAAACACTGTTCAGAAATATAATTTTCCTATAACCTAAACTTGGGAACATATTAATCTTGCTTCTGTTTTTAATGATATTCTGGGATTTTTAATTATTTTATATGTAATTATTAATAAATAATTTATTTCATAATTATAAATATCCTAGTTTGTTTTTACAAGTTGCTGTTTTAAACATGTTACATTTCAGTTTCAAAATTGCAACCTCAGCCAAAATAAAAGGCAGTCATTCTAAACCAATTTTGATTTCATTTCTAGTTTCTATGTGAAAACCCAGAAATTTGCCATTCCTATAATCTGTTTAAGATATAGCACAAAGAAAACAAGAATAGCAACACGGTTTAAAGGGTGTTATTGAATGCAATATATATATAGAAAAGTCACTTACAATTATCACTTCAAATATTACTAATTATAACTCGACAATAAAACATAAGGCGTCTTTTTTCTCTCTCTCTCTTCTCTGAAGGATACAATAAATTGGCTGTCATCTCCCACACTCCAGTCTGAATTTGTAACATCAAATCACAAATAACAGCAATAATAACATGATAATTTTAAGTAACTTATCTTGTATATTTAACATAACAAAATGCCAGGAAAATCCTAATCTATTTTCCAAAAGTTTTTTTTTAATTAATAATTTAAACTACATTTTTTTGTTTGACAAATACTTATGATAAAGGTACCCACATACAGTAGAAACTCATATGGATTGTATCCTGATTATCTGGTCTGCATGCAAAATCATTTGCTATTTACTGAAGACAATGTCATAGGGGGTTACTGACCAATACATAAATATAACTGCTTCAATATCACTGAAAAGTCATCATTAAAAGAAAAATCAGCAAGCTCAGTTAATAATGATACTGATGTAAAATACTGAAAAGGTTAGAGAAATTTTGTTATGCACTGTGATGAAGATGCAGTCAAATGTCTGATTGAATTGTGATTTTTTGACTATCCTGGACACCACATATTGAAAGATGAGGACTAAATGCAAGTATACTACACCCTGAAACATTTAGATGTTACTATGAAGTGATTTGAAAGGAAACATCATGTTTAAAAAGTTTACATGATTTGGCATCCATTAAAAAAAAAAAAAAAAAAGAGGTCTTAAAGCCAAAAAAAGAGGAAAAAACAAAAACAAAAATTCTTATAGAAACAGTATGAAATGTATTTAAAGTCTTATTATATTAATCCTACCTACATCTGTCATTAATTCAGATAATCGAATTTTTACTGTCTCTGAAATAATTTCCAAATAGGGGATGGATATCTACTTGTCATTCAGATCAAAATTAGTTTTAGTATAACTTGCAATTACTACACCCCAGAATACATACTATCTTTTTAGATACTGTTCAAGAATGTCATCGATTTTTAAGTTATTTAAAATTAAGATTTGTTTAACCATTTCAATGACATTTATGAATTCTCATTTGCATTTATATAATGTTTCATAAATGACAAACAAATAGGAGGTTCTCTGTGGTTTAAACAGTTGCTTATATATGAATAAAAAGGGGTGAACAATAAAGAATGTATTATCAGAAATTGGCCTTTCCATCTTACTGTGTTATTAAGAATCATTTTCTTCATATGATACTTTAATTTCACAGGAACATAAGACTGTAAAGCAATTTTTTTTTTTTTTTTAATAATTTAAGGAACCAGCATTTCCTACTGAGCTAATGTTGAAATAGATTAACAGAATAAAAGGAATATTTAGTAGGAAAAGATAAATACCCTTTTTATTGGAATGAAAAATAAGATAACATTTAAGCTTGAAAAAATGTAAGCAACGAAACTACATTTTAAGGACAACTATATTTTCTGAAAACCAAACAAGTTTAATTCCAACACTATCATTCCACAATATAATATTCTTCATTGTGAATTGTTAAATGTCTAAAAAGAAATAGTATATTTTTCTATAAATATTGGTTCACAAAAAAATTGTAAATCATTTATGAATCTCCTATTCATAGGTCACTTATTATTTTTGCTGAGCATATTATAATAGTAACAGATTTGAATAACTTGTGAACTTAATATAAGTACAGACTATGTTTAGTAAATCTGTACAATATTCTGACAATTGTTATTTCAACTGTTGAGTTACCAATGATTTTTTTATATATATAAAATCAAAAAAAAAAAAAAAAATCACTAGTAACTATCAGTATAATCAAGCAATTTTTTTGGGTTAATTTATTTTCAAAGTTACAAAATTTCAAGTTTTCACAGTCTCTTGTAAAGACTGCCTGTAGATTTCTATCTATTGCCTCAATCTAAGTGACTTTCACAGTAGATAAAAGCTTGCACCTTGATAGCCTAAACTGCAAAAATTTACATAAAATATAAAACCCAACTGAAACCAAGAAATTTTCAAACAAATTTTTAGAAAATGACCCTGAAAAATGCTAATTTTAACTAAATAACTTTAACAGTTTAATATTAACTATCAATGTTGTATTTTTAACTTTTAATAATGAATTCAAGAGTAAGAATCCTTTGTATTCAGTTAATATCATAATGTAATAATTAATTCTGAGCCCTTTCTAATCTACAATATTTATTTCATTGCAGGCAATCAGCAAAAACTTAGCCAAATGAAATAAATTTGTAGAAAAAAAAAAGAGAAAAGAATAGATTAATGGAAATAAAGATTATACATTGTGGAAACTATGTTTGCAAACTTGCATGATGGCTAATCCCCAAATTTTACAACTTCATGTCCATTTATTTCAATAACATACCTTTGTAAGTCAAGATGTGTCATCACAGTGATGATCATGTAAGATCTTGTCTTTGTTATGAGAACACTTTCAATGATTTGAGAACATCATTTATTATATGCTGTTGGCCTATCATAATTACTAGGTGACAGATTATCAGCTATCTTCTTTTTGCTTAATATGTGCAATATCTTTCTAGTGAAAAGAAAAACAGTTACCAAAAGACATACATTCTTAACTACAATCAGCCCAATAATCAATTCCACGATTTACCACAAGTGTCGCCATTACTTTCAAAATACCATTATCATATAATCAAAAATTATAGTTATCAATGTCATACAGCATTACAAGGGGAAGGGAGGTATTTGTTTTAATGCAAATTACTTTCATATTTTTCCATCCAATTTTTACAATTTTATTTTTTACCATAATTTTGAGGAAGTCTTTAAATTTCCAAAACTACTGATCTGCCAAAATCACATTTTTAATTTGCTAAAACATTTTAAAAAACTATCCTAAATATCTTAATTCCAGCACAACAACAATTATAATAAAATAGCATAATGATTATTAATTCAAATTATCAAGGCAGTTTTAAAAATGTAAATTTTTAACTGATTCCAATAAAATAAAAATTAAAATTTTGTAAAACACTAAGACCTTTAACTTTAATTTTCAACATCTGTATAATAATTTTCAAACCATAAGATGATTATAAAAACAGACTATAAAAAATAAATAAATTGGATGAAACTTCTTGACAACAGCAATGTTTAATTATTTGCTGACACAAGAATGTAGTAGTTTGAGTAGCAACATGATGTTCATATCTTTTACATTTAAATATTTTTTCAGTATTCATCAATTACCTAAATAGTATAATAATTTTTTCACATTACTTAAATAAAAATCCTTCAAAATTTAATGAAAAGTACTAGTCATTTAACAATAAAAGAATAATAATTAAATACATTAAGTTGTTTTAATGTAACGATTTAATCTATGCTTACAGTGATTAAGACAAAGATAAATTTGTAACATAATCTTATTTGATAAATTATTATACATTCACAAATGTATTCCTTTCAAAATTTATTTACAAATTTAAAGGTAAAACACAAGTAAGGCCAGATACAGCTAATTTATCAGCAAATTGACAATCGCAGTAATTCCTATATATCAGACTTTAAACAAAGAAGCATCTTATTTTTAATTTCTGTACATCATTAGGAGCCATTCTGTAATATAGTGTAAATGCTCTAACTATTTTAGCCTAAGGTGAAATAAAGCTACTAGAGTTATTAAAATGAAAAGTTTGAGGCAAAATGAGATCTTTTTTTATTTTCCTTTACCAAAGGAAGGGAGGTATAATAAAAGTGATAAAATCTGAAAATGAATTTTAAAATAATGACAAATGCAGGATATTAATGTCGAAAGGTAGGTATAAATTATATCAGATGTTTCACAATTTTAGTTTTCAAAGGTGTATCGAATCATTATGCACTATTAATTAAAAAGCAATTCTTAAATTCCTTATTTGCTCAATTTTACCTTCTTAGAAGAGAAAGCAATTTCTAGAACTACCAATTTAATAAAAAACAATATGCTAATGATAAATACAGAGAGTTAGTTAACAATTCGTTGCATTATTTGATAGCTTTCTCTAGTTAATTCCACATTATTAAAACAATTTATTAAACAGCAATTGTGAATGTGTTTCTTAAAAAGACTAATCAATGACAAATTACCAAAAACTGCCAAAAGAAAAAAGTAACATTCTGGGGGAAAATGCTGTATGCATTGTTAACCAACTGCCTAATCCTTTTAAAAATTGCAAAAGCTTTAAATTATCTGTAAATAATAAACATTTCTACAGTATCCCTTCAATCACATTTTAATGTAATATTGAATCTTTGTCAAAATAAATTAAAATCCATTATATCAAATAATACCACAGCAATTTAAGCTGTTTATGAAAATCTTATGCAAAAAAAAAAAAATACCAGCATAAAAAACGACAAATATTTTGGAAAATATGACAATTGTTCCTAATCATTTTTGAACATATTTTAACAATTTTAATAAGTTTAAATCTCCTCCCCTCCCCTCCATCAAAAAAGTAAAAGAAAACAATGATGAAGTTTATAATCTGCCCACAAGAGATAATAAAACATTTTCTTTGAGAAAAAATTATATGATGCTCTTCTTCATTGTGAAAAACACACACGATCTTTGGTTCCCAATAGAACAAATAAAAATTATTAAATCAATTTTTCTTTTAAAACAAACTAAAAAAAATTATAACCGCCTATATAATTACACTGTACATACATGCACAACACACGCACACAAACATTCATACACCACTCTCTCACACTTTTATTGGGGGCATTAATATAATGGCCAATAAATTGTACGACCACTTTTTACCCAATCAAAATGAAATGGTAATATAATAATAGTAACAATAACAATAGCAGTTTGTTTTAGAAGATTCTACTTTAAGCAACCTTCATTATTTACATTTTCTTTGTTTCACAGGAGGAATATCAATGTCTAAGGAATCATTCCCAAAGATAAGGCGTAATCGTTTAATAGGTGGGCGAGTCAACACATTGCACTGTTCACTATTTGTATAAAAGTTGTTTGGCTCAAACCCTAATTTTGTCTGAGACCCAAGGAATTGAATATCATTGTCTGAACCTGGGTTTGCAGAAGAATTTGACAGCTGTCGCCGCCGTCGAGAAGATTTACGATGTTTGTCTCTGGAGCGATCTTTATGCTTTTTCTTCTTATGAGGCGATTTCCCAGATGGAAGTTCTTCCTCTGTAACTGTGGAATCAAAACTTTCACCACTCTCTAAATTCCCACGGGGTAGGATTTCATAGATAGGTTCTCTCAATTTAAAACACACATTTGAAGGATCCTGACTCTGAAGTTTCATGAGCTCCTCTTCTAACATGGGACTTCGACGCATTCGAATCATCAGTTTAAGGGGTCCACGTGATTCTGTCTGTGGGGAAATATCATTCATTGGTTTATCTTGTGAAACCTGATCTCCTGGGAGATCAGATTTCTCTTCTTTCTTGTCATTTGGTTCACAAGTTATGCTTTCTTTCTGCTCTGTTTTTGGTTTCTCACAAGATTCTGCAGTAGCACCTGCGCTTTTTTGTTGTCTCGTTAACGGAATATTAAAAGCAGAAGTTTCTTTTTCACTAACAATTTCAGATTTTAAATCACAATCTTTGGTTAAAGAAGAGCTGCTAGTTTCAGCAACTTTTGTTTCCTTAATAGCTTCTTCTTCTTCTTCTTCCTCCTCTTTCACTGGTTTTGGAGAAGCAGGCTCAACATTTGCAGGTTTATGGACAACTTTAGGTTCCATGTCCTTAACTGTTCCATTATGTCTAACCTGTTTCTGATTTAAATGCTTATCCACATCAACTTCTTTAACCATTCCATTGCACCTCCTAGATATAGGTGGTTTCACTTCACTCCCATCATTAGTTGAATGAACTACTTCTGGAACTGAGATACTTGTCTCCTTGTTCACAGGCTCTACTGAATGATTCCGGTTACTGTCATCTTTCTTTCTCAATTCCATTGTAAGTGGTGTAGGTACAGTTTCCTTCTTGGACACAGTTTGGGAAATGTTTTGATTTTCCTGAGGCTCTACATGTTGTGACATTAACTGCTTCAGTTTGGCACGGATACTATTGCCTATTTTTGAAAGTCTTCGACGAGGGCTTGGATTGTCAGAATCTTCAGCAGTTTTGTTCTTAACGGGATCAGAAGAAATCACATTGTTTTTGGAGTCATCCATAGTACAGCCACTGAGTACTTTGCGAGGCGTCTGTCGTTCACATAAACGGTCTACTGCTTTATTAGCCTTATTGGGAGGATTTTCTAAATTGACAAAACAGAAAAAAAAGAAAGAAAGAAAACTTGTAAACAAATTATAATAATCAGGATTAAAGATCTAGTTTAATGAGTTATCAAACAAATGAAACTGGATCACTTATTGAAAATGTACTTACTAAACAAGTATAATAAAACTAAATGAAGAAAATACTTTCAGAATTTAAATCATTCAATTCAAAAATGGAAGAAAAAAATGCATAACATAATGAAACTAAGATAAATGTACTGTAAAATACAGTAACAAGAGGTGATAATTTTAAATATAAACAGTAAACAATTTCCTAAACAATCTGCTAAAACTATAAGTATTAATATTTATTGTCATAGGTAAATTTTTACAAGTCATTTCTCAGTTGCTTTCTCACACCATATATCTTTTTATGTGCAATATTTAAACAAAATTTACAGCTACACTTGAATGGAAGAATTATCAAATGAGAAAAATTTAATATAAAGTTTACAAATTACCATAATAATTTCATACTTTTGTTTATTAGGTGTATATTTATTATTAGAAGCTGTTGCAATTTCAATAAAATCAGTGGAATAAATTATATATTTCACTTCCATTCTGCTGTTAGCTTTTTGTTGTACAGTTTCAGAAAGATTGCTTAGAAAACATTTACTTGGGATAATAAACAATAAAATGCTTATTTTGCAATGTGTTGTTTATGTATAATTGCATTTATGATAATAGCCACCTTGACATGACAACTACACTCGCGTGCAACTAAATCAACTCACCCCTCATGCACACAAAAATACGTATGTTTTTTAAATGGCTTAACCGATTTTCAAAAAACATTTTTTTTTGAAAGCCTAATGTTGTAGCTTGACAATGACACCATTATCATGAAAATCTGTTCAGTATTTTTTAAATTAACGTGATCTGAACATAAGTGTAGCAAAATTCGCTCTGTACGGTAACCATGAGTTGCGCACCACAATCCCCTATAAAATCCCACGTTGACCGATATTTCTTATCAGTCGCTTATCAGACGTTGACCTGAACACATCTCCACAAGTTTCATTCATTGTTTTCACAAAATCATGGATACTATGCCAGAAGACACCACATAACGTAGTTGCTTTGTTGCAAGCAGGCCACAGTCAACGAGAAGTCGCTCGTCAACTAAACTTGAGCCAATCTGCTGTCTCAAGAGTATTCAGAAGGTTTCAGAAAACTGGTACCTTCACTCGGAGACCACATACTGGACGGCACCGATTCACATCTGAGAGCAGGGACGATCGCTTTATCATTTCAACTTCACTGCGAAATCGCCATCTCACGGGCGTCGATCTGCAACAGGAGCTGAGACAAGTTGGAGGAGTAGCTGTTAGTTAGTCAATAGACGCTTGAAGAAAGTCAACCTCACTCCAAGACGGCCCACTAGAGTCCCCAAATTGACCACACGTCACCGCCAAGCGTGACTCGAATTTGCTCGGGAACACATCAATTGGAGCATCGAGCAATGGCGGTCCGTCCTGTTCACTGACGAGAGCAGAATGTCTCCATGGTAGTGATAGGAGAGGCCAGTTCTACCGGCGACCAGGAGAGCGATTTTCACAGTGCTGTTTTGCTGAAGTGGCGATTCCTGCATGATGTGGGCTGGCATATCCCTTGAGGGCAAAACAGATCTTGTTTTCATACCTGGTGGAGGCCGGAGGGGGGGGGGGTCTGACTGTTGGACGATACATTGAGGACATTCTCATGGATCATGTTGTGCCCTATGCAGGATATATCGGGGAAGACTTCATATTGACTCATTACAATGCCCGGTGTCATACAGCGCATACCACTCGGCAACTCATGGAGGAGGTTGGTCTCGAGACGATGGAGTGGCCAGCCCTTAGTCCCGACATGAATTTGATTGAGCATTTGTGGGATGAGCTCAAACGGAGGGTCTGAGCCAGAAATCCAGCACCATTGAACAACAACAAGCTCAAGATTGTGCTGGAGGAGGAGTGGAGTGGGATATCCCAAGACTTTGTCTAAACCTTAATAGGGTCTATGAGGAACTGCATGCGAGCCATCGTACAGGCAAGGGGAGGCAATACCAAATATTGATCAATAAAATTTTCTTTGTTTTGCTTGAATTTTTTATTGTAATTTAATTTTAAGTTTCCCCAAATTTTTTTCTGAATCATGCATTTTGCTTGCGTTTTCATTCAAAATGCATTATAAAAAAAAAAAAATACTCAACAGATTTTCATGATAGCAGTGTCATTGTAAAGCTACAACATTAGGCTTTCAAAAAAAAAAAAAAAAATGTTTTTTGAAAATCGGTTAAGCCATTTAAAAAACATACGCTTTTTTTGTGTGCACTGGAGGGGCGAGTTGATTTAGTTGCAGGTGAGTGTAGTCTTCTGAAATTGGTCTAAAATAAGTATTCTAGTTACACGATAAGACAAATTTTTAATTGCAAGAAATTGTGCATTTTGATGCTGATCCAAGAACTGATTAAAATATAATTATCAATATAAAATTTTCTTCTCACAATTTAAATCATGAGTCATATTATTATTGTTGTTTATAGAAAATCATTAATACACTGGAAATTAAAATTGCATTTTATTCAAATATATTCAGAACTGCCAGAAATTTAATGGATTTAACTAATCAAAAGCATCAAGAAGGGGCTATTACAGAATCTTTTGTCTGAATATTGTCTGTGGATAGCATTAAAAAAAAGTAGCTGAATAAGCAAATATTTGTTTCACAGCTTTTTTTAAAAAAATTATCATTATTTTATTAAAATTAATGGCACCAATAACAGTACAGCTGATAAATGATTTGAGTTCCACATTTTTAATAAGGTCAATCAAAACAATATATCAAGTTCAAATCACCTAGAATAGAATGACATTAAATGAAAATTTGAACTTTGTAAGTTGAGAATATTAACAATGCTTCACTTGTGACAATGTTTACAATGTCTTAAGTATTAGATTCAATATTTCCTGATATTATTGATTATTTGAAGTTATGTAAGTCCTCTGGTATATGTGAAAGATCTAGGAAGTAAGTATATCAACTCCAAGACACAGTTACCTGTTCAGGTTTAAAAGTCTTACTTTGTTATATCAGTTCTTTTTTTTCTTTATAATTTTCTAAAATAGTTTTATCATACAGCAATTAGGCACTTGCAACTAGGTTAAACTAAACCTAGTATTTATTTGATGAAAAATTACGCAATTTATATACGTATGTTAATTGATGTCTTTTCATTTCACCTTAAGGAACTTGTAACTGGGGGAATGAATATATGTATATTTACCAAACAATGTATGTAACAAGTATGTTGAAAACTAATCAACTAGTAATAATCTATATATTTCTGAAACTTTTGTGGTAATTTATTCTGGAGTGAAATGGTAATATTACCCATTAATGATACTTAATTATTTAATTAAATACTAATTTAAACTAAAGATAAGGGTTTCCATGAAAAACAAGAACATCCAAAATTGGATCTTGAAATTTCAACTGAAAATCATTTTTACCTCAAAAGAATACCTTTAAAACATTAAATAAAGGATGAACAACCGTTAATGCAAAAATATAAATTAAGTGTGTGTACATTATATATATCTATAAGTCAAATTAATTTGAATAACTCTTTGAAAAACTACTGATAATTAGTACAGATATGTTTTTATTTGGAAAAAAAAAAGAAGCCGCAGAATGGAAAAGAATATAAAATCAGAAATTGTAAATTGTTTATCATTAAGGTTTCGATTCTAATAATGATTAAAAATATGCAAGTCACCATTTCAAACAATGTATCATAGTTTCAATATATTAAGTGTGTGCAAAAGTTCTAGTCTTTTTTTTTTTTTTTTTTTTTTCAGCACTCTGATACAATCATTTAAAATTCAAATAAATTCCCACCTTTTTGTATTTTTGAAGGGTTGGCTTTGAAGTTTTTAAAACATCACATGTCAGATTTAAAGATTTCCTAACATCACAAAACAGTCGTGAACACAATCAGATATGAAAAGCCGTATATTTGGCACTGCATTCGGTACTAGTGCCAACAAGAGAAAATACTGCTAAAGTATGTGAATTAATTTGCTCTGTTCTTGGTGAAGATGTTCTGTTTCATAATATTCACAAATATGGGTTTCAACATTTTAAAGGCGGTGATTTTGATGCCAGAGACCAAACATCCATAAAAAAAGATATTTCTATGCATCTGATCGGACATGAAGGGTGTGTCGTTTTATGAACTCCTCCAACCAGGTCAAATGGTCATTGCCGAGTGCTATGGTTATCAACTGAATTATTTGACTGATGAAAGCAAACAGAAAAGACCATTTACTGGACAAGGAATGACAGATGGTCACTTTTGCTGCACAACAACGCTAGGCCACATATTGCTCTTAACTTTTAACAAACAATCTTTAACTTAGCTGGGAAATTCTCTCACATGCAGCATATTCACCTGACTTGGCACTTGTGGATTATCATTTATTCTGGTCAATGCACAACTCTTTATCTGGACAGCGCTTTTGAGATGTGGCTGAGATACAAAAATGGATCAATGATTTCATTGATTCTAAACTTATGTGGGAGGCAGAAGATCATAGAAAGCAAAGGCAAATACTTTGATGATTGAATTGTATTTTATATATTAAGAGAATAGTGACAACTTGTGAAAAATAATACTGAAACTTTGCATACACCTAATAACTACTCTTATGCCCTAGTGAAAATAGAATTAATCACAGAGTTTGAGAAGAGAAACACACCACAAAAGAGAGAAGGAAACATCCAAGTTAACATTGGTATTTCAATCCAAGTTCAGGCATATTTCTTGTGTTACTTCCACAACAGTGATTTTTTGGGGGGGATTTTATTTTTTTTATTTGTTTTAGTTTATTTCTCAGTGATTAATGTTGTTCAGGCATATGGCAGGCCATTATCTTGGCCACCCAGTTTTGCCTGAATGACATTAATCACTGAGAAATAAATTAATACAAACAAATAAATCAATGTGAATGAAAAAATAAAATCCAAAATTCACTGTTGTATAACTAGCACAGCAAATAAATACAACAATATGAAAATTTGATGAAAAATCACAGTTGTTAACCAATTGCTAATTTGTGATGAAAATATTTAAGTTGCATATGAAATTGAAAAAAATAAAAAGTACAATTAATATTCTTTATGTTTTCATTTACAGTAATGAAAAAAACCACTTTGGGCAGATTGACAGTATTTTTTTTTCCTTTGTTCTGTTTACGAAGCAAAAACATATGCATATACATCAATAACTTACATTTTTCAAAATGATTCTTATTTTAGAGCATTCTTAATTGAACCTCAATTTCTAGTCAACACGACAAGCTCCTCAGCTCAAACAGCTGCTTGCAAGGAAATAAGTTTTGGCTTGTGCAATTTGAGGAGGATCTTTATCAACAGATTTTTTTTTTTATCTATTTTTACCTAAATATTAAGGCAAATAAAACTAAAAGTAACTCTAAAAAAATTAAAAATATCTTTTTTTTTTTTTTTTTCAATTTTATAAGCTCTATAAAAAAAAAATTCTTAAAACAATTTAATTTTTATGATTTCCAGCTCAAATTTACATGGAATGTAATTAGTCAAAACAAATTATTGTAATACTTAATGCTGAAAAATTTTCAAAAAATTCACTTAAGCAAATGATCCTGATCCAATCGATGTTTTTTTTTGTTTTGTTTTTCTTTTTAAATTTTCATATTTCCTAAGATAGGATCTGGGAAAATGTTAATTTTAATTAGTTAGTGTTTTTTAAGATGATGCTATGACTGTAACTGAATGTATTTTCACTACGCTTCCACATTATTCGTAAAATTATGTAGGGAATTAATTCAAATTATGGCCGCAGTAGCTTTTAAATAGTAAGACAATTGTCTATGGACTGGAAAAGTCAGATTCAATCCCTGGTAGGATTTCTACCTGATTATTTCTTTTCACAATAGGTTCTTGTGTTTACCCAACCCTTTGACCTCAGCTTCATTCCTTTGGCTGGTGATCACAGGAGACTACCTCCTGTATTGCCAACCCTCATAAGTGGTTAGGTGCATGTTTTAGCCATTAAGAAATTCTTGAAGAAAAATAAGTTATTTAGGATTAATGTAATACCGGTAGAAAACTTTAGAACAGAAAAAATAAAAATTTTCATTTATTCATTAACAAACGATAAAACATTAAAACTTATGTTTTACACTTATTTCTCAGTAAATTTCTTATGTTAACTATAAAAATCTTACAAAGACCATCACCATTACAGTACTTTTATTTTAGCGTATGGGCCGGTCTACATGAGTGTTAGCAATGCCGCATTACTTTAGCCCCCAGACATTCTTATAGAGGTAAAATAAAAGAAAGTGAACTTTCAAGAACTAAGTGTTGCTAACGCTCACCAACGCCCCGTGTAGGCCGATCTAGCAGCCTATTCGCCATTGAAAACACTTGAAGAACACATCTTTCACTTTCTATTGAAATACAGTCGAACCTGTTTATCTCGAAATTTTTGAAATTCCCTACATTTACAATCTAAATTCAATGTATTTCCCATGTTTATCTCGAATTTCGGATAGTGTGAATTACAAAAATCGATGCCCAAAGACCACCCTTCTTCAACAACAGGTTGGGAAGGGATGGTTCTTAGGTTCCTGAATGTCACTGTCCACTATCGCCGTGTCGCGACATGCTCCCCAACCGAGAGGGGAGTACACAATGACTCGGATAATAAGTGAGGGGGTTGATTGATAAACAGGGCGTGACCACCAGGGGTCAGCTTCCACACTTAGGTCAGAACTCGGGGAGGAGAAATTAATTTCGTTTTGTTGACTTTCTTAGGTCGTGACTGTTTTGCGACGGCGAGTCTTTTCTTAAACATTGTGCGATTCGATTTCGAAGGCATTTGGTATATGGCAGGAGTAAAAAGAAAATTAAATGTTCTATCCATTAACGAAAAGATGAAAATCCTAAAATTCTGTGGACGGAAATCCGTTAATGAAAAAAAAAGCGAAATTGAAGTCAAGTTTGGTGTACTAGCTAGCACTCTCTCTACAATCATCAAAAATCGAGAAGTTGTGGAGCAAAAGTTTCAAAGCAATAAGAAGGGGGGGGGGGGAGGAAATAGAAATGTGCTTTTCCGGATATGGATGAATGCATCAAGAAATGGTTTACGCAATGTAGAGACCAAGGAATCCCTATCAGTGGACAGATGATGCAAAGAAAAGCGGAAGACTTCACCAAAGAACTTGGACATGGAGAACATTTCAAAGGCAGCAACGGATGGCTCGAAAGCTTTAAAAATAGGCATAAAATTGTTTTTCACAAACTTTGCGGTGAAAGTGCATCTGTTATCCATCTGTGTGTGAAGAATGGATAAAAGTCCCTGCTCTAGTGAAAGGATACGAACCAACGAATATTTTCAATGCAGATGAAACGGGACTGTTTTATCAATGCTTTCCTGACAAAACTGCCATATTTAAGGATGAAGAGTGCCGAGGCAGAAAGCAAAGCAAAGCTTGTTTGACCGTGCTCTTAGTTGCCAATGAAGATGGATCAGAAAAACTTCCTCCTCTCATGATCGGACGCTCGGAAAAACCTAGGTGCTTTGCTAAGGTTAAATCTTTCCATTTCAAGTACACAGCCAACAGGAAAGCTTGGATAACAAGTGAAATCTTCGGGGACTGGCTAAAATCCTTAGACAAATCTATGCGAGTGAAAAAGAGGAAAATTATTCTTTTCATAGATAACTGCAGTGCACGTAACAACCTGCCGGCTTTGAAAAACGTCTCTGTAAAGTTATTTCCTGCAAAGACCACCTCAGAATTGCAACCACTGGATCAAGGAATAATTAGAAGCTTTAAAGTTAACTACAGAAGACAGTTGGTCTGCAAGCTTGTAGATGCCATTGATGAAGGAAGTATCTTTCCAAAGATCAATTTGCTGGATTCCATGAGGATGACGGACTACGCAGGGAGAAATGTGATACAGAAGACTGTCCAAAATTGCTTTAAAAAAGCTGGATTCAAGAATGGATGCAAAGAGGAGAAAAAGATCAATGAAGAAGAGAGTGAAAGCATCGAAAAAGAAGCAGAAGAAACTGTTGATGCTGCAAATGAAGTGTTAGAAGTAAATTCAGAAGAGCGGAATGCCATAAAATCTAGATTAAATGTCAATATTTCTTTTGAAGAATTTTTGCAAGTGGATGATTCCCTGGCAACATGAAGAACCTTGACAAATGCCGAGATCATCGATAATGTCAGAAGCATTTCAGAAGACGCCGAAGAGCATACTGATGCACCTAAAGTGACAACAAAAGAAGCAGAGAAGGCCGTAGAACTTTTAAACAAATTTTCTTGAATCTCAGGAAAATGTTGGCCACGAGGGATTCGCAGCTCTTGCTAACCTTAGAAGGCTAATAGAAACAAAGAAAGTTAGACGTCAAAAGTCATTAAAAAATTATTTTTATTGTTAAAGGTACGTATATGTATGTTAAAAAAATGTTATGGATGTATGTATAATTAATCTGCGATCATACCACTGTATTTTTCTACAAAAAAAGCAATTAAAACGTTTTTTAATTGACCACATTTAAAACGTCTATAACTCGAAACCTCTTCATCTCGAGATAGACAAGTTTGATTGTACATGGAATTTCGCTAGGTTTTGTAAAAACGTTAGCGATGCAGCCTTTTCAACACTCATGTAGACCAGCCTTTAAAGATGTGTAAGCTTATTAATTTGAACTTAAAACTCTTGGAAATGAAAATTTATTTTTTCATATATTATCATCAAAATGAAAGATGTGAATACTCTGAAATCTTAAAAAACATAACTGATCTTATGTTTATAAATTAGTATACTAAATAAAAAATAGATAATTATAATGAATATACAATCTTTAAAATAATAAAATAAAAAAACTAATGAGATTCACTTTATTAATTATTACCTAATAATTTCATTATAAAATTAACATAATGGAAAATTTTATGTAGATCTTAGAATTATGGAAACTTAAAATTATTGTTTTTCCATAACATTAAAAGGAATGAAACAAGCTTTTATTTTGCTGCCAGCTCTGCCTTTAACCTATTAATTCAAATTAATAGTTGGTAGAAATAAGCAATATTGCAATTTTAAGATGTTATGTCGATCATACTATTCTTCGTTTTACAAAATAAATTTGGTGCTAAGAATTTCATCCAAATTTGTGAAATAATAATAATTATATTGACGACGACTTGTAATTTAAAAGTTGACAATATTCATGAAAATTAAATAAATGTTGATTCAGCATGTGTACATAGATAAATAGTCAAGATAATTATTAAATAACAACTAATGATTATAAATTTTAGACAAGTGATGGTAAGTCAATCTGAACTTTAGGGCAGTTAAAATTTTGTTAAAGGGCATTTGCCAATAAATATCAAACTACAATGATGCATAAGATCACAGGCAAAAGTTTTAGAGAAAGGTTTGCCAATTCTTTTCTGGACTCTCTTTTTAGTTAAGGAATTTCCTTGGCAAGTTGGAACCATATACCCAACCAACATCATATAAATCGTATTGATCACTTTATGATTACTTACTGAAAATATTCCAACACAAGAGGATACATAGACAGTCAATTAAGGAAATGAATCAAAATCAGGTTTGCCTGTTAGGAACTTTGAAAAAGTTGATTCAGTGTGAGAGAAATCAGTCAAGATAACATTAGCTCTGATGATAGAATTCACGTCCTCAAATTTGTTTTGTCATTTACAAATAAATGCAGTTTGGGACTTGAGCCGAGCCCTGCAGTAAGAAATCAGTTCCCTCAAACAACAGAAAAACTTAAAATTCAAAGAAGAAGCTGGAAATTTTTAAGATTTGGAATCTCATTGCATTTCTCTTAAGCAGTGAGGATTTCTCAGAAAATTGGAAAGTTTACCTTTTAAAAGGTAATAAGAAAATAAGAAAATAAATAAAATAAGAATTGCCAGAAAAGCTTTTCAAGTCCAACACACTATCAGAAGTTGTCATAGTCTTACTTGAGGAATATGACCCAGACATACTGAAGAATACTAAACCTAACTTATTACTTCGAGAATTAATGCTGTTACCTATGTAAAGAAAAGAAAAAGTGGGGCGGGGTACTGAAAAAGATAGCTAAATACCAGAATATTATGATAATCAACTGATCTTAGCATTACTTATATTTCCAAAAGTGAGTCAGACGGTCCAGTGGTAAAGCACTGGGCTCGGGCTGGAGGTGCCGGGTTCAATTCCAGGCGGACATTGAGGATTTTTCCCTTGGTGTTTCTCTTTCAGATGGGTCCTAGAGTTCAACCAGCCCTTTATAAATGGGGGACCGGATTTTTCCCCCGGGTTAAAGATGGGTGGATATTGGGTTGTCCCTTTGGTCATGGAATGCCGAGAGCCTTACCTCCCACAATTCCAAGGGCGTCATAGACCTATAGTGGGATACTTTTAACTTTATATTTTCAAAAAGGCTAGGAAATATTAAATGTGCCAGTTCCTTAAATTAGGTAAAATGAGGTAATTATTTCAATAATTAAAAAAAGCTAAAATTACTGTGCAATCAAATTCAACTAAACAAAACTTTGTTCATTTTTATCAGGTTTTAGCAGATTTCAGTAAGCCCACAGTGATAGAAAATTTGAATCGCAAATGTGAAAAAGGTACTAAGTCAGCTTTTTGTACATTTTGAGTTAGGATTGAAAATGGGTTCAATTGTGTTCAACCCATGCATCATTTAAATGGAAACTAAGTCAGGCTTTTCCAGTAGTCTCAAGAGGTCAAAAAATTGAATACTGCTTTACATTTTGCTGGCTCTAGTTTTGAATGTGGAAGGTTTTTTTGTGTTTTCTCAGTTTGGTATTTCTATGATTTAGTACCTTTTTCACATTTGCGATTCATTTATTTTCCTCATGTTCATGAAGACAACTATTAGGTAAGAAGGTCAGCCCCCCCCCCCTCTTTTTATTGAGAGAAAGAGTGATGAGTGAAAATCACAAACTACTTTGCCATATTGAAGACATGAATGTGGAGGTCTTAATTGCATTGAAGATAAAATGGACAATGGAGGAAAGCATTAAAGAATTTTCCTTGCCAGGCGTTTTAATGTAAAGTTTCAAATCTAGATAGAAACTTGCATAATTTAAGCTACTGTAGCAACTTGAGACTTGGAAAGTTCCATTAGACAAATACAGCCTTCTATACAATTCCCAATAAAGTTTGCAATTAGTGGACAAATAGTAAATAATTATAACAGTTGATTATTTTAGAGATCTGGAAACTACAGATAAAGTATATCTATATGGCCAATTAGAACATTTTTACTAAAAAAAAAAAAAAAAAAGATTGCTGAAAACTATTTGCTAGTTGAAGTAGTCTTCTTTTGACAATCAGATGGAAAAAGTTTGACAAGCATTGCATTTAAAATTGAAATGACATATAGTTAATGAATGCTTATTTCTTTTTCCAATGCATATAAAATTCTGAAAATTTTAAAATGACCTTGTGAACATCTGGGATTTCAATTTTCAAAATATTCTGCAATTAATTAAATTAAAACTCAAAAACAGTCAATTGTTTCAGTTTTTTTTTTTTAATATATTAATCAGTATCTTCAAAGCAAAAAAATTTTTGATGAAAACCTTAAATGATAAAAAAATTGTAAAATAATGTTTTATATTTAAAATATTTATTATTAGTTCAACAGTTATTTTTAAAAAAAATAAAATTGTATTTTTTTAAAATTGTGTGAGATTAAATTATTTTTAAAAAAATTAACTAATGAACTAACAATAAATATTTTAAATACAAAACATTATTTTACAAATTTTTTATCATTTCAGGTTTATGTCAATTTTTTTTTGGAGTTAAAAATCCCGAATAATACCTCAAAAATAATTAATTGACTATTTTTGAGTTTTAATTCAATTAATTGCAGAATATTTTGAAATTTAAAAACAAGAAAATAGAAATCCCAGATGCTTCACTAGTTCATTTTAAAAATTTCAGAATTTTAGGTGCACTGGAAAAAGAAATAAAAGGTTTGAAGTCGCCTGCAGTTATTTAAAGTCAGGACCTGTTGTTTCTCAAAAATAATGAAATGCTTGCTGTTGGCCATCATTATATTTCAAACATAATCAAACTGCAATCCACTGCTGCACATATCGGTTGTCTTTGTCATATCACATTGGATAGGTTGTTAAATTAGACAAGATTCAACATTAAGTGCAGGAACAGTTATCAGCATAATGTTTGCTGTTTAATTAATGAGTTGCCATGTTATTCTTATTATGTTTAACAAACTAAGTCACATCTCTCTATCCAAAGCTTTATGTCAATTTTTCAAAGACCATTGACATAACTGCTGATACATGTAGAAGTGGCAATTTATCAGTGACTATACTGACATTCATAGTTTAACATGGGATAAATCAAATAATTTATATATCCTTTAAACTACAACAGTTATATTACCATATGCAATATTTCTTTGTGATCCAATTTCCACATAAAAATCATTCAATATATTTGCATAATTATCCTTATGTTTGGTTGCACTGGATTAAGTTGTTATTGATGTTAATCTGTTTTCCATTAGTTTTTTTTTTTTTTTTTTTGATAATTATAAAGAAAATGCAGTCTTTAACTGTAGAAATTAATTTTTTTACTTATATAGATATACAATTAACAATGTCTTTGTAAAAGATAAACAAATGGTACAAGGACAGATAAAAGCAGCACTTATTAATTCATAATCCAGGGGATACATATTTACTAATCTGAAATTGTCAGAATTATTTAATAATGAAAAGCCCAGAAATATCTGATCATAAGGTTCGAACTAAAGCTTCACAATACTGAAAAAACCTGGCAAATCCTATTGATAAAAGCAAAAGTTAAGATATATCCAATAGAAAAAGGATATTATAAGATTCTTGTACACTACAGGGGTTTAGAATTTTACAGTCCTTGGTAAAGGAAAAGTTATGTAAGTAGCTATATAGCTCCCTCTGAACGCACAGGGCTGTTATAGGTAGTGGATATGCAGGCTCTAATGTTATGATGATCAATGGTTAATCCAATGCTTGTGGATTTAACCTTTATGAAAAAAACCCAGTCCCTATTTTATAGAAGATTGAATGAGTTTTAGGGTTCATCTGGAGGACAAACAACATTATAAAAATTGCTACTCTCTGTAGGAATCAAATCTAGCTTACACCACTTGAATTACCAGGTTTCTCTTATTTCAACTGTGCAAAAAGGGAGAAAATATAAATGCGTAGTTATTTAACAATAAAAAAAAGTAATTTCTTTCAATAATTTATTTGATTATTACTTTGTAATTTATGATTATTCTTGGAGAAACTTGGAATATTTTTTTTTTTTTTTTTCCAAATGAAATATTTTCAGATTTTTCAGTTATACACTCATGTCTGTGAAAAAAGCAACAGCATGAAGGAAACATGTAAATGAATTGAAACTTACAGGAAAATGTAAAGCAGGGTATAATATGCAAATGATTAAAATTTGGGAACGATTGCACATGCCTAGACTCAGCAGCCCCCTCTGAACTTTCATGTAAAAGTTGTATAAGTAGAGGACTGTTGTGTTTGAACATAGCTGAATGATCGGCTTGAGTGAAGGAGGATTTTCATACCGTGAAATTGCTGCTCGTATGGGGCATAATGCCACGACAGCAAAGTGAGTGTGGAAGCAATGGACTGACGAGAACAGGATGAGTCGAAAATCCATAAGTGGACAACATAATGTGATGACACCTCATCTGCATGGCAGTGATGGACCGTTCAGCTTCTTCTCGAGTGTCAGCACAACACTGGAACATTGCAACAGGTCTGACATTGTTTGGTTCCACGGTTTGAATGGCATCTGCTTCACAGAGGACAGCGTGCATACATCCCTTTATGGAGGATTCCCTTGGGCCTGAACCATCGATGCCTCAGGCTACAAATGGGTTCACAAACACACCCACTGGCAAGAAGATTGGCACCATATTGTGTTTTTGGACAAATCCTGCTTCAACTTGGTTTACAATGATGGCAGCATACGCATTAGATGATATCAAGGCTAGTGCCATCTTCCAGACTGCATTGTCCAGCATCATACTGCACGAACAATAGGCGTGATGGTTTGGGGAGCAATTGGGTATCATAGGCGATCTCGGCTGCTACAAATTGTGGGCACTCTCAACAGCAACCGCTACATTAGGAAGTTGTGGAGGCTGAAGTTGTACCCTTCCTTAGCACACTCCTGGAGTCATATTTCAATAACTCCTGACCACATGTTGCCAGAAATGTTGTCTTCTACGCAAGGCAACCCCTTCTTCCCTGGCCTGCATGTTCGTCCAATATATCACCTACGGGACATGGTCACTCGGCAACTAGCCCGTCGTTGTAATTCAGCAGCCAATACCAATGAACTGTGGACTCAGATAGAAGCTGCCTGGCAGGTGATACCTCAGGAACACATCCAAGGCCTGTTTGATTTGCAAGTACTTTGTTGCATTGCTCTGAAACTTTTATTCGTTTGTTGTATCACTATTAGTAATGTGTGTAATAAATTTCCTTCCATTCTGATGGTTCCTTCATGGTGTTGCAATTTTCACAAACATGAGTGTATAAAATTTAAAATTAAAATCAGTCATAAAAACAGAAAAAGAACAATCTAAGCCTATTTTAACTACTTAATTTAAGCCTCAGTAAATTTAATAAAGTACATTCTTATTTATTTGTAATATTTGATAAATTACTAAAATAAAATGCTATTAGAATTATTGATAATTTTACATTAAATTCTTAAATACAAATTTTATTTTCATCAGCATTTTTGCTAACTTTCACCTATCAACAAATAAAAAACATCAAACATATCCTTTAAAAATTTAAGAATCTTAATTATACTTTTACTTTCCTCAAATGATTCAAATAAAGTTAGTACAGTCTATTAAAATCAACTTCTCTAAAGTCCAATATATCAAACAAATTATAAAAATAACAGCAATTAAATTTTGAATTAATAATTATTTTGATAATCTACTGCTATTCATTATAAATCTAATTGCAACATTTTCTAAACAAAGCAAACCCACAATTCAATTACTACCCCACCCCCCTTTTTTTGCTCCACTTTCTGCAAAAAAAAAAAAAATTGCAACTGAAGCAAAAATATTTCATTTATGTTCATTTGAGAAGTCTAACAATCTGGGCAATATAAATTAAGAATGAAACCTGTTTTTGTTTCCTTATTAAATATAGCTTGTTATTCATTGCTAATTCTTATTTAAAATAAATTTATTCTGCTTTTTCTTCTAATGAACTGCCCCACAAAACTGCACAAACGTTTTTCTTTATATCAATCAGTTTTGTTCCCCCCCCCCCAGTTTCTTTCCACTACTTAAAAAATAAATAAATAGCTTATTGTGTGAAAGGTCCTTAAAGCCTAAAACTCACTCTCCTATCCACTGTAGAATTTTCTCACCCTTTTCTCCTCTATTACTTGAATCTGCCAGGATCCTTCTCAATCTAGCCAAGCTATTATAACATAGAAGATATCAATATTTATAGAATCTGCACCATTCATAAAATCTTAAAAATACAAAATGAAAAAGAAAAAAAAGAAAGAAAGAAAAATGAAGGAAACTTATAAAAGAAAAGAAGAAAAGAATTTTTTTTTTCCAAGGAAATTATTGTGAGTCCCCCCCACACTGATGCAATAAAAATAAAACTATCTGCATTTTTTTAATTGAAAATTGTAGATTATTCGTCCCTTCAAAGTAACAAAAATATCTGAAACATTGTTATTCAGAATGTACTAATCATTTGACAATTGTGGTTCTCCTACCCGTTGATTTCATGTATCTGAAGTTTTTTCTTTGTATACCATTTTTTCAACTATGATCTTACAGTTTAAAATGCTCTAGTCTTAATGAAAACAGCACGAATCATCTGTTTTGTTTCAGTGATCTTCAGCCTCCTTTATTTATTTAGTTTTAATAAGCCTGATGATTGCTTAATTAACATTTTCTTTTTACAGTAATATTAAACTGTTTGTCACTGAAATGACAGTCAATTATCCAACGAATGAAAAGGGTAAAATAAATGCAAAAAAGAGTCAAAGAAAAATAAAAGTTTCAAAAAATTTAGTGTTCTCGCTGTTACAATATGGCTAACAAATAAACTTAGAACAGGAATAAGAGCCATTCTGAAATTAAGTGGAATTTTTTGTCCCCCCCCAAGTTTCTATCTTAAAAAACTGATTTATATAAGCTTGATAATTTTTTATAAATGAAACAAGATTGTATCCCAATATTATTTTATGAAAATAATTTTACATTTAAAAGTAAAACTCTGAGAAGTGTACGAAATGTAACCTCCATGGATAAAACATTGACAAGTGTTTTATCGAAAAATATTAAATTTTTCAAAAAAAAAAAACCTCAATAACAATAATAAATTATATAAGTTAAACTCTACACCAACTAACATTTTAAACATAAAAGATTTAAATAGCCTAATTTTAACTCAAAAGTTGTCCACGGGGTTGGATGTAACCACCATGGAACATCGATAAAAGTTCTGAAAATGCTCACTGGGCAACAACACTGTTCACTGGTAGAGCTGTAGTGAAGGAGAAGACAGCGATCTTGAGTAATGTGTTGATTGTTTGGATCTCATATGTGCTATTTGCTGTTAAAAGACCGGATTGCCTTTATTGCCAGGTGCGTTCTTTTTCTCTTTGTAACCTCCATGTGTTCAACAAATGTTGTATATCATATGTTAAAACTTTAACTTTAATTGTTTATTTTGGAAATACCTGTTATCTATCAGAAAACATTAGCTCTGGATCTATGGATTTATAGGTTATGAACTACATGTGACTAAATAGCTAAGTGTAACCTCCATGGAGGTAACTCCCATGGATAACATCATCCATGGTGGTTACTTCTATCCATGGGGGTTACACTTTATACAATTTAAAGCCTTATAGGCTATTAAAGGAAGGTTTATTTAAACAAAACATACTTTTAATATATTATTCCACTTTAGTAATATGGATTGTATTAAAATTTATTTCATAATCAGGCCTTTTCTGGCAAGTTGATGCCTATTTCAATTAAAAATTTAATACTCAAAAGAACAACTAAAATTCATTTGTTGTTTACTCATTAAATATTTACCACAGTTTATTAATTGTCAATTTTTGCAATATTCAGCTGGTTTAATTTAAAAAATATATTTTTTCCTAAAATGGCAAATTTTTAACGAAATATACGAAGAGGATGTGTCTTATATCATTATTAGTAAAGATACATATTGTTATTTTAGTAACTCAAAGTAATTTTTAAAACATTTTGAGTATGTAATTTAAAAATTATGATTTTGTGGTAGCAGATTTTTATTTTAATTAATGTATGTACTATTTTATAATACTAATTTTATATTAATGCGCGCCGATTACGAAAAATTAAGGCTGCGGTTTGGCTAGTATTTATTTAGTTTGACTTTTTTGCATTGGTCTCAACTTTTGGTTGTTTTTTTTTTTTTTTAGATCAAAATGAGTAAAAAGAAAAAGATCACAGAATCTGAAAGAGAAAAAATACGAAAAATTAAAAGGGAATGTGAAAGAAAAAGAAGACAGAGAATAAAAGAAAATCCTTTGCTTTATGAAGAACACTTACGAAAAGAAAGAGATATATAAAGCAAGAGAGATATAAAGCAAGAGTTGAGAGTGGCAAAATAAAACAGTTTCTCAAATGAACGAAAGGGCACAGAGAGAAGAAGAAAAGAGAAAATGAACTAAATTAGATGTTAAACAAATAAGCGATGATGACCAGCCTCTTCCTCTGCTTAATGACAACAATCCAATGGCCAATAATGTACCGGCAGTAAATAACATGCCTATTGTTGGTCAGATGGGCACGAGCCCTAAAGAAAGTGGAAAACGAATAGCAAAGAAAAAGAAATCAAAGTGTTATCAAGAGTTATAGAAACTCAAGGAAAAGTTGAAACAATCCAAGAAACGAGGAGATAAATACAAGAAAAAATTCTTTCGATTGAAAGAACAGGTTGCTAACAAGAACAGTCCCAGAACAAAAACCAGAAGAAAAATGGCTGCAACGTTGAAATCAGTTTCATGCACAGGAGTGAAGGTGGGAAGACTTTGCACTGGCCTTCAATGCCAGATATCCAAAAAGTCGCCATCAGGACTATCCTCTGCAAAATTCACGAGCCTCCCCATCCTATTTCAAGTCGTCAATTCAAACTAAAAACTGATGAGTACAAAAGAATTGTTCAGACTTTTAATAATGTACTGTAATACTGTGCATTTTTCAGAAAGGTTTTCTTTTCCAATTAAAAGTTTATTCTAAAATGTATGGCTATCTTTTATTTTTAACCACTTTATCAAAATTTTATTTCATGTTAAAAATACCACACAGTGTTTCTCTTCTTTGTACACATTTTAAATAATGCTCTTTACATGGTAACTTTTTTTGAGGATGACCATCTAACTTTAATGATGTAATGTACATCAATTTGTAACAACCTCCATGGTTGGCAAAATTGTAAACTATTTTTTTCTGGTAAAAATATTTATTCTTGACCTCTACAAAGGGTGTACATGTATTTAGTTTGTTATTGGTCATTTAAAAAAAATATTAATAATAATTTTTCTCTAGATTTTAATTTTTTTTTTCTTGTACGGAAATTCCACTTAATTTCAGATTGACCCATAAGCAACCTAGTTAGAATTTGATGAATACAGTCAATCATGATATTTATCATTTATTTATTAGTACTGCAAGATAACAAAAGAATATTGTGAAACAAATTCAAAATTATTAGTTTTTACTTCAAATATGAAGGATTGTTAACATTTTGTTCTTAATTCATCTAAAATAAAAATAGCTAGTTACTTTTCTGGAAATTTCTTTATAGAAAGAAAAAAATCTAATATTTTATATATGCCTGTAAAATTCTAAATCAAGGTTAGTTATAGTGCTATAGCCTATCTTTTATCCTTAGTAGAAAATTAAAGTAAGGAAAATATTAAATGTGGAAAGCTCATACTGTAATTGCATTGCAAATGTTTACGCATGCATCAGGTCTTATTCAAAACCAAAAGGGAATAGGCATTTACTATAAGTCTTCAAATACTTCAAAGGCATTCATCTTAATAGCATTCATTAATTTAGCTGTTAACTAGAAAACTTTCCTAGTAAGTAACTGAATCATATTCAGAAACACAAAAACAAAGTTTTATGTGATCAGAATGAAATTTTCAAATTACTGATAATGCTATATACGCTTTGAAGTTGTACTTAAAATGATTCCAAATGAATTAAACTGATATGGTTATTGGGAATCATACAATGCAGTAAGAAGACAGGGAAAAGGATGAGTTGATAATGGGGAAATAAAAAATAATCCCATTTATGATGTTTTATAATTAGAATATGATGCATCCTGAGAACTGCTGTTAAGACAAATGGAATCAAAAGATATATGATGATTATCTTTACATTACTAAACGTTTATACACCTAAGTTCTGTTAAATACATCTAAACCTGATATTTATTATTTAGAAACCTTACATATTTAGCCACATTTAAGCTGGTAATTGTTAAAGATATTAATATTTGGTAATAAATAATAGTAAATATATTTTTATATCTCTTCAAAAATATTTTCCTTAAAAGAATTGTTCAATTTAATATGAAAATAAAACAAAATAACAAAAGATATCAACTTTTTTTAAAAAAAAGAAAAAGAAATTAACCACTGACAAGATTTTTAAAAGAATCTATATTTATAGTTATCAACTTCTGATAATCGAGGAATTCTCCTCATACTGATAAAAGTATTAATTATAGGGAACATGCATTCAATTAAACTAGCAACTCTTACCATTGGTTGAAGATTTAGATTTCTTTTTGATCAAATTTTCAGACTGCTGAGATCTTCTAGAACTAGATAATCTGGTAACCGGCATGGAACTTACGGAATTTTTCATGTTTGTTTTACTATTGTTGTTGTTGTTATTATTATTATTGTTGTTGTTGTTGTTTTTAGCAAGTTGTTTCATTCTGTTTAGTCGATTATCAGTTTCACGAAGACGATATACAATACGGTCTTCATCAGGATTCTGAGGCTTCATTTTATTGCTAAATGCACCTGTTCCTCTCCTAAAAGAAAAGTAAATTAAGAATAATAATCAAACAAAAGACACAGGTTTTAAGGTATAAAATGAAGCAACAAAAAGATGCAATTAAAGACAACACTAGTAAAGGAAAAGGATTCAGGAAGTTGTTGAACACTACTTAACTACATCATAGTAAGACATCACAATAAGAAAGTTAGCATTTGACTAAGTTGTATTTTTTTTTTATCTCTTTTGTATGTATTAAGAATATGAAAAAAAAATGGAAAAGATGATTGCCAGTGCAATTAGTAAATTTATTAGGATTATTGGAAAGGTCTTAAAGCATGAAAGAGAACCCCCCCCCCTTTTTTTTTTAAAAGCCAAACAGCCCTGGCTAAGGAGTGAATGAATATATAATACAATTTATAAATCCACATCAACATTTTATTAAATCTTAAAACAAGAGGGGTAGTACAGAGTTGTATTCCTCATAGCT